>WHVA01000026.1:0-465874 GCA_015179125.1 Gautieria morchelliformis
GAGCTCTAGCTCTAGCTCGGCTCGCAAGAAAGTTACACTGGTAAGTAACCGGCCAAAGGCCGGGTTCTTACACATCTCCTTCATTGCATCCTTACCTATTCCTTCCTGCATCGCCACCAGTTGTGTGGCTTGCTTATGTCATTGTGCAGCAGCTATATAGTTCATTGCTGAGGTAAGGAGATCTCACTCTGGTCTTGTTGGATCTCCTCTACCTCAGGTACGCGTCTTGTATTTACCTGCTCACTGTTGGCTTATTGTATACTCTTTGCATCTCCTCTACTCAGGTACACTCTAGGGAGTAGAGCACCAGGTAGAGTCGCCCTTACAGTAGAACAGAGTCATCCCCTGAAGACCAATGGTTTGGACTGGGCGTACTGAACGTGATGGGCTTCACGTCACTTCTGTGATGTCCCTCTTCTTCCTCGAAGACCGACAGCCTGGTTGGAGATTGCGCGGACCGAACGTGGAAGGATCCCATGTTGGGTTAGTAGCTGCCACCATGTCTTCTTCGAGGCCTTTCCCTCGTGTTCCACGAGAGAGTGCACCGTCCGCTGCACGATGCAAGACGACACTATAAACCACTGAAGCTCAGTCCTGATGATATGACACCGAGGTAGGGTGCACCGCCCTCTGAAGGCCAAGGGGACACCATAAACCACTGATCCCTACTTCCTTATTTAGAACTACCTACTATCCGACGTACCAGCGTCCACTATACACTGCAACTGCCCAACGGTGCTACTCTTCTATCCGCAACCCACTTCCTCACACCTCGACCCCGTATCCCATCCATCTGACCACCTTCGTGTCCCCTATATCCGACCTCTATCCATGATGCGATCCCTCTCTCCGCTTCTCATCATCATTCTTTGTATCATACTCTGTCAAGGAAGGAAATAGCGAAGCAGGGTTGGACGAGGAGCATCGTACGAGTTGTCAAACGTGCCATGGAAAAAGGCGGCTGCGCTGTCGCAAGACGCGGCAAGCCCTGGTGGACCTCGAGACCCTAGGTGCTACCGATCGGCGACGCGACGTGACCACAGCATGGTGACTGAGGTGTTGCGCTGCCACCACAATTGAAGCCACACCATCAGCGTGGTGCATGCGAGCCGCTGCATGAATGCGGACAGCATAACAACGAGGAGGAATGAGATGATGATGCAGACCTGAGAGGTGCATGAACACTGACCGACGTGGTAGAAGACAGATGCACATTCGTACACCTGCATCTGGCCGCCCTGACGAGTCCCTGGGCCTTCGCGATGCGGCACCCATCATACTGGTCGGGCCACCATCCCTATGCATGGCTGACCCCGCTTGTGCGCCCCATGGCGCAACGACAGGTCGTGACGAGTCGAAGTGTCATGTGCGCGCTGTAAGACCATGCAGTATGGCTGAGCAGCGAACACCCACGTCTTCGTAAGGGTGGTGTATTCACCAACGTCCAGTCGGAGACGCATGGGCCGGGATGGACGCACCCCCGCCATGCCCCGTACCTCCCCTCGCACACCCTTTCCGCAGTCCTCGCCCATCCACGCGCGCACACACGATGCGGTGCCACGCGGCCCTATGCCAACAACCGCGCCGCTGCACTTGCACGCACTCGCCTCCACTCACGCACACACGCGCACCTGCCCAGCTGCGACCTAGGCAATGACCTCAGCGTCAGTGAGCGCGTGACGCTGTGTGGGAACCTGTCATGATGTGTTTATTTCCCATACTTGTATACTCTGTCCTCCCATTTCTCACTCCACTTCCGTGTTCGCTCCGATCGCCCTTGCCCTGTTCGGCAACCGATCTTTGCTGTTCATGCCACTCACCATAGCCATGCCATCAACACACGATCGACCTGTTTGGACCGACTTGGTGGTTCATCACTGGTCCTATCACCTCCTCTGCTCAACCCTCTTTCGATGGTGTTCCTATGATCGGATTGTCATGACTTGTGTATTTCCTGCACCTTGGTATCCCTGTTTCCCCTTTCGCCATACCTCCTCCGCCTTCGCTCTGCTTTGCCCCTCACTTCAACCACTCCTCCCCTATGTCCTCTCCGTTCACCCTTCGTTGCATTTGCCAAACGACTATTCACTGCTCGCATCATTCGCCAGCAGGCACGCCATCAAATACGATCGATACCATTTACCCGGCGTGATGGTTCATCATTAACCCCATCATCTTCTCAATCCAACCCCTTTGGGTGTTCATATGGCCAAAGTGTGTTCGCGGGATGTCCCTTCCGTAGGTCGTGTGGGATCAACCCAGTAGACGAAGAGTCCATGCAGGGTAGCATGTATGCGGGTCCCAAGACATGGTTTCATACATAAGTGCCTTCGCCACCTTTACTCTCTGTTGTTTCATGTTCGCACTCTTCCCTCACTCTATTGTATGTTTATTCCATCTACTTAGTATCATGACTGCGCACCCCTATCCAACCCTGACTCAGGACGGCCTCTTTCCTATTCACTGATACCTTACGAGCATTCGATATAAGTAGTTTGCATTCACATGTACATTCCTCAGTTCAATTATCATACATCGTCCATCTTGTGCAAACTTGACCTCGCTGTGATCATCACCTTGAGCCTTCTCCTAGAGATTTCTATCTTCGACCAGAAGAGGACTTAGGCATCACTGGTGAGTTCTCATAATTCATCTTCATTGCCTTAGCCTTCGAACTATTTTCTGTGCTGTCGGTGAAGGGCTCCAAAGGAGCACCTTTGCCAGCGAAGGGATTGTCGCTACTTAGACAGCCCTTCCGTGACACCTTGCACGTTACATCGTCAAGTGCCTCGGGCTATTTCGCTATGACTGTAGATAGGGCAAGCTCTGTTCGGGCAACCCTCTTATCTTGTGAACATTTGTTGGTTCACCTATTCGCCGAACGGCATACTTATTCGCACAAGTTATTCGGGCACTCGCTGTGTTCACTAATACACGATAATAACGCCTGAAAACCAATCTTGACAGAACTGTTGCTAATGTAAAACCTCACGGAAAAGGGATGAAAATCATCTTAAAACCTTGTTTTCCCAGCTGATAGTAGCAAATATACGTGGCTATTATTGGGAAAACTCTATTCAAATATTCCTCGAATTTCCTCTTATTTTTCGCCATTTAACTTGGTTTCCCTGGCTCAAAAACTCTTTATTCTGTCAGTCAGGCAGAGTTATGAACCCACGCATGTCCACAACTCTGCCACAGCCGCTCAGTTTCAAACTCCAACCGGAGCTTTCCACGAACCGTGAATTCGGAGTTGCAGGTACTCAAGCACCTACAACTCCGGTACCTTGGCTCACTCAAACTCAGCCACTATGACTGAATGCATCCTCAACCGCTTACACAAGCCTGTGCAATCCAAACCCAGCTGGCACATGACTTGCATCATAGCAACCATGGCTGTGCAAGGCTGTGTATAAAGCCACACAAAGATCCCATTGGGAATGCCAATCCTCATATTCCCTATTCCGACAGCTTGGAATATAGTTTTGTCTGCAGCATTGATCGTGCATGGTGCGAATCTCCTTGAAGGTAATGAACCGGTGTCTGTCTGGTGACATATGTCCTGACACACCTGAATCGTAGACATCGACCTCACGGCCTGTCAATGGGCTTGTTCCTAGTGCAAGCACGGTCCAAGCAAATGTTGTTGTGAAGGTGAACTCCTTGCCTCAGGTCGCTATGTTCACCGAGTCGCCTCCCTTCTTGTCAGTGTCCCCTTCTCTTTTATCCTTCTTCTTGGCCTTAGAACGGCAGTCTGCTTTCTTATGCCCCTTTTTTCCACAGTTCCAACTTTTGATGTCGGGCTTAGTGTTACTGGAGGTACTGCTGCGTGGCTGGGATTTCCCATGGCCCTTCGCTGCAGCAAGTGCATTCTCGCCTGCTTTCAGCTGCCATCCTTCGATGGTTAGTTGCTTGAACTCATCGATCAGTGTTTCTACCACCTGATCAGGCTCCAGCCTAGCCTTTGCGTGTGTTGTAGACATTGTGATGGCATTTATTAGTGGGCGGTAAGACTTTGGGAGTGACCCGAGGATAATGGTGACCAGGTTGTCATCAGTGAGCGCCGCGTTCATCCTCACAATTTGTTCGTGCATCTTCATGAGCGACTCTAGGTGAGTGCGGACGTTCGCGTCATCCTCGCATTTCAGTTTGTGCATCCATCGATGCATGTTGACCTTGATGGTGAGTGCCTTTGCCTTGTGCTTCGCGCACACGACATCCCAGACTTCCTTTGCAGTATCTAGGTTCCATACCTCTATGAGGACACTGTCAGGCATGGTAGTAAATATCTGTGCTTTGATAGTTGGCTCCTGCTGGTGATAGTCATCCCAGCGCTTTTCCAGCTCTTCTAACTCCTCTTCCTCCTTCTCCAACAGGATGTGGCTGACTGGGTAAGTAGGGAGCGCTGGGGGGTCACTTCTAGGTGCTGTCTGGCACCCAAAGTCATCACTAGCATAGCTAGCGTCTGACTCTTCCAAGTCACCCAGTTCGTGCCATCCAAGGCCAGCTTTGGGATGACGAATGACTTTGAGGTGGAGGATGGCATGGTGGGCTCTGCGGGGCCCATAACCTGTAGTGATTAAGCGCAGTAGCTAAATACCAAAAGCTCAGTGAACAGGACAGTTCACTGAATGTATATTAGTACTGTACCTAAATACCAGAAGCTGTAAGGTAGTAAGTGATTCTGTATCTAGATGTGGACAAAATGGAGTACGCACCTCAGTGAACAGGACAGTTCACTGAGGTGCCGCTAACTAAGAGTTCGCTTTATATACGGCCTTGGGCATGTGCCCGAGGCTACTAACATGGAATCACGCTCTGCCCAACCTCCCTGCACCTGTCAAGGGAACACCAATCACACACTGCCTTATTGCAAGATGCATTTCTGCACGGTGCATTTGCGCAGTGTGTACATGCATGCATTTCCGCACTCTGCGTTTCCGCATGCATTTCCGCACTGGGGTGATTGCTTATGTAACTCAGGCATTCGGTGATCAGGATAGCATGCCCGCATTTACTTATAGTCGTAGTTAGGTGGCGAAGGGGTTCCTTAGAGTTTTCTCTTTGGATCCCCCTTCGCCAGGTATGTCCTTGTCCTGTATATAGTTCTCTATCTTACTTTGGATCCCCCTTCACCAGTTCACCGCTTGAGTGTAGAGCGTCTGCCTAGGTTGCCCCAATAGCACCAACCCTGCATTCTAGCTTATCACCACTAACCCAACAGTATACCCTTGCTCACATTCGGTCAGGGTGCTTTGAATAAAATATCATCCTCTACCGCCACTGGAAGCTCTGGGGTGAGAAAAACAAAACACCAGGTGTGTCTTAAGTATCTCTGCCTTGTTTACTTAGTCCTCTTGAAGGACCGACAGTGTCTAATTCGAGACGTGAAAGGGGCGCTGCTGGGGCAGGTCCCACTCTCGAATGGGCTTGACAAGGTAGAGCATAAGTCCGTGGCAGCGCCGGCAAATGTAGCACAAAAGGCACTCACAATAGACAAGTTGCACTGGTGCATGGGTCACATAGCCCCGCAGACTGCCCGGAAACTTGTCCGGGACGGTACCATAACTGGCCTAGACCTGGATACATCAAGTCAGCTGAGTTTCTGCAAGGCATGCACGCAAGCGAAACCGACATGCAAACCTGTCCCACAGGCACGGGAGGGACCGTGGGCCTCCACCTTCGGCGAAAAAGTCCACTCGGATGTCTGGGGGCCAGCGGCTACCTCGTCCCTATGGCAAAGAAGGGTGAAACGTTTGGCTGCTTTAGACAATACGAGGCGTGGGTCAAAACCCAACATGGTACAAAGATAAAACACCTGCAGACAGATCACAGAGGTGAGTATCTTTCCCAGGAATTCACGGCGCACCTTAAGTCAAAAGGGACAGTACGGAGCCTTACCATACATGACATGCCAGAAGAAAATGGGGTGTCGGAGTGCCTGAATAGGACACTGCTAGAACATGCACGAGCCATGCTTCTCACAGTCGGCCTACCTAAATTCCTGTGGACCAAGTCAGTACAACATGCGGTTGGCTAAAGAATAGGACTTCGACGGCAAAACACCACACGAGCTTGTACACGGTGCGAAGCCCTATCTCACTGACCTACCTGAGTGGGGCACTAGGGTGTTTGTACTGAAAGAGCACTCCAGCAAGTTAGAGTCGAAATCCGATGAGGGGAGGTGGATGGGGTACAGTGATGAGAGCAAAGGGCACAGGGTTTACTGGCCTGGGAAGCCCCGTGTCACAGTCGAATGCAATGTCATATTCGACGGCCCTATCCTTGTTACTCCTGCTGATGTGCTGGCTGAGGGGGAGTCTGATACTCAAGGCAGCCAGGGCGCCAGCAGCACCCCTCAGGGACAAGGGCTGCCACCGTTACCACCAGTACCGCCAGAACCAACCACAGGTCCCGCACGGATTGACCCACTCAAGGGATTCGAGGGTGCAGATCCACCAGCAGACCCACGTCAAGGTAGGAGTCACCACACGTGGAAACGCTCCGCATACGTGCAAGGGATCGCGGATGGTACAGGCAGCAGCATGGGCCACACAAACGCACCTGCTTACCCGCGAGGGCTGCTGCTACCCACAGACAGCATGGCACTGGCTGCTCTGACAGAGCTAGACAGACACACCACTGCTGAGACCAAGGGGGAGACACGTCGTCGCCTCGAGTACTCGATGGCAGCCAAGCATGAATTGAGTCAGCATGTGGACCTAGGTACATGGGACTTAGTGGAACCACTGGACGGCATGAGTATTGTAGGAAGTAAACTGGTCTTCCACTACAAGTGCAATGCGAGCAGAGAGGTGGTGGCACACAAGACCAGGCTTGTTTCACAGGGGATCTCCCAAACTGAAGGGATAGATTACAATGAAACTTTCTCTCCCACCGCCAAACTGTCTGCCACCTGCATTATTGCTGCCATAGCAGTCAGGAACGACTGGGAGTTGGAGCAGACTGATATCGATGGCGCATACTGAGGACAGGAATTATAGGCAGTAGGACTGGAATTGCTGCTCAAAGACTAGAAATCATTTCACTCTCTCAGTGAATTTAGTGGTCACTGAATATATTATGCACTACCTAGAAATCAATTCACTACAAGATTTTTGGGTCAACAAATCGAAGGAAAATAAGACTAATTTACTTGCCTCTCTCAGTGAATTTAGTGGTCACTGAGAGAGGGGGGAAATGTGTCTTACTGTGCATATACTACCACCCGGCCATTTAGCGCCCATGGCAGCGCGCGTCGAAATGATTATGTAAGGGTGCTGGTGGTGAAAAGAAGGAAAACAAATTGAAATAGAAGTACAAATCTTTGATATAAAATTTCGGAAAAATTCTGAAAAATAAAGTGATCATAGTAGAGCAATCTGAAAACAAATTGGAAAGAAATACGGATGGTGGAATGTATTTGGCTTGATTTTGGTGCAGGAGCATAAATGCACCCAACACATACCCCAATGCCCCCATTACGGAAACAGCCTACATGTGTCAGCCCAGGGGCTATGAAGTCCCTGGAAAGAGCACCATGTCTTCCACCTTAGCCATGCGACATACGGGTTAAACCAGTCGGGGAGGGAATGGTACGATATGTTGTGCAGGATTATGTACAGGTTCAGCTTCACGTGATGCGAGGCCGAGCACGCCGTGTTCCACAGGTACTCTAACCAGGACACACTCATTGTCACTGTCAATGTCGATGACCTCACTATGGCCAGCAACTCGAAGGCCGTAATCCACAAATTCAAGGATGAGCTGCACACCATCCTCAAGATTAAAGATATGGGGGATCTGCATTGGTTACTAGGTATAGACGTCAAACGGGATCATAAGCTATGCATGCTCTCACTCTCACAGCGAGCTTACATCAAAAGAATCCTCGAGCGGTTCAGTCTACAGGACACCAATCCCCTTAGCACGCCACTTGATCCCCACCACAAACTATCTATATCACAATCCCCATCCACACCTTGACAATACGACGACATGCGTAATATACCCTACAGAGAGGCCATCAGCTCCCTGATTTATGTGGCGCTGGGAACGCACCCAGATATATCATTCACTGTATCTTTCCTCGTGCAATTTATGCAGAATCCGGGGAGGGTGCATTGGGAAGCGGTCAAAAGGGTCTTTCATTACCTGAAGGGAACAAAGGACACGTGTCTTGTTATTGGAGGGTTAGGACAGGGCCTAGAGGTGTTCTCAGACGTGGATTGGGCCTCACAGGAACATAGGCATTCCATATCCGGGTACGTGTTCACGATCAACGGAGGAGCGGTCTCCTGGAGCTCAAAGAAGCAGCCCATTGTTGCGCTGTCAACAATGGAGGCTGAGTACATTGCAGCGACGCACGCTGCAAAGGAAGCACTATGGATTCGAACTTTTATTGTGGAAATAGCATGACCACTCAGGGAACCTGTCACCATCCACTTAGACAATGTTTCTGCCATCTCCATCATGAAGAACGATGAGTATCATCCCCGTACTGAACATATTGACATTCACTACCATTTCATATGGGACACTGTCCGCAGGAGACTCATCCAGGTCGAATACGTCCCTATGGAGGATATGGCGGCGGACATGTTTACTAAACCCCTACCCTGGCACAAGGTGCAGCACCTGTGTCAATATTGGGTTTTAGGGGTTAATATCGTGTATTAGTGAACACAGCGAAGCCCAAATAACTTGTGTGAATAAGTATGCTGTTTGGCAAATAGGTGAACCAATAAATGTTCACAAGATAAGAGGGCTGCCCAAACGGAGCTCACCCCATCTACAGTCATAGCAAAATAGTCTGTGGAACTTGACGATGTAACGTGCAAGGTGTCAAGGAAGGGTTGTCTAAGTAGCGACAATCCCTTCGCCGACAGCACAGAAAATAGTTTGAAGGCTAAGGTAATGAAGATGAAGTATGAGAACTCACCAGTGATGCCTAAGTCTTCTTCTGGTCGAAGATAGAAATCTACAGGAGAAGGCTCAAGACGATAGTCACAGCGAGGTCAAGTTTGCACAAGATGGACATATGATAATTGAACTGGAGAATATACATGCGAATGTAAACTACTTATATAGAAAGCTCGTATGGTAACAGCGAATAGGAAAGAGGCCATTATGAGTCAGGGCTGGATAGGGGTGCGCAGTCATGATACAAATAGATGGAATAAACATACAATAGAACAAAAGAAGGATGCGAACATGAAACAACGGAGAGGAAAGAGGGCGAAGGAAACTATGTGCAGAAATACGCCTTGGGACCCGCATATACACCACCCTGCACGGACTCTTCATCTGCTGGGTTGATCCCACATGACCTACGGAAGGGACATCCCGCAAACACACTTTGGCCATATGAACACCCAAAGGGGTTGGAGGTGGTAAAGAAGATCAAGGACCACATCAGAAGAAAAAAGCCAAAGGCAAAAAGAAGAAGAAGGGTAAAGCCAAAGTGAATGTTGCCGAAGAAGAGACCTCTTCTGAGGAAAGTGATGATGGGCATCTTGCCTTCACCAATTTCGACGAGTGCTCTAATTTTAATTTGAACACATCCTCGGGAGTTATAGTGATACTCGACACCGGAACGACATCACATCTGACTCCTCATAAAAATTTATTGAGGAACTACTGCCAATCCTCACAGCCGAGGACTATCCGAGCAGCCAACAAAGGCAGTTTTGATGCCTTCAGCTCAAGACTGCTCATATTATCCAACAAGGTGGGATATAAAACAGTAGAAGTCATGTCGCAAGACACATACTATGCACCAAACATTGCTGCTACCCTCTGTTGTGATATACACAACTCTTCTATTTTAAGTCATCTATGTATACAAAGAAACTAATAAAAGAAGAAAAGAAAAAAACGACTAAAAGGATAGGAACGACACTTACAACGGACATTGACAACAGACGACAGATACATGACATCACGAACGGCTATCTTATCTACACATTAGATAAGATACAGGGATACGGGCGTCGACCATGTGGGGCCGATCAGAGACAGCGCGCCTATCGACTGATGGCATTGGCCATGACATTGACAGGCACCAGGCCACAGGCACCGAGGAGGTGTGGGCACCAAACGCCGCAGAGGAGTGTAGACTGCGCAGGAGCACCGGACGTCATGGAATGACTTCAGAATGTCATTCCTAATACGTGTGCTCAATCAGCTGCCCTGCAGAAGAGGCACAGAGACAGCGGCCCCATCACCAAGCCTAGCATTTATGCTAGGCAGGAGGGATTTAATTTATATTTTCTATTGAGCTCCATGACACAACCAGCTGACTACTATCTTGACACCATGTAGACAGGGGCTTTGTATAATAGGTACAAGACTCTATTCCAAAGCTTAACAACCCTGATACTATCCCCATCACTCCCATGACTTTATGACTATAATTAGTCACCCCTCTAGTTACAGGCAGTTTATCGACCCATTAACTCACTATCTCGAACACTAGTAGTTACCACTAGTATAGTATAAGTAGCTACTACGAATGTATGAATCAATCATCCAGAACCAACTGTTTCACCCCTTGAAGCTACTGTAGTCTTGTTTGATAGCTACAGAACTTAGATCTCCATAGTTTACTCCAATTCTTTGTTGAGAGTTCACTATTACTGTTTACTCTAGACTATCTCAAAAGCGAAGCCTTTTGACTTAGTTATCCCCTAGATCGAGACCATTCTCTCGTCGACACGGCCACGTGACTTCCATCCATCAGTGCCGGATGCGCCTCGAACATCTTCCTCAAGAACCCAGAGACTGAACATCAAAATTCGGTGACAGAATTTATTCTGATGTCTGGGGACCTGCAAGGCACCTCACAATCGATAAAAAGTCATATTATGTCTCTTTTATCGATGATTACTCAAGGGAATCGGTGACCTATCTCATGGCGAACAAATCGGAAGCATTCTCAAAATATAAGCTCTACGAGGCTCTATTGCTTCGACAGAGAAATGTGCATATCAAAGAACTTGTTTCTGATTGAGGGGGCGAATATACGAGCTCTGAATTCGAACAGCACCTGGCCAAACAAGGCAGAAGCATCGGTTGATGGTACACAACACACCAGAGTCTAATGGTGTTGCCAAACGTCTGAACCGAACTCTCACTGAGAGAACTCGTGCCATGTTATTGGAATCAGGCCTTCCTAAGATATTATGGGGCTATGCAATCCAGCATGCCAATTATCTTAGGAACAGGACGCATACAAGAGCTCTACCGGATAAAATGCCTTACGAAATGATTCACCATGAAAAACCAAATCTCAAAGACATTCACACATGGGGAACTGAAGTCTATGTTAAGGTCAATCAGGGAGATAAATTGGCAGCTTGTGCCAAAAGAGCTCAGTGGATAGGAATTTCTGCGCAGAGCCATTGTCATTATGTTTATTGGCCTGACTCTCACAAAGTTTCTGCCGAGCGGAACATTGTGTTTGATTCAGAGATGAAGAAGGGAAGTCCCAATCATTTCTATTGAGGAATCCAAGCTCCCTACGTTTAGAGAAGGGAAGAAGGCCATTCTGGCACCAGCGCCTGTGCCCGGTCGCTTAGTCTGCAAAGAGGCAAAGATCAAAGAAATTAATGAAAGCGCACCAGAGGAACATCTTGAAGAGCTGCAACCTATTCAGGGAGTTGATGACAGACCTAGAGAAGCTGAACCAATAAGGAGAAGCGAACGGATCTGTCAACAACAAGTGCAGTTGGCCCCAACAGGTCCCATAACAAGATCTCAGACTCAGAGACAAGCCCGCGCACATATGACCATGCTAGCTTACGAGGACATTGAGGACCATAATGAAAATCTATTCGACCAAGAATTATCCTCCAAGATTAATGGCATAAGTAGCTATGAGTTTGCCATCAGTGCATTTCCAGCCAACGGTCAAAATAATAACAAGGCACCGTATTTGAGTCAAGTTGAACCTAGCAATGCAGACGAAGCTCTGAATAATCCTATGTGGAAGAAATCAATGGACAAAGAGTATGAGGCCCTAATCGACAAGGGAGTGTGGGAACGAGCCAAACCACCTCCTAGAGCCAATATTGTCGGTAACAAATGGGTCTAACTTTGGAAGCGTAACCCAGAAGGGATACAAATAATGCCTAAATCGAGAATGGTCGCCCAAGGCTTCACACAGAAGTTTGGAGTCAACTATGATGAGACATACTCCCTGTTGCTCAGTTATCCTCCCTACGGATCATATGCGCCATTGCTGCTTGGAACAACTGGCCTATTCATCAAATGGACATAGACTATGCATACCTCAATGCTATGTTGCCTGAACCTATTTACATGAAGAAGCCATATGAATAGGAGTCAGGAGACAAAGACGAAGTGCTCCTTTTGAAGAAAGCACTTTATGGCCTCAAACAATCTGGAAGGGAATGGTACAACGTCTAAGTGGAGAATCCCACAATTTAGGATTCACTACGTCAGCAACAGATGGGGCTGTATTTTATATAGATGTTGTAGGGACTTCTGTGAGATATGCCCCATTTTTTGATGAATTTCCATAGCAGACAAACACATATGGGCTTGAGCACTTGGTGACTGGAGGTCTAGTCGATATAAACCATTGACCTTCGGTGCTTGCATCAATACCTTTCCAGTAGCGTTAGATATTGTGCATTTCTGGCCACCGAGTCGAATGTCGTAGCCAGCATCATCGCACCGACCGATCGAGACGAGGGTAGCAGCAATTTTTGGAGCATAATATGTATCTTGCAACGTGACTTCTACTGTTTTATCTCCAACCTTGTTGGATAATACAAGCAGTCCTGAACCGAAGGCATCAAAAGTGCCTTTGTTGGCTGCTCGGATAGTCCTCGGCTGTGAGAATTGACAGTAGTTCCTCAATAAATTTTTGTGAGGAGTCATATGCGATGTCGTTCCGGTGTCGAGTATAATTATAACTCCTGAGGATGTGCTCAAATTGAAATTAGAGCACTTGTCAAAATTGGTGAAGGCAAGATGCCCATCACCACTTTCCTCAGAAGAGGACTCTTCTTCGGCAACATTCGCTTTTGCTTTACCCTTCTTCTTCTTCTTGGCTTTGGCGTTTTTCTTCTGACGCGGTCCTTGACCTTCTTTACCACCTCCTTTAGCCCAGCAATTTTCAATAGAATGTCCAGGCTTTTTGCAGTTGGTGCATATATGCGCCTTCTGCCCCTTTTGGTCCTTCTTAGTAGATGAACCAATAAACACCTGCTCTTCTTGCGGGAATGTTTTCTTCCTGTCATACTGAGCCTTTAGTACCCTAATAATATTATCAGGGACCAATGGCATCCCGCATTCTTCAAGCGAAGTGGTAAGGGCATTCATGACTGCCTCATAGGATGGTGGAAGTGACGCAAGGATGATGTCCATAAATTCTTCTTCGGAAACTCTGGCTCCCATCTCATTAAGACGAGCATATAGGTCTTGGGCCTTGTCCAAATGATCTCTCAAGTCTCCATCCTCAGGACATCTCATACTGCGGAGTTGTCTCTGCAGGCTGGTGAGGACCATCTTGGGCTTTTTGGTCATCTCATTGACCAGTGCATCCCAAGTCTCTTTTGCTGTCTTCTGCTTCTGTAGCATCAGGGCTAATGACTCTGACACTGAGACGATGATTTGGGTCTTGGCTTGTCCTTCTCTAGCAAGGTATCTCTCCAGCTTCTCCTCAGCCTTATCCATCTGAGTTTCCTCAGCTTCTGTGAGAATATGGCCTGGGGGCATAACTGGAGGATCAGGAGGTCGAGTGACTCTCCCTTCTACATGCTTGAGTAGATTTTTGGACTCGAAATAGCTGATGAGAGTGGCTCGCCACAATGGCCAATTACTTCCATCAGTAGCAAGCTTCTCAACACCCAATAGCTTCTCAGAAGTGTCTCCGGGGCCCATAACCCTGTGGAGGACAGGAATTATAGGCAGTAGGAATGGACTTCTTGCTGAAAAGAATAGACTAGAAAACAATTCACTCTCTCAGTGAATTTAGTTGTCACTATAAATATATTATACACTACCTAGAAAACAATTCACTACAGAGGATTTCTAGGTTAATAAATCGAAAGAATGCTAGACTAATTTACTTGCCTCTCTCAGTGAATTTAGTTGTCACTGAGAGAGGGGGAAACTGTTTCACTGCGCATGTACTACTACCCGGCCCTTTAGCGCCCAAGAGCTCGCGCGTCGAAGTCATTTCAGACTCCGCTGGGTGCAGCCGCTTGCGAAAGTAGGAATAACAAAATGAAATAGAGAGACAGGGAGTGAGTGGAAAATTTCGAAAATAACCAGAGAAATGGATGCATGATACAAGAACAACATGAGAATAAATTGAGAAAGCACACAACAAATTGGATATATTATGCTTGATTTTGGTGCAGGAGCATCAATGCACCCAACATGTGGCTGCTACAAAACAGCTGGCTGGAGTCTTCAGTGATATCACTTATCATATTCCTCATTAATGACAAGACTATCTATCAGGCAGACAGTAGCGGCTCTGAGCAAAATGATGGTACACCCACACCAATAGCTTGAGCAGCAACATGGATAGACTCAGCATGGCAGGGATGGAAGGATCAGCCCCACCATGATGGCCAAGGTGGCATGGCACCACATCACAGGCTTTCCTCTTTTATTTCTTTTCAGCTGCAGCGCTCTCACATGTCATGCAGACTCACTCAGATGGCCAAGCACTTACAATGTTAGACATATCACATGTTCTCAACAAATAGGAGAGACAGACTGCCTTAGCTCACAAGAGGGTGTGGCAGCAAATGGCCTCAAGGAGACCAGGCCAACAGGGGAGTAGGACCGTCATCTGTGCAGCCATCCCTCAGGGAGTGAGGAGCAAGGCCCACCCCATTCATAGGTACCTTGAGTGTAGCAACCACCATAGGACTCCCTGAGGTTGCATAAAATGATGAAAAAATAAAAATAAAAAACATGATACCGCATACTCATAACGATACAGCCAATCAGCAGCAGAGCAGAACAGAGTTTCGTTTTCTTTTGATTGTTCATATCGTCGTGATCCCATCCCTTGGATCCCTCGATTCTATCATTGTCCTCATCGAAGTCGCTGGTCTTGACCCATCATTGCTCCATTCAGCCTGAGCTGGCCTCTCCTGGCTTGATAATACCAGGCCCGTACAAGTCCAAGAAACCATGACATTCTTTAATACAGCATGAGCACCTCACTGTGGAGCCATCCATGCTTCCCTGGCCATAGTTTCCTCTGCGGATTATAGCAGCCATTTGTTGCTCGGAATGATCTGTATTTGACTGTTGGTTCAGGCTGATGTACGTGTAAGTACCACAGAATGAATAACCTCGTGTTGTGGACATGATTATAAAGTCGATGTTCCAGCATCTCCTGTGATGGTGCCTTGCATGGTGTGTATGTCCGATGAGCATAAAATTGCATGTTTGACCATATTGCTAGCATTACTACCTCATACCTTAACACCTATCTAGCCTGTCATGACCTGTCTATTTCCCTTACCCCGCTGTCTCTATGTTCCCCCTCATCACTCCCCCTGCATCTTCGCCGGAGTTTGCCCCACCCTTCGACCACTCTTCCTCTACGTTCACTCCATTCGCTGTTCACCCCATTCTCCGAACGACTATTCGCTGCTTGCATATTTCGCCAGCAGGCACGCCATCAAATACGATCGATACCATTTACCCGGCGTGATGGTTCATCACTAACCCCATCACCTTCTCGATCCAAACCCTTTAGGTGATTCATATGGCCGGGATGCATTCGTGGAACGTCCTACCCGTAGGTCGTGTGGGATCAACCCAGCAGACAAAGAGTCCGTGCAGGGTGGTGTATATGCGGGTCCCAAGGTATATTTCCATACATAGGTGCCTTCGCCCTCTTTCCTCTCCATTGTTTCATGTTTGCACCCTTCTTTCGTTCTATTGTATGTTTATTCCATCTATTTGTATCATGACTGCGCACCCCTATCCAGCCCTGAGTCATAATGGCCTCTTTCCTATTCACTGTTACCATACGAGCTTTCTATATAAGTAGTTTACATTCGCATGTATATTCTCCAGTTCAATTATCATACATCCATCTTGTGCAAACTTGACCTCACTGTGACTATCGTCCTGAGCCTTCTCCTGTAGATTTCTATCTTCGACCAGAAGAAGACTTAGGCATCACTGGTGAGTTCTCATACTTCATCTTCGTTACCTTAGCCTTCGAACTATTTTCTGTGCTGTCGCGAAAGGATTGTCGCTACTTAGACAACCTTTCTGTGACACCTTGCACCTTGCATCATCAAGTGCCACGGGCTATTTCGCTACGACTGTAGATAGGGCGAGCCCCATCCAGGCAGCCCTCTTATCTTGTGAACATTTATTGGTTCACCCTCTTCGCCGAACAGCATACTTATTTGCACAAGTTATTCAGGCATTCGCTGTGTTCACTAATACATGATATTAACGCCTAAAAACCAATCTTGACAGTATAATTGAACTAACAGCTACAGTCAAAGCATTATTCCATCTACTCATCACTCCCTTCTACACATGCACTCTACACCACTTCTATCTGTGGGACAACCTCACCCCTTCGTGGGACAATCTCCCTCACAACAACCTTTCTCACAGACTCATGCGCCACTTCTATTCGCGGGACAGCCTCACCCTTTCACGGGTCACCCTCCCCCACAACAACCTTTCGCCCAGACTCCTGCCCCACCTGGCGGGCCTGCACTGTTTCTATTCACAGGGCAACCTCACCCCTTCGTGGGACAACCTCCCCTGCAACAACCCTTTACACAGATTCCTGCCCCATCTGGTGGGCCTGAGCCTTGTTTATTCATGGGACAGCCTTACCCCTTCGCGGGTCGCCCTTCCCCGCACCAATCCTTCACACAGATTCCTGCCCTACTTGGCGGACCTGGACCTTCTCTCCCACTGAACCCTGAGCCATTCCCCACGACTCTTACCCACACCTGGTCTGTTTCTTTGAATAACAACCCTATCTACTCGGTACCACCTGTGTACTTGTTCGCTTCTATTAGCTCCCATTCCAATTCATCCTTCATCATCCATGTACACCTTCCCGGTCTCTCTAACTCTGTCCCTACTCTCATCGACTCTGGTGCTACTTCCAATTTCATTGATAGCTCTTTTTCCTCTCATCCTGGTTTTGTATGTACATCACTCCGTTAGCCGATCACTCTCTCCCTTTCCAACGGGAAGCCAGCCACTGCTGGTTTCATTCACGAATATCTAGATACTAGTCTCACTTTCAGTGACTCCTCTTCGCAGGACATTTCATTACTTGTCACAAAGTTACACCCTTCAGCTGCGATCATTCTCGGGCTTCCGTGGCTTCGCTCTACGAAACCCACTATTGATTGGGGCTCTCTTTCAATCACCTTTCCTTCCGGCACCGATTCCATGCTCCCACATATGATGGTCGCTATGGCCTGTATGGTGATTTCCACTCCGGCTATCTTCGACAGTATCCCCAAACTCCACACTGCCTCGATGACTTCGCCACCGCCAGTTCCTGGTTCGCATTCGTCCCTGCCATCCTTTGGTTATGTCCTGAACGTGGCAATTGGACCACTTTCCTATGTCCCGGTCCTTCCACTGGATGTCACTTCCTTGCCCGCTCCTATTCCGAATCTTTCTAGTTACGAACAGACATTCGACATGGATGGCGAACCATTACTTCTCTCAACCAAGCCGATCGAGAATCACTCCTCTGAGTCCTCCATATCGCTTCCTAACGCTCTCATCCATCTATTTTCAGCCACGAAGGAAAGCATAATAGCAACCGAACCTATTCGACCAAAAACAGACCACGTTCCGAGCCATTCTCACCCCTGTACACCATGTACAGAATTGCTGACCGATGACTACCTCCCATTCCATTCTTCGCCTCCTGATCCACCTCCGACCAGCAGGGAAACACTGTATATAAGCCTAATCAGTGCAGCCGCCTTCGAGCTAATCATGACACTCAGCGAAGAAGAAACCTTCATGTTAAACATGCACCCTACCATCCCCAAACCAACTTCGCTTTGCGCTATAGGAAACGCACCCGCTCCGATTACACTCCTTCATGAAAACCCCCTACCGAAGGACAAGTTAGAGATGTTCAGAACTGTGGTACCAGAGGAGTACCATGACTTCTTCAATATCTTCTCGCGTGCTAAAGCCAAAGACTTGCCCCCACATCGCCCTTATGACCACACCATCAAGATCGAGAACAATGGCACACCACCTCACGGTCCCATATACCCACTCTTGAACAGCGAATTAGGAGCACTCCGCAACTATCTCAAAGATATGCTTGGCAAGGGATTTATCGGCTCCTCCCAATCACCCAGTGGCGCCCCTGCTGTGTTTGCGAAGAAGAAGGACGGTACACTGCGAATGTGTGGGGACTACCGAGGGTTGAATCATATCACGCAAAAGAACAAGTACCCTATCCCACTCATTCCGAGCCTTATTGACCAACTCAAAAGTGTGAATGTCTATACCAAGTTCCACCTTCGCGCCGGGTTCAACAATGTTCAGATCGCCTCTGGCCAAGAGTGGAAGACAGCCTTCTGAACTCGATACAGGTCCTTTGAATATCTTGTCATGCTGTTCGGTTTGACAAACACCCCAGCTACTTTCCAGCACTTCATGAATGATATCTTCCAAGACATGGCTGACGTCTTCGTTGTAGTCTACCTCGACAACATCCTTATCTTCTCCAAAAACAGGAAAGAACACTTGGAGCATGTCCAAATGGTCCTCGCCCATCTTCGGAAGCACAACCTCTTCATACAGCCAGAAAAGTGTCTCTTCCATTCAGACTGGGTCAAATTTCTTGGATTCATCATCTCTCTTGCTGGGGTCTCCATGGACGTCGAAAAAAACAGCCGCCATCACAAAGTGGCCTGTACCGACGAACATTCACGAAGTCCAATCGTTCCTAGGCTTCGCGAACTTCTACAGAAGGTTCATCATTTCGTTCTCAGACATTGTCCTGCCACTCACTCGCTTGACCAGAAAGGATACCCCATTTGCCTGGGAAGTGAAGCAGCAGGAGGCCTTCGAAGCACTCAAAGCCGTGTTCTTGAAAGCCCAGTCCTCATCCACTTGGACCCGAGTATCCCCATCGTCATCGAGACAGACGCCTCCAACTACACCATCGCCGCCATCATCTCGCAGATCACCCCCTCCGATGGTGATATCCACCCGATTGCCTTCTATTCACGAGGAATGGCACCAGCCGAGATGAACTATGAGATCTACGACAAAGAGCTCCTCACCATCTTCTGTGCCTTCAAACAATGGTAAAACTACCTCGAAGGAGCATCCCATGTCATCCTCATCCTCTCCGACCACAAAAACCTTGAGTACTTTGCAACTACAAAACAGCTGACCCGATGACAGGTCCGATGGTCCAAACACCTGTCAGGTTTCAACTACATCATTCGCTACCGAGCTGGGCGACTTGGCACAAAGCCTGATGCATTGACCCGTCGGGGCGATGTGTACCCTAAAGGGGGGGATGGTGCTTATGCATTAGCAAATCCTCCCAACTTCCAATCGATGTTTAAGACCGGGCAACTCATTAGCGCCATCATCCTTGACTCTGCATCACTGTTGACATCCATCCAACAGGGCCAGTTGACCAATCCCTTGTCTTCAGCCCACATCACCTGTCTTCAGTCTCAGTCGATGGCAATCACCCTTCCGAACGCGAAGCCAGACCCCTGGTCACTTGGCGAGGATGCCAAAATGCTGTTGTACAAACAGCGAACGTGTGTCCCTGATCATAATGATATTCGCTTGGACATCCTTCGCTCGCTGCATCATCATCAGTTAGCAGGCCATCCAGGGATCAGCAAGACGATGAAGAACATTCGAAGATGGTATCATTGGCCGAACATGGCCACCTTCATCACCAACTACATCGGCTCCTGTTCCAAGTGTCGCCACGCTAAATCCATTCATCACAAACCCTTCGATCCTCTTCGCTTCCTGCCCATCAGCCAACAACCTTGGGATTCGATCTCCATGGACTTTGTCGAGGGACTCCCCCTGTCGGATGGACACGACATGATCCTCATCATTGTTGACAGACTAACAAAGATGGCCTTGTTCATTCTGACATTCTCAGACTTCAATTCAGGGGATGTCGCCATGCTCTTCCTTCGCCACATATTCGCTAAACACGGTAGCCCCAGAGACATCATCTCCAATCGAGGGAAGCACTTCACGTCTCGATTCTGGACCTCGCTCTGCGAAATCCTCGGCATCAAAGGCAACCTTTCTACAGCCTACCACCCCCAAACCGATGGACAGACCAAACGAGTGAACCAGATCCTAGAGCAGTACCTCTGAGTCTACATCAACTACCAGCAGGATGATTGGGTCAACCTCCTCCGCCTCGCCGAATTCGCCTACAACAACACAGCCCATTCGGTGACCCATGTCACACCCTTCTTCGCCAACAAGGGCTTCCATCCGAACCTCGAAGTATCTCTCACTTCAGTCGCCTCCGAAGATGCTTATTGCCAGTCGGCAGATCTCAAGGACCTTCACCAGTACCTTCGAGATCAAATAAAGAAATCAATTACCCAGTACACTTCAGCCACAATCAGTAGCCGCATCCCGATTCCTGAGTTTCAGGGCGCCAACAGAGTATGGCTCGACTCACGAAATATTCGCACAAAAAGGCCTTCAAAGAAACTCAACCACCGAAGACTTGGCCCATATCCTATCACGGCTAAAATATCTTCTCATGCATTTCACTTAGGCTTACCTTTGGACCTTCACCAGATCCACCCTGTGTTTCATGTATCCCTTCTCAACCCGCCACGACACCTATTATCCCAGGTCGACATACAGACCCCCCACCGTCTATCGAAATCGACTGCACCGACGAGTACGAAATCACAAAAATCCTCGACAGTCGCATTCACTGAAGGAGATTGGAGTACTTAGTAGAATGGAAGGGATACGAACACACCCCTGAGGCTACATCTTGGGAACCCTCTTCGAATGTTACTAATTTGGCTCGCAGACTCTCCAAATTCCATGCGAAGTACCCCAAGAAACCCAAAGCTTAGAACTTCATAAAAATGCAAGAAAACACGCCTCTGTTCATATTATATCTAAGCACTCGGCTTCATTCATAATCCCCTTGCTATCGCCTAAACCCCTCTTGTTCCACTATGACCCCTTTTAATTCATTCGGCCCCGCCAATGGACGCCTTGTCGGACACCCTGACCCCTTCCCCACTCTCCCCTTGATTGCTAGCAAGAGTGTTCGGAGTGACGAGGGGGAATGTAGAGACAGCGGGGTAAGGGAAATAGACAGGTCATGACAGTACCCCCCTCCTAGCTTCGGAGTCCAACGACACTGCATCCTATGGTGGGATGGAAGCGTTAAAGACGTAATGGGTCCCCCAATGAGATCTCCGAGGTCTGGGCCCTGCCTTGCTGCGTGGTCCGTGCACAACTTCTCCTTCTGTTTAAAAACGTGGTGCAGAACGGGGTGTCATGACGCGTTTATTTCTCATACTCAGGTGCTCTGTCCTGCCATTTCTCACCCCATTTCCGTGTTCGTTCCGATCGCCATTGTCATGTTCAGCAACCGATGTTCGCTAATTCGCACCCATTACCATCGCCACACTGTTAAACGCATGACCGACGGCTTTGGACTGACTTGACAAGTCATCACTGGGTCTACCACCTCCTCTGCTCGACCCTCTCCCGATGGTGTTCTGATAGTTGGATTGTCATGACCTGTGTATTTCCTGCACCTTGGTATCCCCATTTTCCCTTTCGCTACTCCTCCTCAGTATTCGCTCGGCTTCGCCCTCCACCTCGACCTCTCCTCCCCTATGTCACCTCTGTTCGCCCTTCCTTGCATTTCACCGAACAGCTATTCTCTGCTCGCATCAGTCGCCAGCAGGCACACCATCAAATACGATCGATACCATTCACCCGGCATGATGGTTCATCATTAACCCCATCGTCTTCTTAATCCAACCCCATTGGGCGTTCGTATGGTCAAAGTGTGTTCGCAGGGCATCTCTTCCATAGGTCGTGCGGAATCAACCCAGTAGACCAAGAGTCCGTGCAGGGTAGCATGTATGCGGGTCCCAAGACATGGTTTTGTCCATAAGTGCCTTTGCCACCTTTACTCTCCGTCGTTTCATGTTCCCCCTCTTCTCACATTCTATTGTATGTTTATTTCATCTATGCAGTATCATGACTGCGCACTCCTATCCAACCCTGACTTGTGACAGCCTCTTTCCTATTCGCTGATACCTTACGAGCATTCGATATAAGTAGTTTACATTCGCATGTATATTCCCCAGTTCAAATATCATACGTCATTCATCTTGTGCAGCTTTGACCTCACCGTGGTCATCATCTTAAACCTTCTCTTGGAGATTCCCATCTTCGACTAGCAAAGGACTTAGGCATCACTGGTGAGTTCTCATACTTCATATTTGTTACCTTAGCCTTCGAACCATTTTCTGTGCTGTTGGCGAAGGGATTGTCGCTACTTAGACAGCCCTTCTGCGACACCTTGCACATTAGATCATCAAGTGCCACGGGCTATTTCACTACGACTGTAGATAGGGTAAGCCCTGTTCGAGCAGCCCTCTTATCTTGTGAACATTTATTGGTTCACCTATTCGCTGAATGGCATACTTATTTGCACACGTTATTCGGGCATTCGCTGTGTTCACTAATACACAATATTAATGCCTAAATACCAATCTTGACACCAGTATGGTGCACAAGAACCTTATGTCACTGCTCACCTCACAGTGCACCTGGACTGTCCCCTTGCCGCTCACCTCACAGTGCACACACACTGTCCATGGCCTCTCCGCTCACGGTACACCTCAACTGTCTGTTGCCTGCCAGTATGGTGCACAAGAACCGTATGTCACCGCTCACCTCACGTTGCACAGGCACCATCCTCTCCACCTCTCACCTCATGGTGCACAGGCACCGTCCATGGCCTCTCCACTCACGGTGCACCTCAACCGTCCATCACCTGCCAGTACGGTGCACAAGAACTGTACACCACTGCTCGCCTCATGGTCCATCAGAACCATCCGTTGCCTCTCCATTCACGCTGCACATGGACCATACACATCATCCACTTACAGTGCACAGGGATCATCTGCTGTGTGCCAGGATGGTCCCAATGCACCATCCGTCGCCTCTCCACTCATGGTGTGCATGCACCGTAGGCCATGTGCACTTATGGTGCACAGAAGCCATCTGTTGCCTCTTGGCTCATGGTACACATGCCCCAACCGGAAATGGAAGCGGTGACCCTTCATCCCACCATACCTCCCCCTATGACCTATTTGAGCTCCGCCCACGCTTCCACACCACACCCCACTGCATCGCACACCCATGGCTTCTGCCATGGGCATCAGTCACGTGCCACACACACACGCTGCACCCATGCACCTTGCCATGCTCCCACCCGTCCTCAACCCGCTGTCCCCATCCCCCTCTCTTCCCCTGCCCCTCCCTGTCAATCAAGGCTGGCCCCTTGTCAAGATTGGTTTTCAGGCGTTAATATCGTGTATTAGTGAACACAGTGAATGACCAAATAACTTGTGCAAATAAGTATGCCGTTCGGCGAATAGGTGAACCAACAAATGTTCACAAGATAAGAGGGTTGCCCGAACAGAGCTTGCCCTATCTACAGTCGTAGCGAAATAGCCCGAGGCACTTGACGATGTAACGTGCGAGGTGTCACGGAAGGGCTGTCTAAGTAGCGACAATCCCTTTGCCGGCGAAGGTGCTCCTTCAGAGCCCTTTGCCGACAGCACAGAAAATAGTTCGAAGGCTAAGGTAACGAAGATGGATTATGAGAACTCACCAGTGATGCCTAAGTCCTCTTCTGGTCGAAGATAGAAATCTCTAGGAGAAGGCTCAAGGTGATGATCACAGCGAGGTCAAGTTTGCACAAGATGGACAACGTATGATAATTGAACTAGGGAATATACATGTGAATGCAAGCTACTTATATTGAATGCTCATAAGGTATCAGCGAATAGGAAAGAGGCCATCGTGAGTCAGGGTTGGATAGGGGTGCACAGTCATGATACTAAGTAAATGGAATAAACATACAATAGAGTGAGGGAAGAATGCAAACATGAAACAACGGAGAGTAAAGGTGGCGACGGCACTTATGTATGAAACCATGTCTTGGGACCTGCATACATGCTACCCTGCACAGACTCTTCGTCTACTGGGTTGATCCCACATGACCTACAGAAGGGACGTCCCGCGAACACATTTTGGCCATATGAACACCCAAAGGGGTTGGATTAAGAAGGTGATGGGGTTAGTGATGAACCATCATGCCGGGTAAATGGTATCGATCGTGTTTGATGGCATGCCTGCTGGCGAAATGTGCAAGCAGCGAATAGCGGTTCGGAGAATGGGGCGAACAGCGAATAGGGTGGATGTAGAGGAGGAGTGGTCAGAGGGTGAGGCAAACTCTGGCGAAGATGCTAGGGAGTGACGAGGGGGCACATAGAGGCAGCGGGGTAAGAGAAATAGACAGGTCATGACACCCCTCATCCTACTGCTGCCAGTCCATGGGTGACTCCAGGAACCACCGAGCCACCCCACATATATTCACCCCTGCTGCTTTGCCCAGTACACCTTGACTGTCATCCTGCACTACACATGCACATGCAGTGAGCACGCATGTGTGCGGGGTGTGTGACATTGCATACCTTTGCAGTGATGACATACACCTCTGCCATCTGCCATATCTTGCCCCTAGAAGCATATGTTGCGCAAAGGTGTCTGGGTCAGCGAGCAGCGCAGCGGGAGGCATGTACAAGGGCAGGTCCACATCCAGCAGGATCAGGCTCAAGAACAGCAGATGTGTCCCCATCCACATATCCCCAGGATGATCATCTACAGGACATAGTGCATAGTGCCCATGTATACACACATAGGTCAGCGCACGAATACACACATGGTTGGCACCCCCAGAGACATACCTCAGGAGAGTCATTGGCACTATGTAAGGATCCTCAAGTTAGAAGCAACAAACAACACAAGCATGTCATGAGTGTGTCATGTGAGCACTGCTTATTCGCACAGTTCGGGGATGAGGCACATGACATTGCGAACTGCTTGTGTCCACATGTCTGTTCTCCCATACGCCTAGAGCAAGGGACAGAGAAAGTACTTATCACTTCATATAAACACTTGGCCTTGTGTGCATTTCCACTTTGGAGGATGATCAGATTGACAACGATGTACATTCTTCTAGGATATATTAGATATCTTTTAAATTATCAACCCTAACCAAATTCATAGTCCATCATTTTGAGGAACTTGTATATTGTGGATATCCTAAATTTTTTTGAATGTTCTGATATTTTAAAAATATGGTTGTATGTGCTAAAGCATGGTGTGTATTGAGATAACAGAGCAATTTCAGATAGGATTTGGATGACTATATAGTAAAAGTATACATGAAGCTTGTTACATGTATGATGATAGAATGTAGAGGCAAGCATGGACCATATGAGTACATGTTAGAAGTAGATATGAAACATGTTAGATGTACAATCACAGAATATAGAAGCAAGTATGGACAATACCTGTACTATATTATTATATATGGTTGAGAGATCTGATTAGAAGGTATGTTTAAAATAATATGCATGTATAGTACAAAGATATATAACTATTGATGTTTAGACAATAGGGTATACACCCTTTCCTGGGTGTGTAGCAGACTGTGAGAAAGAACTTTATGGCTAGGATTAAGCATGCCTTACAGATACTCGCAACTGTCTCAATTGTGATATATTTTATGAACTATAGATTAGCTAAGCTATATATATATATATATGTCATTTATAAACATCCTTCTTTACATAGGGAATAAAATCAATTACATATCTCTGTGTGTGGATTCCTTTTTAAGTACTGAAAGGACCTTGTTTGGGCACCAATGTGTGTCTGCATGTGTGTAATGGTTTTAAGGAATGACAGATGATAATTGAACTGCAGAATATACATGTGAATGTAAACTACTCATACCGAATGCTCGTATGCTATCAGCAAATAGGAAAGGGGCCATTGTGAGTCAGGGTTGGATAGGGTGTGTGCAGTCAGGATACAAATAGATGAAACACATATACAATAGACAGGAGTGTGAACATGAAACAACAGGGATGAAGGCAGACAAAGGCACCTAGGTATGAAAACAGGCCTTGAGACCTGTATACATGTTACCTTGCATGGACTCTTGGTCTAATGGGTCGATCCTGCATGATGTATGGGTAGGACATCCTGCAAATGCATGCTGGTCATAGGAACACACAGGGTTTGAATCCAGAAAGTGATTGGGCCAGTGATGAACCATCACACCAGTTAGAGGATGTCGATCATTTTTGATGGTGTGACTACTGGCAAATGATGCAAGTAGCAAATGCTTATTTGGCAAATCCAGCGAATGGCAAATGGAGTGAACATAGAGATAGAGGGATGAAAGAGAAAATGGGGGTATCTTGATACAATAATAAATGGATCATGACAGATACCTTGCTACCTTGCTCACTCTATCGTCTCTTCTCTCAAGCTCTTACTTCGAGGCTTGTCTACTTCAGACTTGTCCTTCTTCTTATCTCTTTCGACCAGCCAGAACAGGCACCCCTTCTTAGTGCAGGGTCTTCAACATTGGGATCTTATGCCCATTGTGGACAGTTCTGACAATCTGCATGTGTGTATTTGGTTTTTAAGGAATGAATGAACCTGAGTGGGATTCCAACATGTGCCTGCATGCCTGTTGTCAGTTTGTAAGGAATGAAAGACCCTGGTTGGGTTCTGACACATGTCAGGGGAACCCCCTCCCAAGGACAATCTTGTGAATGCACCTGTGGCACATTCTCACAAAGCATTCAGAGAATGTGATTCAGTACAGCATTCAAGCTTATAAGCAGCCTCTAGAAAAGCTAGCATACTTATGTTGGTGCCTCACCAAGCATGCTGCAGCCCTCACATGTATGCAGGTGGACCTACATTATAGAGCTCTGAAAAACCTAGTACATTTTAGGACCCTTGGCTAACTTTCACACAAACCTCTCAGTGAGGTTCCATGTGTGGCTGCCATAGACTATTGTGGACCCCTCCTCCGAATGCACTGAACAGAAGGCGGTTGTAACCTTATTTTCAAATGGCGGTGGAGTGTTTAGCTTGTCGCTTCATTCTCCAGGGCATCACGTAACATACCAACTAGTAGGGCACAGGGGCAAAGTCTGGAGTTCCCTTGTCGAAGGCAAGGGCTTCTAACACGGGAAATATAGATCCGACATCGCGGTTCTCTGTATTTGATGTTATGTATGGGGGATTTGTATGCCGTATAAAGAAAGAAAATCGTATTTGATAATTGGTTTTCTATTGAATATAGAAATAGCCGTTGTAATTGTAAGCCGCTTTGTCAACATTATAGATATTTACCGCGTCTATCTTATCTCGTGCTATATTGGGTATCCATGCGGTTGACCGGTTTAGCCCTGACGAATTCGATTACGTGACTGTGTAGTTTCGCACTTTTCTTCCTCTGCATATAAATTTCCTTGAGTCGTTGCTCAACAATCCTTCAGAAACCTAAGAATTATGGGGTGGGGACAACCTCTGCCACTAGTCTATCGACTTTGTGTGACGATGCCCTCTCTCCCTGCCTTGTCATCGTCATTTACTTGAAACTGCATCTCCCGAACATCACATTGTCGCCGTGGTTTTCAACAAAAAGTTATGCCCTATCCCTTCCCGTTGTCTACCTGCAAAAGATTAAATCCAGACTGTCTTTATCTCTAGACTGCTCCTGTCCTTCCGTACCTGTATCTTGAAGATCTCACCGGCAAGAAAAGGTATCTCTACCCTACTCCTCCCTTTGAATTTACTAAACCGGTCCTTTAAACTGCAGATGCTGATACAGCTTCCTCAATCCTCCATGGACGACGATACGACAAACTTTCCCGTCTCTAATGATTTCAAACACTGTTTTGATCAAATCAAATGTGATTACTCAGTAAACCTCCTCCCCATCTATTCCTGTGATCACTTTGTCCAACCGGAACATACTCTGGATTGATTAAACGGTGAGTTGGCCGAAATCCACTTGGCCTTGCAACTGGTGTGTCTAACAGCTTACATAAGACTGACAACCCCGGCGCAAGGTATTTTTAGATATCAATTTATGCTAAATTGATCGCGAGACGTCCTCTTGCCATGGATCGCGAGTGCCACAACAGCAAGCTTAAAATTTAAAAGCTCGATCTGTACCTCCACAAACTGCCCTCTTCTCTGGCCATCGCTGAGTTTTTCGTTATAATTTCACTAATTTTACTGGGTAGAAGCCCTAGGCAGTGTCGAAGGAGGAGGAGGAAGACTCTGACCTAAAGTCTGCACGCGAGACTGCAAGCAGCACTACCATGGATATAGAGGTGGATCTGGGGTAGACGGTGTCGCACAACTTCGTGACTATTGTGAGTCAGCACCATGGCCTTGCCACCACTGGTCAATGTCGGAGAGGGTCCAACAGTGATGAAGAAGGCAGCTGGCGGTGCACCTAGAGCTTTCGAAGTACCAGATATACTATTCTAAAAAATTCAGAGTCTTTGTAATCACAGTCATATCAGCCACAGTTTCAAACCAATGTTTGAAACACCGTGTTTATAACACGGTGTGTTACTAACGTGTGTCAAACCCTTGCGGACTTTGCCCCCATGCCCTCATCACTAAAACCGCGCTGTGATGGCGTCACCAGGTCACGTATGGCACGTGCGTCCATCCCGGCCCGTCATGTTGCCGGACGGGCATCTCCGGCATCTGGTACCATGAGCTGGCCATCACAGAGCAGGCATGGCTGCCGCATAGCCATGGTAGTGCATGCTGGCGTCCAATGTCCTGCCCGTGGTAATATGTCGGCGGCATCCACATGGCAGCCCGGCTACACAATGGTATGTTTATCCTATCCTTGCTTGTACTACTAATAAGACTGACTTATAGTAATCATCACGATGGTTTCATTGTCAACTCTGCTTCATCCGCCGAGATATGATTGCATGTATTATTTATGCGTCTGCATATATTTTCCGGGGAAGTCATTTCAAACTCCGATGTTTGAAACCTCGAAGGGATGCACGTGACCCTCTGAAGTATGTACGGAACCAAACAAACAACACTTGGCACCACCACAACCTCCTTCGTTGATATCCAACTATCTGCTTCTTGTCGTCTTTGTGCTTGTTCTAGCTCTGTTTCTCCTTTTTGACCTTTTTCCGACATGCGTCACATTTGGCATCTCTTTGTCTGAGCTTGTCAGAACTTGACAAGTTCCAGACTTAGAATGGCATAGATTGACGACTTGCTCTTGTGGAAGCCTGACTGCCGTCACTCATGGCAGATCTAAGGCTCCACTTGATTGCAATTCATCCTAGATAGTAGTGACCTGACTAGGTACACAGTAGCTGTTGCCGGTGTAGACATGTGAGTTCTTAAAGTTGCGTGTTCTGCAGTATGGGTACTACTGTACTGACCTATCGGCGGTGACAAAGCAGGTCTTGTGGGACGAAGGAGATATAATAATCTGATATTCTACGATCTGTACAAGATCATCTGTCCTTATATACTAATTATGATGTTCCTATATTACCAATCTCTTCGAGCTGCTGTGCCGATGCGATGCCGGTGCACCAGTAACCCGGGGTCGAGAGCGATCTCGAACCTCCGGCTAAATGCGTGCCGGCTCTGCCTCGGCGGTGTCATCGTCCCGATTACTAACACTCCCCCTCAGCGAGAAGTCCCTTCGGTAAAATCCTAATTTCCCTAATAGATACCTATGTTGATGTAAATCCAATCCCTTTGTAAATATGTCCGCTATGTTCTCCTTCGTCGGTACGTACGTAAGTGATGCCTCGTGAGAGGCCACTTTCTCACGGATGAAATGATATGCGACATTGATGTGTTTGGTACGCGCATGATACGTTGCGTCATGCGATAGTGTAATGGCGCCTAGATTGTCTGATCGAAGTGACGTGGGCTGGGTTTGATCGATTCCAAGTTCCTCGATAAAACGCCTCAGCCAGATTAATTGCTTGGCGCCCTCGGTAAGTGCCATGTATTCGGCCTCCGTGGTAGATAGCGCGATCGTTCGCTGCTTCTTCGAGCTCCATGCGATAGCTCCTCCTCCTAGTATAGCTACGTAGCCACTAATAGATAGTGCGTCGTTTCTATTAGCATAATCCGAGTCGACAAATATTTCGAGGTCGAGACCAGCGTCTCGTCGGAAGATTATGCCGTCGTCACGTGACCCTTTGAGGTACCTGAGCGCGTGCTTGATCGCCGTCCAGTGCTCGGTTCCGTAAGTAGTAGTGAATTGGCTCAAGTGTTGTACGGTAAAAGCCAAATCAGGTCGCGTGCTGAGTGCTGCATACATGATTGATCCGATCGCCTTAGCATAGGGTACTTCGGCAGTTGGACCTGTCGAGTCCATGGGTGTCGTGAGTTTGATCATTTTATGCAGAGGTGTAGATACGGAATGTGCCGTTGTCATGTTGAATCGATTGAGTATGATGTCGATGTAATGCCCTTGTGACATGATCAGTGTTCCCTCATCCCTATTCCTCTCAACTCTAATTCCCAAGATTTTCTTCATTTCTCCTAAATCTGTTAAAGGGAATTTCCCATGAAGCTCCCCCTTGAGCTTAATCATCCCTCCTTTGGAGTCAGCAAATAGTCCAAAGTCGTCCACATATACTGATATGACTTTGATTGAGTCCTTATCTTGTCTGATGTAGACGCATTCATCGGCTGTACTTTGATGGAAGCCGAGATCGAGTAGTAATTTGCGTAAGCGCTGATGCCAAGCTCGCCCCGATTGTTTGAGTCCGTAGAGCGCTCTGTATATTCTTAGAACGCGTCCAGATCCATCATCAAAACCGTCGGGTTGGCGCATGTAGATCTCCTCATCTATGGTTGAATTGAGGTAGGCGCCTTTGACATCCATCATTTCGATTTCCCAATCGAGTGTGTTTGCGATCGCTAATAGAACACGTAGTGAATCGAATTTGACCACGGGTGAGGTTATCTCGTAGTAATCCATTCCTGGCCTCTGTGTGAATCCTTGAGCCACAACCCTTGCTTTAGCCTTATCGAATTGTCCGTCCGGTTGTGTTTTGACAGCGTATACCCATCGGCAACCGATAGCTACTTGTCCGGGTGGTAGTTCTGTTAGCTCCCATGTTCCTAACGTCTTGTGTTGGTCCATCTCAATTTCCATCGCTTTCTCCCAGATCGGCGCATCATCACGTGATACCGCCGCTCTGTAATTCTCAGGTTCAGTGACGATTTCTTTCGTTATGTAAACCTGCTCGGTGCGTCCTGAATTATTCAGCTTCCGGTAATCCGGTCTTTGAGTGATACGCGCGCTCCGTCGAATCTGTGGAGCTGGCGCTTGTTCAGGTGGATCAGGAACGGGTGTTGTCTGGGGTGATGATGTCTGTGGGGTAGATGTGATCGGGTCCGGCACATGCTCACGCGGTGAGTGCTCCCCCTCGAGCGGTGCCGTGTCGTCATCGTCGTTATCTGGGATAGGGTAGAGTTTGTTGTCGTTTTCGTCGAATGTAATATTTCTTGAAATTTGAACATGTTTTGAGGCTTTATTGTAATACCTCCAGGCTTTTGCATGTTCAGCTACTCCGACGAAGATATGTTCTTCTGCCTTTGGATCAAGTTTGGCTCGACGTTGATCCGGCACCATAACCCAGCAATTTGTCCTGAATTCCTCTAGACATGCTATGTTCGGCTTCTTGCCGAATAGTGCTTGGAACGGCGTTGCGTCATCTCCAAGCGCTCGCGTGGGTGATCGATTTTTGATATAACACGCGTAAGCCACGGCCTCGGGCCAGAGTATTTTTGGCAGTTTCTTGGCAAATATCATTGCCCGTGCGTGCTCGAGTAAGGTCCGGTTGAGTTGTTCGGCGATTCCATTCTGGGCTGGGGAGTATGGAGCTGTGGTCTCCATGATAATGCCATATTTTGCACAAAATTCCTTGAAATTTTTATTGACATATTCCCCTCCATTATCCGAGCGAAACTTCTTCAGTTTCTGACCTGTTTGGGTCTCGAGGAATGCCTTGTGCGTCTCGAAGTGTTTGAGCGCTTCATCTTTGGTGCTCCCAAAATAGATTACGGTGTACCTCGATTTGATGTCCGTGAAAGAATAAAAGTATTTCTCACGTGATGGTCCCTCGGTCTGGGCAGGTCCCCATACATCGGATACTGTCAGGTCACCGACCTGTTCTACAGTGTCCTCGGCTCTTTTGGGGAACGGCTCCACATGCCGCTTGCCTTGTATGCATGCCTTGCACTGGCTCGGCTCGTTTGACTCGTCGATCTCAAGTCCAGTGACTAGATCGTTAGATTTCAACATCTTTATAGAATTTATGTTGACGTGCCCGAGTATCCTGTGCCATTTGTCCCATGACCGTCCCTTTGCCGCTGCCGCAAAGTCCCGTGCCTCGACTGATCGAGTGACCCGTGCCTTCATACAGAATAGCCGCCCACGCTTCTGTCCCTGTGCGAAGGTAACTCCGGCGTGTGATTTGAATTCGACGCCGGTGCCTGAAAATGTGGCCGTGTTGCCCTTATCAGTTAAACACCCTACGCTGATAAGGTTGTTCGGCGCATCTGGTGCGTGTTTGACGTCACGTAGTTCGATCGTGTTCGTCTTGGCGCCGATCTTGAATTCCATGTATATAGTGCCTCGGCCTTGTGTATGTAGTACCGCACCGGGTGAAATTCCTTCGATTTCAGATGGTTCCTCGGCATAGCTAGCGAAATCATTTCGGCTTCTAGCTATGTGTGTTGTTGCCGCTGAATCGGCTAGCCAGTCGGATGCGGATATAGCACTGTATGCTACCTCCTTAGATACAAATGCGAAGTCCTTTTCTTCTGCTTGTTTGACTGTTTCTTTGTTCCCTGATTTGAACCATTTCGGTGCTTGGCCCTCCTTGCCGCCACCTTTCGCCCAACAGTCCTTCACGTAATGACCCTTCTTGCCGCAATTTCGGCACTTTCCCTTTGTTGCTCCTGAGTCGTCTTTCTTGGGCCTGTGACGTTGTTGCGCCTTAAGCGCCATCTGCCGTGCCGATCCAGCTTTCCGTGCTCGATCCTCATCGAGGACCCGAGCTATTAATACATCAGCTGTTGTCCCGGCTCCACTGGCGTTTACTGCCATAATAAACGCCGACCAAGAATCTGGTAATGACGTCAGCAACGTGTTCGAGAACTCGGTGTCACTGATGTAATGCCCCCGCGCATTCAATTCCTGTTGAATGCCGCGGAGCTTGCGTACGTGCTCCTCCATGTTTGCGCCGTCCTCGGCAAGCGTCCAGAAGAAATCTCTTCGGAGATTTACAATCCCCACTGCTCCCTTAGATTCGAATATAGCTTGTATACTAGTCCATACAGCAAATGCAGACATCGTCTGATTGATGTAAACTAGTTGTTCATCGGCAACTCTGAGGCAAATCTCTTTTCTAGCCTTCTTGTCCTTCCTTCTCCAATCGTCGATCTCCTGCTGTTCGGTCGCAGTGACGTTGTCGGCATCTGCCGGTCTCGGTTCCGTCTCCCTGCCGATAGCCACGTCCCACAGATCTGAGTCATCGAGTATCCACTCGAGCCGCCGGCGCCACGCCGCGTAATTATCCCCGTTCAAGGGATCGATCTTGTACGTGTTATTGCTACTCGACATCGTTGATCGGTATTGAGTTATTGGAGTATGGAGCGTAGTTAGATTTGTAGTAGTTTAGTTATGCGCGGGGCCCATAACCTGTGGGACGAAGGAGATATAATAATCTGATATTCTACGATCTGTACAAGATCATCTGTCCTTATATACTAATTATGATGTTCCTATATTACCAATCTCTTCGAGCTGCTGTGCCGATGCGATGCCGGTGCACCAGTAACCCGGGGTCGAGAGCGATCTCGAACCTCCGGCTAAATGCGTGCCGGCTCTGCCTCAGCGGTGTCATCGTCCCGATTACTAACAGGTCTTGTGGAGGGCACCGGGGAGGCGGAGGGAGAAGGAGAGGGATACAAGGTAGATGCGGCACTCCTCCATGGCAGACTTGGGGTCGCGGGAGGAGATGACGGTGAGTGGGGCCAGGGAATGGAGGTGTATGGGTGCAGGAAGGATGCAGAGGACAAGCGAGAGTTAGAGCATTGGCAGGGTGTCGAGAATGTGGAAGTGGGGCCATGCAGGAGAGGGAAATGGCGAGGGTGGTGAATGGAGGGGATGGCTGGAGGAGTATGCATAAATGATGTCGAGGAGAGGGTCTATAAGGACTCCGATGTCGATAAGTACAATGTGGAGTGTATAATTGTGGATTTTATACAATTATATGAATGCATATTTGGAACATAGCATGCGTGCCATACCTTATATTATAATGTGCAACCAGTCTGGTATGAAGCAGCCAGCTTTGTGTGGTGCAGGCATGTCATGGGAATGATTGTTCCATGATGGCAGCACTTGCGTCACAATGACATTCCACCTCTGGTTGGTACCTGATGATTGGCACACATTGCACCTCTTTTAGCCCTGTTACTGATGGTCATTATCTGTTAGCACCATGGTCAGTGAAGGTCATACCTCTGCGGTTTTAGTGATGCTAATACCAACAATGCGTGTTGTTCGAGGCCGTCACGTGATGTGCCACGACGCGCATTGCATGCTTTTTGCTTCTCCCACGACGACTTTCACGGCCATCCTGCTGGATGTGTGGTCAAGGTCGGCCAACTTACCATCCCGATTCAGCCGTCGAGGTGAAGATCATGGCCAGCTTAGCGCCTTTCAGCGCAAAAGGTTTTGCAGTGATCTCGTTCGTGTTGGCGAACACTGCGTCATTGGGTGCGCTGTGACATTCCAAGTATTTGCAGTGATGTTGACGTAGTATCGTGGCTCAGCTTCCTTCGGAACACAAATTGGTGTTATGGTAGCTTTCGCACCATCTCGTAAAACTACGATTGCCCAGGGCACGATCCCTGCCCTCCTAGTCGCCATAGTAAGTCTCTTACCCTACCTTCTGCGTACAATTGCTGACTCTTATTCTCCAAGCTCATGACACTACAGACCGCCACCATCGCCGCAAGCGATTCTAGTCTTTTTACGACGATGTCCAAGCTCGCCGCATTTCTGTCCCAGGGCACAGCGCTTACCGATCGTGTTATCTCCCTTGCTGGGGTATACTTTTTCCCGCTTGCCATCGATGGCCTTTCCCACAACCGCGGCGCCATCAATTGGTAAGATGCTACACCTCGTCACAACACTGGCACTCAAACCGCATCAGCATTCCTGTCTCGATCGTCCTCCAGCAGGTCCTTGCGCTTTTCATTCTCAAGTCTTCCGCTGGATTTGCTATCTTCGCCTGGTTTAACACGGTGGCTGCCGACTTCGTAACTTGCGCTGTCCAGGCGACCGCAGAAATATTTTACGCAGACACCACAGCAAAGGGATGGTTCTTCGTCTCTGGGGTGAGCTTTCCCACTGAGTTGTTGAATAGCTCCTGACTCGTTTCCTTGCAGCTTGGTGTTATCATTTTTGTTGCGTCCTTTGTGCAGATGCCCTATTTCGTGAGTGACAACCATTTCTTCTGGTGCCTTCATACTCAACCTTGCGCTACTCGTCTTCGTGAACAGCACACCCGTCTGGATTTTCCCAGGATTCGAAGTCAAGGCTTTCGATCTCCACCAAGCTGTAGCAGGCCCACTCTTCCCGCTCACCTTCCTTGGCATGCCATGGAACGAGACCTTTCTTTAACCTCGCGTACCTCGTCTCCGGTAAGCTGCTCGTGAGCTCGTACTTCGTGTATGCGTCTCGCCTCATGCTCCCCCCCAGCTTTCTCCACGAAGGCAGCCGCGACGGGTGACTCACTTCCCGTATTTCTGAGGCGGATAGTACGCATCCAGCTCGCATGTAGTCTGCTGGGACTGGCATGGCCCGCGATCAACACCATGACCCTCGCTTCCGTTGCCCGTTGTGAATATAATCCAGCGAGGCATTGTCCCGGGAACATTGAGGTAGCGTCGTCACGTCGCATAATCCATAACAATGACCCTTATTGTTTTTCTAGCATGACACTGGATAACGGTGACAGCCACTTCCACACGTTCGGTTGGATCGCCGCAGCGCGGGTTGGCATCAAGGAGCCGGAGTAAGTACTTGGGGGTGCATTACGGTGCATGTGGACTGTACGTGCAGGCGGTGTACGTTTCCTGTGCACCGTACGTGGAGAAGACGGTGCACGCGAACCGTACATGCAGAGGGCGTACGGTGCACGTGGACCGTACGTGCAGGCGGCGTACGGTTCCTGTGCACCGTAAGTGGACGCGGCGGCGGGTGGTGCATGCGCACTGTCCGCGGAGAGGCGACGGACGGTGCATGTGCACCGTAAGTGGATGCGGGGGACGGTGAATTGGGACCGCACTGGCAGGCGGCGTACGGTTCCTCTGGCACCGTAAGTGGACGCGACTGCGGAGGGTGCATGTGCACCGTCAGCGGAGAGGCGACAGATAGTGCATGTGCACCGTGAGGGGAGATGCGATGGACGGTGCATCTGCACTGTGAGCCGCGCGGCGGCGGCTGTGGAAGTGTATGAATAGAATATGCATGTATTTTACAACCGGGTGTACATGTAAATTACAACAGGTTGTACATGAAAATTGCAACAGGTTGTACATGTTTATAACAGCCGGCGTCTGCTGCCTGCCCCCTCCTGCCGGATATGCACCGCTCCTGCCGAGTCTAACGACAGTGACAATGCCACGTCACATACTCCCTCCAACTCTTCTACTTCGACTTCACGCGCATCGAGTTACGCGTCAGCTCTGCTTCAGGTTTGGCCCCGCCCCTGGACTATCGTGGTTTCTTGGGAGGCTCATTCCTGTGATGAGACGCTGCGAAAAGCACAAATGATCAGTCAGCTTTTCGTAGTCGCTTACATCACTTTCTGGGCCATGACTGGTACTGCACACAGCATCACGGCGCCGACCTGGCGTGTTCAACCATTCCTGTGCTAAGCCGCTACGAAACAGCCTGAGGACTGAAATCGACTCACTCGCTTTGCGCTTTTCGCTTACAGGCCATCATTCCCCAATTCGAGGACTGGTGCCTGCGGCTGTCCAAACCTTGGGTGGCCATGATGGACGTGATCTCTCACGGATCTGTGATATACACGCCTCGAGTCCCTCCTCACAGTATGGTACCTTGCAACTCAAACGAATTGACCCTTCCTGTGCCATCCCATTCGAACCTACCGCAACTGCCTCCTGGTACAGCTTCGCTTATACATTCTGAAAGCAATAACCCCCCCCCCCCCCATCAATTCTCGTCCTTTTCTTCCTCTGGTATATGTGCACCCTCCCACCCTCCCTGTGCTAGGGAAGCGCTGCCTTCGTGCTGGCCCCGCAGCAGCAGCGCCCATGATCTGTACCATCTGCACCAGGCTTCTCTTGCGCCCGACATGGTTGGTCATCTGATCGTAAGCACGACGCTGCTCTCACCAACACTCGCCACCGGGGAACGATTGAAAGAAAACCGCGTTTTGCCAACTGGCAATGCTGGCGAAACATCTCCGGTGAAAGAGAATCGGAGACCAAACTAACTTGGTGCGCATGTCTTTCCCCCATTCCCAGCATGGTTTTTTGTAAGATGAGTCTGCGCATCTCTCACTAATACTGACCAATTCACGACGATTGAAACCCCCGGCTCACCGACTGGCAATGCAGATGAACCAACCTTTGCCAAAGCCACTCCATATTTATCCTCCTAGAGCACGTCTCAATGTCCTCCATTCCACCCTCGTGGCACTTTCACAAGTGAGTCTCGTGCTTTGAAACATCTTCACACAGACTCACCGTGCCCCTTGTCCGAATGTTCAGTGTGCATCACCGTTGTAGGCGGAGAGACCAAGTACCTAGGCTGCGGCTGTATCTCGCGCCCTTACACAACCGACGAAGACTGCCTGAGCTCCCGCTGCCTGAAAAGCCATAGTCATGCCTGGAACTGCACTCATGGGTACCAGGCTAATTGTCGTGCATGTGTGCACGCAGGAGCGGCGTGCGCCCGTCACCATTCGTGCCGCGCCCACGACGGCTATCAGCAGCGCTTTACGTAACCACACCAGTTTGAGTGCGTGCAGCGATCACCGTCGAAGTTTAAAGGCCCTTGTGTGTTTTCTGCATGTCATTGCTGCCTCTCTCACCGACACCTCGTGACGCTTAGGCTGTAGTCCCTGAATAGACGTGTACTGTGCTCACCCAAGTGCAGGACGTGTTTTCGATGCGATCCTATTATCTATATTCTGTTTTATGCTTCCGTCCGCGCGTTATGTATCTCCCTCCAACCCCATGCCTATGTATCACCTATGCCCATTAATATTTCTTATAACTGGCGTGGATTGTAGGGGCAGTCTGGGCGCGCTTGGAGACGAAGATGTTACCGGTACAGGGACGCACCCCCTCGGGGTGTCATCGGCCCGGGTCACGATCACAAACGCAACGAGCTTGATCATTTCAGATATAGATATACCTCTGAGTGGCTGAGAGTCTACGACTTCGGACTGCTGATTGAGGGCAGAAGATTGATCGTTTACAAAGCCGCATCTATGATGCTTGCAAGATTGTCGGCAGCTGATATTATTAAAGTGGACTTGCCGACGCCTCCCGCTACAATTACTGGTACTTTGGGCTCGTTACTAATAAACGGTCCCGTTTCACGTGCCGTTAGCCGACCCATAGCTCGGGATACTGTCTGTTGTGAATTTCGATCATGGTGACTTCGAGAGTGTATGGTTCGACAGATCTTCTAATGGCCTTCAAGTGTTTCGTTGCGTTCCTCAGCATTGCCCTTGCTGCTCACGCCGCGACTACTGGCCATGTCAAGTGTCCAGATGGCAATGTAGCCTCCCATTCTGCTTGCTGCCCGTTTTTCGCCCTTCGCGCCGACCTGCAAAATAACGCGTGAGGTGTTGGTTCCGGGTTGCGCAGCTCAGTTAGCCGATCAATTGTTTAGTTTTTCACACCAGTGCGGTGAGGACATTCATGAGACAGTTCTTCTCAGTTTCCGTGGGTCCATTCCCAGACGACAGTGGCGTACGCTCACTTACTCTAGTATTCTTTTCTCTTTCAGACGACGCCATCGCATTCTCGCCAGCTCTAAATGACCAGGGGCTCCCAGCTGGTGGAGGTGCCGACGGTTCCATGCTTATTTTCCCCAACGTCAAGCCGAATTTCCTGGCAAACCTCGGGATGTCTGACAGGTTTGAACTACTTACACCCTTCCTCCGCAACCACTCCCAGGTCTCTGCAGGCGACCTCATTCAATTCGCCGCTGCCGTTGCTATCGGCAACTGTCCTGGTGCTCCCAAGTTGGAATTCATGGCCGGGCGTCCGAATGCCACAGCCCCCGCCTCTGATGGTCTCATTCCTGAACCCCAGGACTCGGTCGACAAGGTCTTCGCCCGTATGAAGGATGGTGGAAACTTCTCACCTGATGAAGTGGTCGCCTTGCTAGCGTCCCACGCCATTGCGAGATCAGATCACGTTGACCCCTCAATCGAGGCTGTGCCCTTCGACTCGACGCCTTTCACCTTCGACACTCAAATTTTCGCCGAGTTTTGCTCAAGGGTATTGGGTTCCCTGGAACGCCAAACAACACCGGTCAGTTTAGCTTTCCTCAACGCTTCGCTGTATCTAATTTGAATTTTCAGGCGAGGCCTTGTCCCCGCTTCCCTTGGATGTGTCTCCAATCCGACTTCCTCATCGCTCGTGACCCCGCACGGCTTGCACGTGGCAAGGCTTCGTCAATGAGCAAGAAAAGACGTCCAATGCCTTCAGGGATGCTATGGATGAGCTCGCCGTGATTGGTGAGAATCCATCCCAGTTGGTCGACTGCTCTGAGGTCATTCTTGACCCGATTCCTGCCTCCGGCAACCCGGAGACGTATGTATTTTTGTATCCAAGCACCCGTGTGTCCAGGGCGCCGATCCGTCGGACATATGGCCGTGGGAGATGGTGCCTGGGGTCTGCATCCCGGGACGGGCCCGGATGCTGTCGTCGACCGCGAGACCTGTCAAGAAGCATACGCCAAGTGCCAAGCCTGAATCTCGATCGATCCCGGCCACGTGCACCCAGCGCACAGGAAAGCGTGTGCCTCTTACGTAACGAGGTTTGATGCCATGTCATTAGGAACCACTCCCATCCACATCCAACCATCGCAACAGCCCTGTCAGACCCTATACACGAGGCACCAGTGATTGTGGCATGCGTGGCCGCTATGGGCGACGCAAGCCCGCCTGGCCCAGTGGCGACCTGCAGGCCATTGGTGGAGGTAGCCCGCCCGTCCCATCGAAGGTGTGTCTACGTCCAGCCCTCCTATTGTTTTACTCTTCATCCTTGCTCTCAATTTTCATTATCTACGTCGAGTTGCGGGGAACGCACGGAGGTGTCATGCAGGAGGCCTGTCGAGTGGGAGTTCCTCGCGCACCCGTTGTTCGTCGAGCGTGCATGCCCCGCCTCGGAGTCGGACAGATCGAGTCCAATGGATATGTCTGGCATCGCAAGTGCAATATACCAGCAATAATAGCAACTGCCGCAGTGCTCGCGTAGGCTTCGTGCACTCCCTGATTACCGCGTGGCGAAGCTAAGGCCACTGCCCAATGAACTATACGGCGTGCGCTGCGTCCGACGCGTTCAACGACCTACTGCAGCATTCTAGCCACGCGTGCGCATTCATCTTTCCAGGAAACGCACAGAAACTCACGTATGCCTCATCACGGGGCCATACCATACCCAGACACGCGAAAAATCACGCCTCATGAGCAGATATTGTACCCTATGCATGCACTCCTTGCTTATGAAAAGGCACGCGTCGTTGCTCAACCTCACGTGACGTATCTTCGAAAAGTATGTAATGCCCGACATAGCCTTCCCCCCACCACCTCTCCCGCAAGCGCCGTAACGTTGGAGCTCCACCCCGCGGATCAGATCCCTCGCTATCCTTATCTGCCTCTGCGTCTCATCCGACGCTTATTCGTGCTGGGCCACCACGTTGGCTGTACGTCTACGAACGAATACCCTATACCACACAGCGAAACAGCGCACCAGACGGGGGCCGGCATATTTTTGGGCAAAGGGTTTGAGAAGGATTAGACGCTCAGGGACCTCGAATCGCGGTGTTGTGAGTGGGTAGGGAACTGTTAGGCTCCGTTCCTCCCTTAGCTTTGGCCAAGGTGCTCCACATCGTCATAGTCCGGCAACCAGCAAGAGGACAGAGTGCGCACGGACAAGGACAGGGGTATCCCACCACGAGTACCCCCTCCCTGCCCCCTCCCGCCCCATCCTCTCGGGTAACCCATCCCAGGGTCATATGCTCCCTCCGCCGGCTACACAAATCCCAGGTCGAGCGTATGTCCTGTTCTGCAGGATCTGGTGCTTGTTAAGCGTCATTAGGGGAGTTCTGAAGAGGCCTAGGAGGCCATACGCGTGGGCATGCGCGCGAACCGGATGGTGGTGGTGGTGCCGCACGTTTACTGTAATAGCGCCAAGCGCGGTGGGAGCCCGCTCCCGTGGAAAGGAGACACCCAGACAAGACGACCCACTGACCAGTGACATCACGATCAGGATCTTGGCCACGGCGTCCGGATCAAAGCACTACATTTTATGTTGATGTCGACGTTGTTCTGCCGCGTTATCGTCTCTTATTGTTGTGACGTCGCGTCCTCTCGTGCTGTGCTCGTTGGTTTGCCTTCGTCCATCTCGGCCTATCCTGTCATATATCCCTCAACTCCGGCTAACACATAAATCATAATCCTGCAGGAACGACCGTCCACCCCCGCGTGGCGCGTGATGCGTGTATCATGCGGTACGGTGCACTCGTGCGAGCTCCCCAAGGCAACCAGCGCCATCCATATATTGTGTCTGTGTCATGCTGCTCGTTTTAGCTCAGGCGTCAGCGTTGCATGTTTGCCTAGCGCTCGCCCTTGCCAACATTCTGATATGCCCACGCACGACGAAACCTCTATTCGCTCGGAATCGCCGGTATCCGGTCGATACGCTATGCAACCAAATACTGCGAAACTCAATGAAGTGTATCTGGGTAATGTTTTACTGTGGATCCAACCAGGTTAGCTTGTTACCGGTGTTCCAAGTGGGCTCACATTATGATTCACGACAGCGGATGACTGCAAAACCATACCAGAGGTCCAATACCGTATATTCCTGTTAGGTCGTGTTGTCTTCATACTAATATATCGTACAAAGTTAGAACTGCAAGCACGTCTCAGATCACCTCAGTAGCTTCCTGGCCACAGGGCACAGCTCTATATCACCGTCACAGATGATACCCCGAGTGCACAATATCGCGGATATTATGTCATGGTGCTCCACCTGAAATTCGAGGATCTCTTCATACGACCTCTTCTCACGTCGCACAGGGCTTGTCGCCAAAATGAGAATCGACGCGTGGCCCCATACAGTATCCAGTAACATTGACATGAGCTGATGCCTCTGCCGAGATCATCCAGAATCGCTATAGAATTACAGCCACATGCCTGGCGTTGAGCTGGCCAGGCTAGGTCTCTGATATCATCTCATCTTACTTCTTCTTCCACAACACACTAGAGAAGCGTCATCTTAATATACACCAGTGAGCCTGTCACAGTTGGTTTCATGTGGTGTTGCGCTGACACGGCACTGTGAGTCGCCAATGAGTGCCAAGTGTGCTTACATGACATGTTTTAAATGGATCTTGGCGACCATTCCGCCAGGCAAATGGTATGTAATAACCAACTCCTGGCGAGAAGCCCAGCCTCAATTATTCGCTCAAGCGGCTAACTATATCTGATGCTTCTACGTTGTATTGCAAACCTGAAGTCTTTTACATCCAATGTTCGTTTATCAGACCCTTCCGCCCTGTAATTGTGCCATGCTTCGACACTGATATAGGAGCTATGAATATCTGTTGACCTGGCGGCACCCATGGCCAGAATCTTATATAGACACCTTCCGCGGGCTGCAACACCAACCCCACATCGCTACGCAAAACTTAGTCCCTCGTCTGCATCCCAGTTTTCGTTCTTGTACCATGGCTCAGGCGGACCCCTCGGCTATCATCCAGATACAATCAGACAAGTACGTGGTTACAACATTAAGTGAGACGAAGAAGAACTTACATGAACTAGCTTTGTGTTCAGCTACGACTCATTCGCAGCGTTTGGTTTGTGTACATCTCCCCTGTCTAATTCCACAATTTCCATTGCTTGTTCCACAGCACTACTCGTCTTCGACACGCTTCTCACATTGCCATCTGAGATCACGCACGTTTGGTGCAAGGCCATCAAAATCGGCACCATTCTCTATTTACTCGCTCGTTACCTGCCCTTGGGTTTGTTTCTTGTTGACGCATCTATCTATTCATCTAACATGTCCCTTGTGGTGATTACTACTGTTCTCATGCGCACACCCCTACTGAATTTGATGAGTATCTAGTATGACTTTCATTCCTTACTAAGAAGCAACCTAGAGACTCATATGTTTGAAGGAAATGTAACATTATGGTTCATCTACGTGATGCTTTGGGTGTTCCTGTTCTGATTGGAGTACAGGGTGAGTGATAATACCTATGTATTTATTAATTAAAATTATTAACACAATTTACCTATTTAGGCCTTCTGCTAGCTCGCACCTATGCTATCTCCTTTCAGAAACAAAGAGTTTTGGGTGTTCTTGGGCTGCTTAGTCTTGGTGCTATTATCACTGGAATGGTATGTGCCTGTCCAGACTTTACATAAATAACATAAATTCATTTCATTGGATATAGTATCTGTCTGTTTTGGATAACTGCAATCTCACTAGTTCACAACTTAATACAGTGAATTGGTCAGTATGAACTAGGACTTTCGACTTAGATTTATACTAACAAATTCTGCAGGTGTAAGATATAGATGGCTGGACTTGCCCAATCTGCCTCTGAATACCTTTGGCAGGGTCAACTATCAAAGATGTTGCTGTAATCCTTTTTGAGACTGGAGTTGTGATAGTAACCAGTCTAAGCTCAATTGAAACCTTGAAGCACTGGCAGAAAGGTGAAATTCAGGATAAGAAATCTCTCATTAGTCTAGTGATTTACCAAGGTGAGTGTACAACATATTGCTTATATGTGTGGACATATCCCTAATATACAGGTAAGGCTTTGTCAGATATGGGTATGGAATCTTATTCCTGTGCTATTACATATATCTGATTCATATCCAGATTTGTGCTTACAATTACTTTGGCCAGTACTATCACAACAAAGGTACAGCCACTTATAAACCTGTTGAGATTCAGAGTTTATTTCACATTCTCTGTCAATTTAGGTGCTAGGGGTATGTAAGGCATTGATAATGGCAATAAAATGGCTAATATCAACTCCTTTGCGGTATAAAGCCCCTTTCTGGCTTCTTAAACACTCTTCAGAACAGGTATATTTTCATCAAGTTGAGAAGAAAGACATGAGTGTACTAACAGTGCACACACAGCTTGTCAGTAATTATCATCTGCCGGTTCCATCTAACTCTCCAAGGGAGACACAGTCAACTTCACAGCCCCTCATTACCTACTCTTTCATTCTCCACCTTTGAAGCTGCCAGACAAAGTATTCACAATGCCATAGTGGCTGAATTTGGGAACCCACCCTTGAGCCAGGCTTCTAGTGCCAAAGCCTTGGAGGATGATGCGGCTGTTCAGGAAAGCCAGCATGAAGAGGCTGGGCCTGCTGGGATAGAGTTGGATGAGTTTCCTTGGGCAACAGGGCGTCCTGGAGATGTAGAAATCGCAGGGCCTATTGTCTCCAGTGAGCAGTTAGTGTCTCCTTCAGGCACTGGTTAATGGCTTGGTAGAGTCCAGAAGAACAGCACAGGTTGATGACAGCATCAAAGCCAATGCATCATAACTGCAATTCCAATACAAACTCCCCAACAATCAAGATGAAGAGGCTTCATTAACTATCCTGTGCCCACCTTTCCAATCTACAAATCTATTGCAGTTCTCTGCAATTAGTTGCCATAGAATATTTGGCTATCTACACCCTCTGCCCACCCATAATGTCAAAAAACCATTATATATGCTATGATTCTTTGATTTTCACTGTGTTTGTAATTTATTATTACTTCATGAAAATATTGATCATCTATTTTTGCTATGAGTGAGTGCACTGTGTGCAGATTCCTCAGCTTTGGTACTTGCTTGGGAACCCTTGGGATCACTTGGCTTTCCTTGGTTTCCCTCCATACTTGTCCATCACCCCTGATTCCCCTTATTAGTTAGGTTCCCATATATTCATCTCTGCATTCCCCTTGTCCACTAGTTCTGGTCATCGATGTCCATGCCCTGCATCCTGCTTTACTATATAAACCCCCCAATCCTGTATGCTAGTTCCTCAGTTCAGATATCAACTTAGCTCCTTGTACACTAAGCTCTCCTGTCTGATATTGATTCTTATCCTCAGCTTAAACCTGAACCCTGTTCGTGAAATTAGAGGGGAACACTGAGTGGGTGCAACCTACAAAGTTGAAGCCAAGCCCTCAGTTCTGAACCTCAGCTTGACTCTTAGGGCTGAGTCTCAGTATGACATACCATCTTAACATGGGTGGACATGCTGAAGAGCAAGAAAAAGTAAGGAAGACCACCACAGGATACTCTAGTTATGAGCCTGCAAGAGGGTATAACATGATAGGAATCTGCACACCTGCGGTAGGAAATATATATTTATCTTTGAAAGATCTTCATTGCCCGTCAAAAATTACAGCCCTCCTGGGAGTACAAGATGCCATAAAATTATGTTTACCATGATACCCAAGGCATTATAATGGTAATAATGGGAATGGAGTGAGATCCACTTGCAGCATCCTTTATGTATGTACCACTTGCAAAGCAGGTACATGAAGCTTGAAGCTTGAAGGCCCATCTTTACTATATAGTATTTAGCCCAAACCTTCACTTGTGGGTAACCATGGGTTGTATCATGGAACTGAGCCTCACATTGTTTAGTTAAGGTTGTCATGCCAGACTAGTGGCAGTTCACCACAATTTGGCTGCAGTTGACTCATGGTGGGCAAGGATGAGAAAACACTATTTAAAATTTGACCACAAAACACTCAAAAAGAATGAAATTTGATGTGTGCAAATCATGCGACTTTGACAGCCATACTAATTCCTGATGCATCACACCAACCTGAAGTGGCAGGAGAAAAATTGGTTTTCAACATATTCTGAGGTGCTGAATCTATTTCTGAACTCAGTTTGGCAGAAAAAAATTGCAATCTCAAAATACAAAGTTTCTCATGTTTGGTTGTTTGCAACTATATATATAATCAAGTCGTGCATCTAAGGTGGAGGGGATCCAAAAGAATTGGGTGAGGATCCCCTTACCTAAGTGCTAACTATATAGTTCCTACCAGTCCTGATATAAGGAACATGATGAAAGGGAAATGGGCTCAGTGGAGGCAAGAGATATGGGAGGGGGGAAGTGATGATATAGTAGGCCACAGAGAAGGAAATGGAAACAATGAAAGAAGGAATGAAGGGAATAAAACGTAATGAGGGTTGTCACCTGACAGGAAGATACTCCAAGGTCCAAGGACAGGGGCAAACAGAAGGTGACACCAGTGGAGGAGACGGAAATGAAGCTGAACACAAAGCTTGCGAAGTGGTGGGTGGTGAAGGCCAAAAAAATGTGCTGCCTTGAGGTGCAGAAGGTGGGTGAGAAAAGGGTGCACACGAAGTGGAAGATCTGGATGCAGAATTTCAGGAGGGAAATTGTGGCTCTTGTGTCCAAAAAGGGGTCTCCTGCATCTCAAACATCAGTGGAAAAGGATCTGCATATGAGAGGTGCTGAGAGCAGAAGACACTCTGCTTGGTTGAGGGGCTCACTGCACACTTGGGCCAGAAGAAGAGGTGGACCAGTGAGTACAAATATCTGTCAGAAGGGACTTCAAAAACTTTGAGTCCCACAAATCTGGTGGTGCCAAAGACTGCAAGGGCAAGGGGAGTTTCGGCAGTGCATGTGGGGAGAAGTGGTGAAGCAGGAAGGCAGGTAGTGGGCTCGGAAGGGATTCATGCTTGACCTTTCTTTGGTCTCATCCCCACTCCTGGAAGTCACCATGTGCTTGTGGGAGTCAGTTGATCAGGAGGAGGAGATGCTGAATTTAATGGACTGGCTTTTGCATGTGGTCAGAGCGAGCATGCTGGCAATGGAGAGACACTTGCAGTCACTGAGCTGTGGTGGGGAAAGAAGTCAGAGGATAGCTTGCAGCACTAGAGACATGAAAAGATTTCCTGACTTTGAAAATCAACTGGAGATTCTGAGGATATTCCACATTTCTTCAAAATTTCCCTGTTCAGGAAATTCAAAAATTGTAAAATTATCACCTAAAAATCTTCAAGAAATGTTCAGGCAACATTGAATCCCCCCCCCCATGAAACTAAATATTTAATAAAATTTCCCCACAGTGGAGAGGATAGCCACAATTGCCATCACAGGAGTGATGAGGATGATAGCCACAGACATCCTGGTGGCCCACACCAACATTCTGCTAGTGGAGCTCCTACTGCAGAACGTGTGTCACCACATGGCCACTTGACTTGTCGCTCTGCTGAAAACCCACCCTCTGCATCAGCCAGTGCATTCCTGTGTGAGGTGCCTGGTCAAGAGGTACCTGTTGGGTGCATTTATGCTCCTGCACCAAAAACAAGCCAAATAAATCCCACTATTTGTATTTCTTTTGATTTTGACCTGAAACCATGCTGACATTCATTCTATGATTTTGTCAAATTTTTCTTTGAATTTTCGAGGCTGTATTACTACTTCTTTTCAGGTTCTGTCCAACTGACCCTTTGTGGGTGGTTGTGGACAGGTTTCCTTTTTGAGCTGCAGTGGTTCATTGATGCGCTATGTTCCATGAGCACTAAAGGGCCAGGCAGTAGTATATGCACAGTGATGACAACTAAATTCACTGAGAGAGGCAAGTAAATTAGTCTTATTTTTCTTCAATTTGTTGACCTATAAACCTTGTAGTGAATTGATTTCTAGGTAGTGTATAATATATTCAGTGACAACTAAATTCACTGAGAGAGTGAATTGATGTCTAGTCTTCTTTTGAGTAACAAGTCCAGTCCTACTGCCTATAATTCCTGTCCTCTACAGTACCCCTCCCCTACAACTATGAGTTGATCCTTCCCTTTCTGCATCAGTCAGATTGCAGGGGAATGGTTGTGCAACCAGCCGAGGAAGGCTGTTCAACCAGTGCTAGTTCTTTTCTAAAGTCTTAACCAACATGTAAAACCACCTCTGGAGAATTAACAATCATTGTATGCTGTTGATAAAACTGGGGAAAACCTATTCAAATATTCCTCTATTTTTCTATTATTTTTCCCTATTTTTCCGAGACTTCAGTGACTGCCTTATTTCTGCCCTTGCAGAGTTGTGTGTCCACTTACACCCACAACTCTGTCACAGACCTTCAATTTCAAACTCCGCCGGACACCTCGGCAGTAGCCCACCTGGAGCTTAGGTGTGAACAACCAGCTTGGTCAGCAGCTGATCAATCCAGACTATCGGAACACCCAGCAGTTTGGTCCAAATACCAAACCTCGCTTACCATCATTTCCCTTTTGGAGCAACTGTTCGACCTCCATCATCGGAGGGCATCGCTTCACCGAGCAGTACGTATATAATGTACTCAATGCACCATTTGGAGCCTTTGTAGATCTGCTCATATGACGTCACTGCAGAAAGCGCCAGCACCTAAAAATCAGATGAAAAGGAACTTGAGTTTCAGTACAAAACCAGCTAAAAATCAGTGCTTGAGCACTGATTTTTAGCTCCCGAAGCATTCTCGGCCCCTTTGACCATGAACTGATTTCTAGTAGTGAAAATGTCCCACTTTGCACTGTTTTTTTAGCTCAAAATGAACTGAATTCTAGCTTGTTTAGGACTAATAATAAGTACATTCAGAACTACTTTTTATGTACAGACATCATTGCCTAGCGAGAGCTCGGGGTGTGCGTATCTGAACCAATACAGGACCGCAACAGGATGGACATACAGAGATAAAGTCATAATGAAACCGCAGGCAAGTGGCCAAACTGGGTACGGTTCATCCTTTCTAATGGGCACATGCAAATGGAACGATACCTGAATCACACTTCGTTCAATATGCATCCCATAATGTAACAGACAACATACCAGGCATACTGTACCGAGACAACAGATGCACACAACCAGATCGACTGGACATCGTATCAGCACGGTTGCAGCTCATGACTTAAAATATGATATGAGCACATACCGATATTTCTGACAACACCGTGTGGAGGATGTTTGGCTGCAGAGATATAGGCTCGATCTGCACGAGCTGCCCCAGTCCAGCGATGCCCCGGATATATGAGCGGCGCATTCGACGGCATCGTCTGTGCAAGCCTGTTCTGGAATATATCACCCATGTGGACTGCAGGCAATTAGTGAGGAATACCTCCGCTCAGACTCGGCACAGGACTCACCAAGCCAGAGGTAGTGCCGATAAACCTCACCAAGCAACTTACTCGCAACACAGGGCAAAGCTATGTGATCAGACGGGCAGTGGTGAGACTTTCACTGTATTCGAGTCTCCATGAAAGAGATTTTCGTGGGAGTGTACGAGGACTACAATGTAGACGTGATGCTGGTCTAATGTGAAGGCATCATAATGGGTAATGTGAATTTATGTGTCTTAATGATTCCAGAAACAGATTTCTTGTGTTTCTTCGTCTGAATCTTTGAGTGAAGCGCTTGCTGTGATGGTACGTGCTATATCACACCTGGCGATATCATCAGTAGTAGGCCAGTTTCCTGAAGGTTTGCAGCTGGATTGATATGATGTGGTTGTGGATATATACCGGATCCGGAGAAGAGAGCATTGTATTTGGATTTCAGCGGAGGGCTGGATACTGACAGAGATGCATTAGTAGCAAGCGGATAAACCACAGAATGAATGTCTGTGTCGAGCATGTTTTTAGTGTGAGGACGACAATGACGCTGCAAGGTTGAGGTATGAAGTGATGGTCTGTAAAATGCCTGGCTGCATATATGAGGTGTGCTGTATGAGAATGTCAGAAATGGCATCTATTACAAACGATGGATATCACATGTGTTTATTTCGATCATTGATCGACGAAGACTTGTCCTCAATGAGTCTGGGCCAGGAACCTGGAGTGATTTGTCATAAGGATCATCAGCAGTATATGAGTACGAGGCCAGAATAACTTGGGAGAGCGGAACCGGAGGTGTATTATTTAGTACAGGCTAATCCAGATGATCAGTATTGGTATCAGTATCAGTCACGCACGAGGCATATATTATGTGCAGAGGGGATTGGACGAGCGTTAGAAGACAAAGCACAGTCAAGAGATTATAAGAATTTCGAACAACCAGCGGAACTGCCTGGAGAATTGAACACAAGCTGATGGAATGAGGAAGACAAACGACCTGACTTCAGAAAAAACTACTAATCTCTGGAGGCATCCGAGAAGAATCACCTTATGCTGCGGCTAGCTCTCCCACAGCAGGAACTCCAGTGATATACATGTTGCCAATTAGCTTCGCAGTGTTGGGGTGGTGGTGGTGCCGGTATAGCGGTGGTAGGAAGCAAGGAGTGTGGGAGCTACTTAGTAAGATGGCGGAGTATCAAATGACTTGTGAACAAAAAAAAAAGGTGACGTGAGCTTGACAAGAAACACTAGGCTAATGCTGTCTCCCGGTCGTGCTTGCAGCTTCTATCATTACGAATGTGGGGAAACATATGCTCTTGCCACCCCATGGCTCGGCACACTCGATGAAATTGTGAGCCTGGGGATGGAGGGCGCAGGCAGGTGAAAGGTGTCTTGGAGTAGGAATTATATTCTACCATCGCTTCAGAACGTACTGCTCTACATGGAACCTCGAGCTATTTACCTCCGAAACTACAGCGCAGCCACCCCCGGTCCCCGTTCCCGCTTCGATTCGGGATAACGTAGACAGCTCAGCGACTTCTCACACTCCCTCACACCGCTCCTATGAGCTGCCAGTTCATGCTCAAGGGAGCTGGGATGCAGGGAATTCTGTCTGCTGTAACAACAATACGAGAATGGTACGTATTTGACTCTTGACCCTCAGAGCTGTTGCTATTACTGATCGATCATAGCCATCGCCTGTGACTTGTTCTATGCGACTGTCCGGGGATTAGTTATCAGTGGCCTGCATGTGGATGGCTTCTATTTCTCCGACCTCGAAACGTCGTGGTTCAACACTCTGCACTGCCAGGATGGTTTACTACCCATTCCTGGAAATTTTGAGCCGCCCCCCGTTGTGAGTATGGTCTTCAAAGGTTCAACGACACTATTTCTCGTTGCTCACGCTGATTCCACAGTCCATCTTCCTCACGATCTGTCAAGGATTCCTCCACTCTTTGTTACCACCTGTTCCGGTGCCCAATGAAGTGGCTGTTGTGCAGCCATGCTCAACTGGTGGGAGGGATGCAACCAGTGAGGTAACGACATACACAGAGACGAGGGTCTCTGTAGTGATCAATTTGTGTACCATGGAATGCGTCATTGGGAGCATGAAGCGAGGAGGGGATGAATGGGGCATAGTGGACAGAAGCGGCGATTTCGCCAGGACGGTGTTTGTGGACCCGGAGATTGATCATGATTAGGTAAAAAAAAATTTTATTCATCATTGGACGTTGCATTTTTTCCTGTACCTAAATTTCAGTACTTGTATAGTACTGATTTTTAGTGCTGGATGAAATTTATTTTTTGGGGACTAAATTTCAGTACTTGTATAGTACTGATTTTTAGTGCTGTATGAAATTATTTTTTGAGGACTAAATTTCAGTACAAATTGGTACTGTAATTTAGCTGTAGTGCAAGCAGAACTGAAATATACCGCTTATTCTTTCTACAGTGACGTGTATATGTCGCCTAGGGACTTTTTTTTCCTCCTCATCCTTTTCATTGTCTTGCTTCACTGCGTTCTGCTCCTTTCTCTACTCATGTTTCTGGATCCCTCTTGTGAAAACATCCAGGAGCAGGTTCTGAATAATGCCGCAACTCGCAGCCATCTTTTCCCCCACCTCGTGTGGCACCTCAATTGGGTGCCATATCTAAGGCAAGTCTCCAATCTCCTCGTTGCATTTATCTTATGTGCTAACATTCGCTGTTTACCTCTAGACCATTAATGTCCCATGTGTCCCTAGCAAGCCACTCACACAGTGGGGAGGGGTGATAAAAGTCAGTCGCTATCGTTACCTTCCTTTTGATTCTGCTGATATATTTTCTTGTTTGAACAGGTAAACATTAAGATGCTACATTTGGATGACAAGCCGATCGAATAATTCAATGACATTATGAGATGAATGCACATTTCTCTGAACTATATCCGACAATGTAAAATCTCAGCAAGCCGCCTTGTATGTCCCGCATGAACAGAAGCTTGATATATGCAACTTAGCCGACCTTGGAAATGGTTAGAGTATACAATAGTGCAATTTTTTGTTCATTATAGACACCCTTATATTATTTACATTCGATGCAAAAGTCAGTCTGGTACGAGCACAGATGTGAGCAAGGCTAAACGTGACCAACAACTCAAAATGAAGGGGCTGGACATCAATGAAAAGAAAGAATAGCTAGACTCCTTTCCACCAAGTGGACCACAAGACCATGTATACAGTGTGAATATTTGTACCTTCATTGTGCAATGGTGCACTCACAAGTTTCCAGAGTGCTTGACCTAATCCCTTCCCCCGCCCCACCCCCCAGCCCATCACCTCCTCTCACAAGTCTATCGACTCCATCCTGCACCCCACTCCCCACCCCACACCGACAAAATCAGCTTGCGCTCCAACGCAACTGTCAAGATTGGGTTTTAGGCGTTAATATTGTGTATTAGTGAACACAGCGAATGCCCAAATAACTTGTGTGAATAGGTATGCCGTTCAGCGAAGAGGGCGAACCAATAAATGTTCAGAAGATAAGAGGGCTGCCTGATCGGGGCTCGCCCTATCTACAGTCATAGCAAAATATCCCATGGCACTTAACAATGTAACGTGCAAGGTGTCTCGGAAAGGTTGTCTAAGTAGCAACAATCCTTTCGCCAGCGAAGGCGCTCCTTCGGAGCCCTTCGCCGACAGCACAGAGAATAATTCGAAGGCTAAGGTAACAAAGGTGAAGTACAAAAACTCACCAGTGGTGCTCAAGTCTCCCTCTGGTCGAAGATGAGAATCTACAGGAAAGGGCTCAAGACGGTGATCACAGTGAGGTCAAGTTTGCACAAGCTAGACATATGTATGATAATTGAACTGGGGAATATACATGTGAATGTGAACTACTTATATCAAATGCTCATATTGTAACAGCGAATAGGAAAGAGGCTGTCATGAGTCAGGGTTGGATAGAGGTGCGCAGTCATGATACAAAATAGATGAAATAAACATTCAATAGAATGGAAGAGGAGCGTGATCATGAAATGATGGAGAGGAAAGAGGGCAAAGGTACCTATGTATGAAAACACGCCTTGCTGCATACACGCCACCCTGCACGGACTCTTCGTCTGCTGGGTTGATCCACCTACGGGTAGGACATCCCCCGAATGCATCCTGGCCATATGAACACCTAAAGGGGTTGCATTAGGAAGGTGATAGGGCCAGTGATGAACCATCATGCTGGGTAGAGGATGTCGATCATGTTTGATGGTGTGCCTGCTGGTGAATGATGCGAGCAGCGAATGGTTGTTTGGCGAATGTAGTGAAGGGTGAATGGAGAGGACATAGAGGAGGCGTGGTTGAAGGGAAGGGTGAAACCGAGTGAACAGGGAGGAGGAGTGGTGAAAGGGGAAACAGGGATAGCTGAGTACAGGAAATATACAGGTCGTGACACTCTGACCATAGGAACAGTGAAAGGTGTTTGACCCGAGGAGGTGCTAGGGCGAGTGATAAAGTACCAAGCTGGTCAAAGGATGTCAATCATCTTTTGTTGGTGTGGCTATGGCGAATGACGCGAACAGTGAAGATCGATCACCGAACTCGGCGAAGGGCAATCGGAGTGAACATAGAGGTGGAGTGAGGAATGGGAGGACAAGCGACTTGGTATAGGAAATAAACGCGTCATGACAGCACCGGTCACTGACCCATTGTTGGCTGAGGAAAATTCTGGGCCTGTGGGAGGGCACAGCAAAAACAATAGAAATACACTCACTGAGGCTTTCAGACCGGTGCCATTGGACTTGGTACAGAATTAGGACCTCTGTGTTATCCCTTCACCATTCAGCTTACAACCGACGAGCCGTATCTCCAAGAACTATGCAGGCCAATGTTAGGCATGTCGGGTATGACAATACTCAACTCACATCGTAACTCCCCACCATGCATAGGGTTCATGACAAAGAAGCAATTTTCATTGTCCTGGACTCCTGGAAAGTGTAAATGCAAGTTGACCACGAATGGGTGGTGATCTGGGAAGGGAGGAATTGTGCATTGAGTACATTATATACATAATGCTCAGTGAAGTGATGCCTCCGATGATGGAGGTCGAACAGTTGCTCCAAAAGGGAAATGACGGCAAGCGGGGTTTGGTATTTGGACCAAACTGCCGGTCATTCTGATAGTCTGGATTGATCAGCTGCTGACCAAGCTGGTTGTTCACGCCTCAGCTCCAGCCCACCTAGGGTTACCTAAGCACCCTCAGGTCTGGCATGATGGCTCTCTCAGTATTTCCAGCTGAGACCCAAACAATTGCTATTTGCAGCAATAGCAGCTGTGCAGCGTGCTCGGCTACACCAAACAGTGGGGATCTTGGTCAGTAATGGCAACAAGGCTGTGCCAGGCTATGAACCATCCATGCTTCCCTGACCATAATTTCCTCTACACGGATTATAGCAGCCATTTGTTGCTCGGAATGATCTGTATGTGACCCTTGGTTCACGCTGATGTATGTGTAAGTACCACAGAATGAATAACCTCGTGTCATGGACGTGGTTATATAGTCAATGTGCCAGCATCTCTTACGATGGTGCCTTGCTTGCCGTGTATGTCTGCTGAGCCTGAAATTGCATATTTGATAGGGATGCACACTGTCCGTATTATGCCACGGCCGTATAATGTATGGCGGGTTGACGGATATGGCAGACCGTATGCCATCCATATGATCAAGACCTCTCCCCTCTGATGGTACGGTACCGGCCATATTAGGGTTGACAGCAATATTATACGGTGGGGCTATTGGAAGATCGGTTAGTGACCGATCTGTGTAGACTATGACATTGCATTATATTAGTATGCTCACCTATGTGGCCTACACAGGTAGCTGCGCTTTATGTCAGCCTATGCAGACTAATTAGGCATGCCCAATGTGTAGAGGACAGGAATTATAGGCAGTAGGTATGGACTTGTTGCTCAAAAGAATAGACTAGAAAACAATTCACTCTCTCAGTGAATTTAGTTGTCACTGTAAATATATTATACACTACCTAGAAAACAATTCACTACAGAGGATTTCTAGGTTAATAAATCGAAAGAATGCTAGACTAATTTACTTGCCTCTCTCAGTGAATTTAGTTGTCACTGAGAGAGGGGGAAAATGTTTCACTGTGCATGTACTACTACCCGGCCCTTTAGCGCCCAAGAGCTCGCGCGTCGAAGTCATTTCAGACTCCGCTGGGTGCAGCCGCTTGTGAAAATAGAAATAACAAGATGAAATGGAGAGACAGGGAGTGAGTGGAAAATTTCGAAAATAACCAGAGAAATGGATGCATGATACAAGAACAAAATGAGAAGAAATTGAGAAACCACACAACAAATTGGATATATTATGCTTGATTTTGGTGCAGGAGCATAAATGCACCCAACACGATGTGTATGTGCCAGCAGTAGTGCCCATCAGGCGCTGTGTTTTTGGCTCAGCTAACACGTTTTCGGCATTTACCGATGCATGCCGTATACATACCGTACACGGCTGTATTTGTACAGTATATACAGTGTCAAACCGTACCGGATACCGTACCGTCAGCACAGCACACTGAGCCTTGATGGTACGGGTGCCGTGGCCGTAATACGGCACCGTACAGCTGTGAATGTATGGCACGGTGTGCATCCCTAATGTTTGACCTGATCACGAGCATTACTACCTCATACCTTAACACCTATCCAGCCCCTCTCCCATGAAGCCACACAACTGGCATGCATTAGCCCTATGTGACCAGCATAGAGCAAGATATTGATCGATCTAACAGATTCAAACGAGCCGGGCGGTGTTGTCTATGATGGGCCCTGTGCCGAGGCCTGCGGAGTCTGATGACAGTGACTCGGACAATATTAATGTCATGTCACCCTCCCTCTTCAACTTCGACTTCACGTGCATTGAGTTACGTGTCAGCTCTGCTTCAAGTTTGGCTCCGCCGCTGGAATATCATGGTTTCTTGGGAGGCTCATTCCTGTGATGAGATGCTGCGAAAAGCACTAATGATCAGTCAGCTTTTCGTAGTCTACTAGTCGCTTACATCACTTTCTGGACCATGAGTGGTACTGCACACAGCACCACGGTGCCGAACTGGCAGGTTCAACCATTCCTGTGCTAAGCCGCTACGAAACAGCTTGAGGACTGAACCGACTCACTACCTGTGTGCTTTTCGCTTACCCACCATCATTCCCCAATTTGAGGACTGGTGCCTGCGGCTGGCCAAACCTTGGGTGACCATGATGGATGCGATCTCTCATGGATCTGTGATATACACGCCTCGAATACCAAATCAGAGCATGGTACCTTGCAGCTCAAACGAACTGACCCTTCCTGTGCCATCCCATTCGGACCTACCGCAACTGCCTCTTGGTACAGCTTCTCTTATGCATTCTGAGAGTAATAACATTGCCCCCCCATCGATCCTTGTTCTTTTCTTCCTCTGGTATATGTGCACCCTCCCTGTGCTAGGGAAGCGCTGCCTTCACGCTGGTCCCGCAGCAGCAGCAGCCATTATCTGCACCATCTGCACCAGCTCTCTCTTGCGCCCGACATGGTTGGTCATCTGATAGTAAGCACGACGCTGCTCTCACCAACACTGGCCACCGGGGAACGATTGAAAGAAAACCGCGTTTTGCCAACTGGCAATGCTGGCAAAACACCGCCGGTGAAAGAGAATAGCAGACCAAACTAACTTGGTCCGCATGTCTTTCCCCCATTCCCAGCATGGTTTTTGTAAGCTGGGTCTGCGCATCTCTCACTAATGCTGACTAATTCACGACGATTGAAATCCCCGGCTCGCCGACTGGCAATGCAGACGAACCAACCATTGCCAAAGCCACTTCCTATTTATGCTCCTAGAGCACAGCACGTCTCAATGTCCGCCATTCCACCCTCATGTCACTTTCACAAATCTCGTGCTTTGAAACATCTTCACTCAGACTCACCGTGGCCCTTGTCCGAATGATCAGTGTGCATCACCGTTGTAGGCGGAGAGACCAAGTACCTAGGCTGTGGCTGTACCTCGCGCCCTTACACAACCGAAGAAGACTTCCCGAGCTCCCGCTGCCTGAAAAGCCATAGTCATGCCTGGAACTGCACTCATGGGTACCAGGCTAATTGTCGTGCATGTGTGCACGCAGGAACGGCGTGCGCCCGTCACCATTCGTGCATCGCGCACGACGGCTATCAGCAGCGATTTAACCACACCAGTTTGAGTGCTTGCAGCGATCACCGTCGACGTTAATAAAGGCCATTGTCCGTTTTCTGGATGTCATTGTTGCCTCTCTCACTGACACCTCGTGACGCTTAGGCTGTAGTCCTCGAATAGACGTGTACGGTGCTCACCCAAGTCCAGGACGTGTTTTCGACGCGGTCCTGTTATCTACATTCTTTTTTATGCTCCCGTCCCCGCGTTATGTATCTCCCTCCAACCCCACGCCTATGTATCACCTATGCCCATTAATATTTCTTATAACTTGCGAGGCTTGCAAGGCCAGTCTGGGCGCGCTTGAAGACGAAGGTGTTACCAGTGCAGGGACGCACCCCCTCGGGGTGTCATTGGGTGTCACGAACACGAATGCAACGAGCTTGATCGTTTCGGATATAGTGTATGTCTGAGTGACTGGGATTCTATGACTTCGGACTGCTCTTTGAGGGCAGAAGATTAATCGTTTACAAAGCCACATATATGATGATTGCAACATTGTCGGCAGCTGATATTATTAAAGTGGACTTGCCGACGCCTCCCGCTACAATTACTGGTCCTTGGGCTTGTTACTAATAAACGGTCCAGTTTCACATGCCGTTAGCCGATCCATAGCTCAGGATATTGTCTGTCGTGAATTTCGATCGTGGTGACTTCAAGAGTGTACATATGGTTCTACAGATCTTCTAATGGGTCTCAAGTCTTTACTTGCTTCCCTCAGCATTGCCCTTGCTGCTCACGCCGCAACTACTGGCTGTGTCAAGTGTCCAGATGGCAATGTGGCCTCCCATTCTGCTTCCAGCCTGTTTTTCGCCCTTCGCGACGACCTGCAAAATACCGCGTGAGGCTTGTGCAGCTCAGTTAGCCGATCAGTTGTTTTTTTCACACCAGTGGGGTGAGGACACTCATGAGACAGCTCGTCTCAGTGTCAGTTGGTCCATTCCCAGACAGCGGTGGCGTACGCGTACTTACTCTAGTATTCTTTTCTCTTTCAGACGACGCCATTGCATTCTCGCCAGCCCTAATGGACCAGGGGCTCCCAGCCCGTGGAGGTGCCGACGGTTCCATGCTTATTTTCCCCAACGTGGAGCTGAATTTCCAGGCAAACCTCGGGATTTCTGACAGCGTTGAACTACTTACGCCCTTCCTCCGCAACAACACCCAGTTCTCTGCAGGCGACCTCATTCAATTCGCCGGTGCTGTTACTATCGGAAACTGTCCTGGTGCTCCCAAGTTGGAATTAATGGCTGGGTGTCTGAATGCCACAGCCCCCGCCCATGATGGTCTCATTCCCGAACCCCAGGACTCGGTCGATAAGATCTTCGCGCGCATGAAGGATGGTGGAAACTTCTCACCTGATGAAGTGGTCGCCTTGCTAGCATGCCACTCCATTGCGAGATCAGATCCCTTTGACCCCTCAATTGAGGCTGTGCCCTTCAACTCGACACCTTTCACCTTCGACACTCAAATTTTCGCCGAGTTTTGCTCAAGGGTACTGGGTTCCCCGGAACACCAAACAACACGGGTCAGTTTAGCTTTTCCTCAACACTTTGCTGTATCTAACTTGATTTTTCAGGCGAGGCCTTGTCCCCGCTTCCTTTGGGTTCTGGGGTGAGTGAGTGAGTGAGTGAGTGAGTTAATCAATTAGAGTGCTTGAAGCGCTTGGCGCTTATGGTGCACTGTAGCCAGTCATACAAACAAAGGACTAGTCTAATCATGTGATGCCACTTTTAACCCTTCAGTCACTCCGACTCGCGTGCCTCACTCATCCCTTCAACACCCGCCGCCACATCGTCACGTCGTTATTAGTCATGGGAATGTGTGACGATTCCTTCTAACTTGGGGTAGTGACGCAATAGTGTTTCGTAAGGTTTGAGTGTAGCCATGGGACCATGGGTTCCAGGGGTAGGCCTAGATGTTTATAAACGAGAAACACCCAATTGCCCGATCCGGTGACATCAATATTGTTGAGAATGAAGGATGGCCATGTTGGAGTTCAAGCGTGACCTATACGCGTACCAAACTCCGCTGGCGCGGTACTTGAGACGCGTATCGGAGTTCACATCCTTTTCCTCAGTCTATCACAATCATCTGTGAGACTGAGATCTAACCAGTCGGTACAGATTCCAATAGGTTATGGGCCTTCCATCCTCGCTTTAGTCAATCACTACTACGCTTGGAAGATCACACTTGCCTACGTATCGCTCCTCCAATCCGTATCGAGACCTTTTTTTGAACGCATATATCCACTCTAACCCCCCACGCTACCACCCTCATGCCATCGCTATGGTCCTTGAGTACAATGTCAGAATCAAGGATGTCGAGAAGCTGAAAGAGGGTACCTGGCTGCAGTGGTCGAGGGACATGGAATTTGCGTTCATGGAATCCGGCTTCATGGGCTTCATTGATGGAACCGTCGATGTGCCAACCGATGCGAAGAAACTGTCTGAGTGGAGACAGATCAATGTTCGTATCGTCGGCACGCTCGGAAAACATGTTGATAATTCCCTTCGCCGCCTCCTCAATCCCACCCTGACTGCAAAAGAAGCATGGGACAGACTGAAAGCCGAAGCTCACCAAGGTGGGATGATCACGAAGATCAACGCTATCAACTCTGCCATGACTGCCAAGTTCTCTGACTTCAACAGCACTCCCCGAACCATCTCGGAGATTGAGGATTTCGTTTCCGATATCTATGAAGGTGGCAGAGCGCCGTCTCAGGCTGAATTCACGATCCTTGTCTTGATGAACGCGCTACAGAACACTCAGCTTGATTGGGTTCGAAAACACCTCCTGGCTGCCTTCTCAAGCGCGAGGTCCCCCCCCAGCAAAAAGGATGTTATTGAGACGATAAACCTGGGCGCGCGTGAAAAGATTCACCTCGAGAAAGCGAATGTTGCTAAGGGGGATCGTCGGGACAGGGTGAAATGCACGAACTGTGGGAAGAATCACCCCTTCGAGCGCTGCTGGAAGAAGGGTGGGGGCGCGGAAGACAAAGCTCCAGACTGGTTCAAGGAGGCTCAGAAAAAGAAGTCCGATGGTGGCAAGAAGAAGAAGGTTGAGAAGTCGAACGTGGCCGCTGACTCGTCCGATTCCGATTCTGCAACTGCAAACCTCGCTATCGATGTCGACGGTGCTCTCACTCGTGAATCCCATCTGAATGATGCCTACTACTCTTGTGCTGCCATAGAGGTTCCGACTGACTCCGCTCCCGATCCCCTCCATATCCGGAATGTCAGCAAGCTCCCCTGCGAAGTGCTCACCTCGTCACTGAGCTCTCACCCTGGTGCGCTGACTCTGGCTGTACCGCACACGTATCTCCCATACAGTCTGACTTCTCTGATTTTACCTCCATCGACCGAAGGATCCGTGGTGTTGGCGGCCAATATATAGCCGCGATCGGTAGCGGCACCATTCGTGTGCGCTGCGGAAAGGGGAGGAAGTTGACGCTCCACAATGCCCTTTACGTCCCTGAGGCTACGCTGCGCTTGATATCGATCGTGCGCCTAGACGATGATGGCCTCTTTGCTGCTTTCGGTGATGGCCGCGTTGCTATCAAATCCCGAAATGGCAAAATTATGGCAGAAGGTGCTAAAATTGGTACAGACCTCTATTACATATCTGGTGATCCCAAGGCTATCGCTGAATCGGCCAATATTGTGCGTGCTGCTCCCGACCTTGAGACCTGGCATAGACGGCTCAGCCATCTGAACTACTCTTCGATTATCAAGATGGCTAAGTCCGGTATGGCGGAAGGTATGCCTGTTGATCTGTCCACCCTGCCCCCCATTTGTGAACACTGTGTCGTCGGCAAGCAGACAAAAGCGCCTGTTCCGAAACTCAGGAAGGGGGTGCGGGTGAAGAGGCGGCTTGAGAAGGTCTTCTCGGACATTACCGGGCCTGAGGGCATTGGCAGCGCAACTGGGGACAAATATGTTCTAAACTTTATTGATGACTACACAAGCATGTCCTGGCTATTCCCGCTTAAGAAGAAATCCGACGCTACGGCTGTTTTCAAGGATTGGCTTGCGCTTGTTGAGAGGGAGAGCAATGAGAAGGTACTTACCTTTCGCACCGATAATGGGGGTGAATACACCTCCGATGATTTCAAGTCGTACCTGAAACGTGAAGGCATCCGTCACCAGACGACTGCCCCTTACACCTCAGCAGAGAATGGCCGTGCGGAGAGATGTCACCGCACCGTGATGAACCGCGCCTGTGCTATCAGATCTGACGCGAAGTTACCTCCGAGCCTATGGGCCGAGTCTGTGAGGGCTGCTGCGTACCTGAAGAACAGGACACATACCAGGACCCTTAGAGGACTGACGCCGTATGAGATGTGGTTCAGTGAGAAACCTGATATCTCACATCTGCGCAAGCTCGGGTGCCGGGCATGGGTACACATCGCCGGTGAAAACCCAAAGATCTATAATCGGTCTGTTGAATGCGTTCTGGTTGGTTACTCGGAGACATCGAAGGCTTACCGTTGTCTTGAGCGACATTCTGGCAAAATACATGTCACACGTAATGTAGTCTTCGCAGAAAGCCAGGACTCCCGACCGAGAAAGCTGCACCCTGGTGTCATTGTGAATGCAGACGCGATTCCGGTCCCTGACCCTGAACGCGATGAGGCTCTGTCCCACGTGCCCTGCCCTGATCCGATAGTTAGTGATCCTGCCCGCAGTACTGACAACACCGGCGTACCGACCGATGCTCCCACTGAGGTACCACTGAGGCGCTCCACCCGTGTACCGAAGGTGTCTGCCGCGGGCGCCGCGATGCGAGGTCTGTCATATGAGTCAGTAATGGACCAAACGCTCAGGGAGATGCGAGAGACCAAAGCGCGATCTCGAGGGGGTGCTCCGTTAGATAGCGATGAGGTGGGCGTCTTTGTGGCTGAGTCCGAGGATGAATGGTGCTGTGTTGGCGAAGCGGATGACCCCAAGACGTATCGAGAAATCCTGAGGAGATCGGATGCCCCGCAGTGGGAGTCGAGTATGAACGAAGAGATGAACTCACTGTTGAAACACGGTGTATGGGATCTTGTCCCACGGACTGAAATCCCTGACAGTCGTCGAGTCATCCCATCCAAATGGGTGTTCCTGAGGAAGAAAGATGTAGCCGGCGCTCCTAAGAGGTTTAAGTCCCGTGTGGTGGTGAAAAGTTTTGTCCAAAGGGCCGGTATCGACTACACGGACACCTTCGCCCCTGTTACGAGGATGGAGTCCATATGTGCGATACTGCACATTGGTGCCGCGATGGATTGGGAGATCCACCAGATGGACATCAAAACCGCTTTTCTGCACGGAGAACTAGACGATGCGGTGTATATGGAGCAACCGAAAGGACGCGTTGTGAAGGGAAAGGAGACTCATGTTTGTCGGCTGAGGAAGACTCTCTACGGTCTGGTACAGTCGCCGCGGTTGTGGAATGCTAGGCTCAACAAAGCCCTGGTGGATGAGTTAGGTTTTACCAGAGTTGCTGCTGACCACTGCGTGTACACATGCACCACTGCAGATGGGACCTCCATCCTCGCGATCCACGTCAATGATATCTGTGCGGCGGCGAGTACCACGGCGGAAATGGTGAGGGTTAAGGCTGATGTCGGTGCGATCTTTGATCTAGTGGACCTTGGCGAGGTTCATCACCTCCTCGGCATGGCTATAAGGAGGGACAGGGCTACAAGGACGATCTCCCTGTCTCAGCGTGCCTACATCGAGACAATCGCGAAGTGGTTGAACCGACAGAATGCATATGCCAAGTATACCCCCCTCGACCACACTGTCGTACTGTCCAAAGACCTATGCCCTAAAACCGAGGATGACGTGAGGGGCATGCAGAAACTTCCCTACCTTACCGCTATCGGTTCTATGATGTACGCGGCGATGGGTACGTGGCCGGACATATCGTTCGCGGTTTCCCACCTGAGTCAGTTCAGCGCCAACCCTGGTCCCGTACACTGGACGCAAGCCCAGAGAGTCATCACTTACCTATACATGACGCGTGATGTGGAGCTCGTCCTAGGTGGGAAGGATGTTCTCCTATCCGGGTGGGTGGACTCGGATTGGGCTTCAGATCGGGATGACCGTAGATCTATTGCCGGCTACCTATACTCGTTAGGTGGTGGTCCGATCTCGTGGAGCTCGAAGAAACAACCCACCGTAGCGACATCCAGTGTCGAGGCTGAATACATGTCTTGCTCATACGGAACCAAAGAAGCGCTGTGGCTAAGATCGTTACTGAAACTCGTCGGTTTTGAACAGAAAGGCGCCACTAACATTTTATGTGATAACATGGGCGCGATTATCCTGACTAAGGATCCCACTTTCCATGCCAGAACAAAGCACATCGATGTCGCTCACCATTTCATCCGTGAACCTGTTGCACGCGCTGAGGTCAGCTTTACGCATGTTCCGACAAGAGAAAACTCCGCGGACTTACTTACCAAAGCTCTGAGCCGTCCGATCTTCAGCTACCTGTTCGGCAAGTTAGGCCTCCGAAGATCGAACGGCGAGGTCATCGCTTGAGGGGGTGTGTTGGAGTTCAAGCGTGACCTATACGCGTACCAAACTCCGCTGGCGCGGTACTTGAGACGCATATCGGAGTTCACATCCTTTTCCTCAGTCTATCACAATCATCTGTGAGACTGAGATCTAACCAGTCGGTACAGATTCCAATAGGCCATTTTTTGGAACGGGGAGCTTTCACCCCTGTGACATTGATAGGGTTTCAGCGGGGTTACACAGTCAGGTTTTTCCAAATATTTTTTGAAGTAGTAGGTAATAGTGTGTGCCGGGAGTAGTGGTAATGGGTAATGACTAGTGGGGGAATCAAGGGTGAGGGCGCGGGATTTGAACCCGCGAGCGCCGCTCAAGTAAGCGACACCCAGCCACGGTGGTCCCACTGCACCACCGCACCCCCGGGTTCTGGGGTGAATGTGGGCGAGATGCGTCTCCAATCCGACTTCCTCATCGCTCGTGACCCCTGCACGGCTTGCACGTGGCAAGGCTTCGTCAATGAGCAAGACAAGATGTCTACTGCCTTCAGGGATGCTATGGCTAAGCTCGGCGTGATTGGTCAGAACCCATCCCAGTCGGTTGACTGCTCTGAGGTCATTCTTGACCCGATTCCTGCCTCCGGCAAGCCGGTGACCTATGTATCCAAGCACCCGCGTGTCCAGGGCGCTCGTTGGACATATGGCCGTGGGAATTGGCGCGTGGGGGTCTGCATCCCGAGACGCGTGCGCCCGGATGCTGCAGTCGACCACGAGACCTGTCAAGAAGCGAGGGCACCCCGGCCACAGGGAGCCGTCGTCTATGCGTCATTGACGCGTCCATGGATGGTTACATAACCCTAAGACACCATAAGGGACCATAGGCGCCATTTCCAACCCGCGCCGCAGAAACTGCTCCAGACTCCATCTATTGCCCTCGCTGTTCAAGTGTTAGTAATCGGGACGATGACATCGCCGAGGCAGAGCCGGCACACACTTAGCCGGAGGTTCGAGATCGTTCTCGACCCCGGGTTGCTGGTGCACCGGCATCGCATCGGCACAGCAGCTCGAAGAGATTGGTAATACAATGGACATCATATTTTGTATATAAAGGAAGAACAATCTACTTGAGATCGTAGTATAACAGACTATTATTTACTCCTTCGTTCCACAGGTTATGGGCCCCGGCCATAACTAAACTATTACACACCTAGCTTACTCCAACTACGCTCTATACTCCAACGACTCAATAAACCGATCAACGATGTCGAGTAGCAACAACACGTACAAGATCGACCCCTTGAACAGGGATAACTACGCGGCGTGGCGCCGGCGGCTCGAGTGGATACTCGATGACTCAGATCTGTGGGACGTGGCTATCGGCAGGGAGACGGAACCGAGACCGGCAGATGCCGACAATGTCACTGTGACCAAACAGCAGGAGATCGACGATTGGAGAAGGAAGGACAAGAAGGCTAGAAAAGAGATTTGCCTCAGAGTTGCCGATGAACAACTAGTTTACATCAATCAGACGATGTCTGCATTTGCTGTATGGACTAGTCTACAAGCTATATTCGAATCTAAGGGAGCAGTGGGGATTGTAAATCTCCGAAGAGATTTCTTCCGGACGCTTGCCGAGGACGGCGCGAACATGGAGGAGCACGTACGCAAGCTCCGCGGCATTCAACAGGAACTGAATGCGCGGGGGCATTACATCAGTGACACCGAGTTCTCGAACACGTTGCTGACGTCATTACCAGATTCTTGGTCGGCGTTTATTACAGCAGTAAACGCCAGTGGAGCCGGGACAACAGCTGATATATTAATAGCTCGGGTCCTCGATGAGGATCGAGCACGGAAAGCTGGATCGGCACGGCAGACGGCGCTTAAGGCGCAACAACGTCACAGGCCCAAGAAAGACGACTCAGGAGCAACAAAGGGAAAGTGCCGAAATTGCGGCAAGAAGGGTCATTACGTGAAGGACTGCTGGGCGAAAGGTGGCGGCAAGGAAGGCCAAGCACCGAAGTGGTTCAAATCAGGGAACAAAGAAACGGCTAAACAAGCAGAAGAAAAGGATTTCGCATTTGTATCTAAGGAGATAGCATACAGTGCTATATCTGCATCCGACTGGCTAGCCGATTCAGCGGCAACAACACACATAGCTAGAAGCCGAAATGATTTCGCTAGCTATGCCGAGGATCCATCGGAAATCGAAGGGATTTCACCCGGTGCAGTACTACATACACAAGGCCGAGGTACTATATACATGGAATTCAAGATCGGCGCCAAGACGAACACGATCGAGCTATGTGACGTCAAACATGCACCAGATGCGCCGAACAACCTTATCAGTGTAGGGCGTCTAACTGATAAGGGCAACACGGCCACATTTTCAGGCACCGGGATCAAATTCAAAACGCGCGCCGGAGTTACCTTTGCACAGGGACAGAAGCACGGGCGGCTGTTCTGTATGAAGGCACGGGTCACTCGATCAGTCGAGGCACGGGACTTTGCCGCAGCGGCAAAAGGACGGTCATGGGACAAATGGCACAGAATACTCGGGCACGTCAACATAAATTCTATAAAAATGTTGAAATCTAACGATCTAGTTACCGGACTTGAGATCGACGAGTCAAACGAGCCGAGCCAGTGCAAGGCATGCATACAAGGCAAACGGCATGTGGAGCCATTCCCCAAAAGAGCCGAGGACACTGTAGAACAGGTCGGTGACCTAACAGTATCCGATGTATGGGGGCCTGCCCAGACCGAGGGACCATCACATGAAAAATACTTCTATTCTTTCACGGACATCAAATCTAGGTACACGGTCATTTATTTCAGAAGCGCCAAAGATGAAGCGCTCAAACACTTCGAGACGTACAAGGCATTCCTCGAGACCCAAACAGGTCAGAAACTGAAGAGGTTTCGCTCGGATAATGGAGGGGAATATGTCAATAAAAATTTCAAGGATTTTTGTGCAAAATATGGCATTATCATGGAGACCACAGCTCCATACTCCCCAGCCCAGAATGGAATCGCCGAACGACTCAACCGGACCTTACTCGAGCACGCACGAGCAATGATATTTGCCAAGAACCTGCCAAAAATACTCTGGCCCGAGGCCGTGGCTTACGCGTGTTATATCAAAAATCGATCACCCACGCGAGCGCTTGGAGATGACGCAACGCCATTCCAGGCACTATTCGGCAAGAAGCCGAACATAGCACGTCTAGAGGAATTCGGGACAAATTGCTGGGTTATGGTGCCGGATCAACGTCGAGCCAAACTTGATCCAAAGGCAGAAGAACATATCTTCGTCGGAGTAGCTGAACATGCAAAAGCCTGGAGGTATTACAATAAAGCCTCAAAACATGTTCAAATTTCAAGAAATATTACATTCGACGAAAACGACAACAAACTCTACCCTATCCCAGATAACGACGATGACGACACGGCACCGCTCGAGGGGGAGCACTCACCGCGCGAGCATGTGCCGGACCCGATCACATCTACCCCACAGACGTCATCACCCCAGACAACGCCCGTCCCTGATCCACCTGAACAAGCGCCAGCTCCAGAGATCCGACGGAGCACGCATATCATGCAAAGACCGGATTACCGGAAACTGAATAATTCAGGACGCACCGAGCAGGTTTACATAACGAAAGAAATCGTCACTGAACCTGAGAATTACAGAGCGGCGGTATCACGTGATGATGCGCTGATCTGGGAGAAAGCGATGGAAATTGAGATGGATCAACACAAGACATTAGGAACATGGGAATTAACAGAACTACCACCCGGATGAGTAGCTATCGGTTGCCGATGGGTATACACTGTCAAAACACAACCGGACGGACAATTCGATAAGGCTAAAGCAAGGGTTGTGGCTCAAGGATTCACACAGAGGCCAGGGATGGATTACTACGAGATAACCTCACCCGTGGTCAAATTCGATTCACTACGTGTTCTATTAGCGATCGCAAACACACTCGATTGGGAAATCGAAATGATGGATGTCAAAGGCGCCTACCTCAATTCAACCATAGATGAGGAGATCTACATGCGCCAGCCCGACGGTTTTGATGATGGATCTGGACGCGTTCTAAGAATATACAGAGCGCTCTACGGACTCAAACAATCGGGACGAGCTTGGCATCAGCGCTTATGCAAATTACTACTCGATCTCGGCTTCCATCAAAGTACAGCCGATGAATGCGTCTACATCAGACAAGATAAGGATTCAATCGAAGTCATATCAGTATATGTGGACGATTTTGGACTATTTGCTGACTCCAAGGGAGGGATGATTAAGCTCAAGGGGGAGCTTCATGGAAAATTCCCTTTAACAGATTTAGGAGAAATGAAGAAAATCTTGGGAATTAGAGTTGAGAGGAATAGAGATGAGGGAACACTGATCATGTCCCAAGGACATTACATCGACATCATACTCGATCGATTCAACATGGCTACGGCACATTCCGTATCTACACCTCTGCATAAAATGATCAAACTCACGACACCTATGGACTCAACAGGTCCAACTGCCGAAGTACCCTATGCCAAAGCGATCAGATCACTAATGTATGCAGCACTCAGCACGCGACCTGATTTGGCTTTTACTGTACAACATCTGAGCCAATTCACTACTACTTACGGAACCGAGCACTGGACGGCGATCAAACACGCACTCAGGTACCTCAAGGGGTCACGTGACAACGGCATAACATTCCGACAAGACGCTGGTCTCGACCTCGAAATATTCGTTGACTCGGATTATGCTAATAGAAACGACGCACTATCTATTAGTGGCTACGTAGCTATACTAGGAGGGGGAGCTATCGCATGGAGCTCGAAGAAGCAGCGAACGATCGCGCTATCTACCACGGAGGCCGAATACATGGCACTTACCGAGGGCGCCAAGCAATTAATCTGGCTGAGGCGTTTCATTGAGGAACTTGGAATCGATCAAACCCAGCCCACGTCACTTCGATCAGACAATCTAGGCGCCATTACACTATCGCATGATGCAACGCATCATGCGCGTACCAAACACATCAATGTCGCATATCATTTCATCCGTGAGAAAGTGGCCTCTCACAAGGCATCACTTACGTCCGTACCGACGAAGGAGAACGTAGCGACATATTTACAAAGGGATTGGATTTACACCAACACAGGTATCTATTAGGGAAATTAGGATTTTGTTGAAGGGACTTCCGCTGAGGGGGAGTGTTAGTAATCGGGACGATGACATCGCCGAGGCAGAGCCGGCACACACTTAGCCGGAGGTTCGAGATCGTTCTCGACCCCGGGTTGCTGGTGCACCGGCATCGCATCGGCTGTCATCATCCATGAGGATGATGGTGGTGGTTGGCTTGGAAGCCATTAGGTGCTGTGTGTGTCTATTAGGTCCCACGGTGCATGGGACTGCCTTTCTTTTTCCCATCGCTTTCACCATCAGGTGAGAGCGCCTCTCCCTACGGTTGTAGGGGGAGTTTGAGGACAAGTCGTTATGTGACTCGTCCTCCTGGCTTCAATGAGCCAGGTTTGGCTTCAGCGCCGGGGTGATCCTGCTCACCTTTGGCCCCTTGCCTTCACTCGGTGATTCATTATCATTGAACAATACCTTGCCCGTGGGGATTATCTCGTTCCCCTTACGGATTGTCCCTGGGCTTGAGATGTCCAGGGAGATGCCAAATCTCCTTAGGAATGGCATCCCTAAGATAGTGTCGCAATATTTGACGTTCGCTACATCGAAGTATTCATCGTATGTTTTGCAACCAAATTTAATGGTTGTGTTCGTTCCATAATTAATTGTGGAACAACTGCCTATACAGGCCAGTTGCATCGTGATCGGCTGCTCCAGGGCGGATGTCTTCATCCCTGTGGCTCATGTAAACTCAGGGGATAATAGTGTTGTAAACTGGTATATACTACTTCATCTCTTTACTATGTCAGCGCCGCCTGTGCTGCGAACCGGCATGTTCCCAGGTCTATCTGCATTAGGATACTCCTATCTAGTTCCCACTCCGTGGTCCCCTGACCGAGCACTCGCATATGCATCCTGTCATGACCGGTTTATTTCTCCCACCGCGTTACTTTCATGTTCCCCCTCGTCACTCCCTAGCATCTTCGTCAGAGTTCGCCGCACCTACCGACCACTCCTCCTCTACATCCACCCTACTCGTCGTTCTCCCCATCTTCCGAACCACTATTCGCTGCTCGCGCATTTCGCCAACAGGCACGCCATCAAAATATGATCGATACCAGCCACCCGGCATGAGGGTTCATCATTAACCCCATCACCTTCTTAATCCAACCCCATTGGGTGTTCGTATGGCTAAGGTGTGTTCGCAGGACGTTCCTTCTATAGGTCGTGCAGGATCAACCCAGTAAACGAAGAGACCGTGCAGGGTGGCGTATATGCGGGTCCCAAGACATGGTTTTGTCCATAAGTGCTTTCGCCCCCTTTTACTCTCCGTCGTTTCATGCTCGCATTCTTCCCTCACTCTATTGTATGTTTATCCCATCTCCTTAGTATCATGACTGCGCACCCCTATCCAACCCTGACTTGTGACGGCCTCTTTCCTATTCGCTGATACCATACGAGCATTCGATATAAGTAGTTTACATTCGCATGTATATTCCCCAGTTCAATTATCATACGTCGTCCATCTTGTGCAAACTTGACCTCGCTGTGATCATCGTCTTAAGCCCTTCCCTGAAGATTTCTATCTTCAACCAGCCAAGGACTTAGGCATCACTGGTGAGTTCTCATACTTCATCTTCGTTACCCTAGCCTCCGAACTACTCTCTGTGCTGTTGGCGAAGGGCTCCTCAGGAGTCCCTTCGCCAGCGAAGGGACTGTTGAAACTTAGACAGCCCTTCCACAGTATCTTGCGCGTTGCATCGTCGAGTACTGCGAGCTGTTCCGCTATGACTGTAGACAGGGCGAGCCCCGTTCGGGCAACCCCTTTGTTTCGTGGACATTTATCGGTTCACTTATTCGCCGAATGGCATATCTCTTTGCACAAGTTATTCGGGCATTCGCTGTGTTCATTAATACACGATATTAACGCCTAAAAACCAATCTTGACACATCCATACGCATAAGTAGCTAGCTCAGTAGTTACAATGAATCAAATAGTTTTAGCCCTTCACTCCCATGAGGAGTCTGGTTGAGCGAATTAACAGTGTCCTCCCTAGTGTCTATTCTCTCATGCGTTGCGCTTCATGTTCCGTTCCATCTGTCTCTATCTCCCTCCTTACCCCAATAACAAATAGCACCCCTTTGCTCCCACTATCCAGCAGGCAGTGGGATTTTACACCATTTATCACCCAGTACCCTGAGAGGGTACGGTTTTCATTGCATGGGCACATTGGCCATGTCCTGTGCTTGCTTCGGTGGTGATACACCGGCTCGGCCACCTTGTCTGGCGTAGTCGACATGTGTGCTGCCATGACCTTTGTGGCAGAGTGTCAAGATTGGTTTTTAGGCGTTAATATCGTGTATTAGTGAACACAGCGAATGCCCGAATAACTTGTGCGAATAAGTGTGCCGTTCGGCGAGTAAGGTGAACCAATAAATGTTCAGAATATAAGAGGGCCGCCCGATTGGGGCTCGCCCTATCTACAGTTGTAGAGAAATAGCCCATGGCATTTGACGATATAACGTGCAAGGTGTCACAGAAAGGTTGTTAAGTAGCAACAATCCTTTCCCCGGTGAAGGTGCTCCTTCAGAGCCCTTTGCCGACAGCACAGATAATAGTTGGAAGGCTAAGGTAACAAAGGTGAAGTACGAAAACTCACCAGTGGTGCTCAAGTACTCCTCTGTTTGAAGATAGGAATCTACAGGAGAGGGCTTGAGACAATGATCACAGTGAGGTCAAGTTTGCACAAGATAGACGTATGATAATTGAACTGGGGAATATGTAGACTACTTATATCGAATACTCATATGATGCTAGCCAATAGGAAAGAGGCTGTCTGGAGTTTGGATAGGGGTGCGCAGTCATGATACAAATAGATGAAACACAGATACAATAGAATGGAAGAGGAGTGCGAACATGAAACGACAGGAAGGAAAGGGGACAAAGGTGTTTTATGTACAAAAACACGCCTTGGGACCTGCATATACGCCACCCTGCACGGACTCTTCACCTGCTGGGTTGATCCCACATGACCTATGGGTAGGAAGTCCCACGAATGCACTCTGGCCATATAAACACCTAAAGGGGTTGGATCGAGAAGATGATGGGGCCAGTGATGAACCATCACACTGGGTAGAGGGTATCGATCATGTTTGATGGTGTGCCTGCTGGCGAATGATGCAAGCAGCGAATGGTCGTTCGGTGAATGGGGCGAAGAGCGAATGGAGCGAACATAGAGGAGGAGTGGTCGAAGTGTAGGGCAAACTCAGGCAAAGGGGCAGGAGGAGCAATGAGGGGGAACTTAGAGACAGCGAGGTAAGGGAAATAGATGGGTCATGACATGGAGTCATCCTCCAGCGCAATCCTGATCACACTGGACCTATAGGCGGTGTCTTCAGCCTCTTCATCCCATTCGTAATATTGGGATGGTTTGGGATCCCACCCTTCAGCGGGCATGTCTCCGTTGTCCAGAGATTCATTGGGTTGGGGATCACCCTCCCCCTCTTCATCAATCTGTTGCAGAGAATTTTGTCTGGGATCCACATCCAGATCCTCATTCACATCATCGTGCCTCGCGGTCGCCCTCCATATACCGGACCTAAGCCGGGGCACTCCGCCTTTTTGTGGCCAGGTTGGCTGAATTCAAAGCACGTAGTGCTGCTTTGACCACAGCTGGGCCGATTGTTAGGTTGAACCGATGCTTTCGGCAGTGGGGCCAGCCTCAGTGACGATCCTGATGCTTGAGGCTGTTTGGCCTTGGGCAGTTGTCCAGTTTGGGCTGGGCATGGGGGTGGAGGTCACTGCAACACTCCACTCCTCGGGAACAGGCTAGGCATGTTCAGGCCTGTCTGTGTTACCAGCTTACTGCAAGCCAGGTGGCGCTTGCTGATGCAGCTGCGCTTTCTGCTTGGCACATCCCCATGTTATATTGGGATACTTCCTCAATCATGCGGGCCGTTTCGAAGAGCTGCTCTATCAAGCTGCTCTCGGCATTATAGCCCTTTTTGAGGACTTTGTTGCACAGCGTTTCATGCAGCACGGACATGAACCATCTCCAGAACATGTAACCATCTGGCAGCTGTATCATATGCGCCACATATTTCCTGAGCTCTTTCAGCATCTCCTGAATGGTTTTCGTGCCCTGCATGACCACATCAAATAAAGGTGGTACATCAGTGTGTGCAGGAACCTCTTTTGAAGGCCTGAATCACTGTTTCCAGGGTCCAATTGCGGACCTGGTGGTCGAAACATTCCACCTTTTGGAGGAACCACTCCTGGGCTTCGCCAGTCAGGCGAGTGCCCATGTAGCTGACCTGCATGTCTATGCTGGTTGGCCCTAGGAGGCAGTTCATTTTCAGCCATCGTAGGATGGCTGCGACGAAGATCTCAAACTCTTTGAGGTCAGATCCCCAGGCATATGGCTTGGGGTGTGCTAGCTTCATGCCAGCTTTTGCTAGCACAGACCTTTCAGGGTCTGTGTCGGTGGCATCTGCTAGCGCCACGTGGATCATCCATGTGATCCCATTGTACAGCTCATGTGAACCATCCACCTGATCCAGTATGCCCTGCCCTTCCATCAGGGCCATGGATCATTCACGTGGATGTGAAGCCACGTGGGGCAGGCTGTTGTATGCCATAGTGGGACCCGGGCCCAGGTTGGGCTTGGGATCAGGAGCATTTTGTGCTCTCAGATCTGAGGGGGTTCTGTGCTGGGTGTCCTCCATCATTCCCGTGTTGCAGATGCGCAGCCTGCTGTTGTAGGCTGTGCATGCTTGTCGTGCTTCCTGCACAGCATGCACGAGCTGCTCGTCAGGCTGCTGAGTGGCATGGCTCTGGGCCACCACTTCCTCAGTGTTCTTCGCTAGCAGCTCGAGGGCCTGCATATGGTGGCGCACAGCTGCTGCCTCTTTTCGCTGCCAGTGCGTGGCTTCAAGCTCTAAGCTCTCCATCGTTGCCTCAGAGTCTGGCTCTGAGGCAATTTGCTCTCTGACAATCTGTTGGATCATCTTACGGTTGTCTGTTGGGGCAGCCGGTTCTCCTTGGGGTTTATTTCTGAACTGTATGTCCTGTTCGACCAGGGCGTCTGGCAGTAGCATTTGCTGTTGGTCCAGTTCCTTTTGGCACGGGTCTTCCGCATTGTGGCCACATTCGCTGGCTGCAGACTGTCGCGAGCTTTGACATGGTGTCCCGCGTTCCCCACACAAGGCAAGGGTCATCTGGACATCTTCCAGCATGGCAGTGTCTCGTTGCTAGATCTCCTCAATCTGGTGGAGTTCCTTGCCAAACTCCATGAGGGCTGTGGCAATGTTATCAAACTGCAATGCAATATGCTCGTGCTTGTGGCCTGTGAGGGTGTTCCAGGGCAGTGCGTCCTGCGCCTGTTTGGCCATTGCCTCAGCCATCTCGTTGTCAATGGTGTGTGTCCTCGAGCTCTTGCAGCTTGAGCTCAAGTATTCCGAGCCCTGACCGTCATTGGGTGCTCGTCTTTTTTTTCTTCATCCTCCTTCAGGGATGATAGTCGTCGCTCGACTTCATGAGCGGCGGTTCAAGTCTCGGCTTCGTGCCCGTCTCGACTGTGATGCTCTGCCGTCTGACGATGGTGAGGCTTCTCTGCCCTTCCCTTTGTCTCTGGGAAGAGGGGTTTGGGGGGCGGCGCCGGTCTATCGCCCGGCGACATCTCATCCTCGGCCACACTCGGTGAGATGTGGTCGGGATTTTCCTCGCCCTTGATTGGGGGGATGAGGGCAGTGAGATCTACAATCTCTCTGCCTTCTGGTGTCCTGGATTCTTGGTCCAGGGTTGCATCAGCCGTCGTGTCGCTGGGCTGCACCTGGCGCATGGACTGTGAGCTCGTGGCTTGCATCCGTCTTCGACTGCGTGGAATCATCACACTTGCAGCTGACAGTAGAGGGTCTACTGGAGGGTTTCAACAATGTTTAGTTGTCGATGCAGCAATCTTTTTCAAGATTGCTCTGAATCCACAATCAGTTGGTTGCATGGCGATCAACTGCATGATAGTTCAAAAAGGTGTAAAGATGTAGATCTTAAGCCTCTTGTCACAAGGGCACACAGAACTTTACCAATGTGTGGTATTCTGAATGCTATTTAGTGACAGTGTAAGGTAAGATGCGATGGGAACTGCTGGCTGGTTCCCATGCATGAACTGTAAGGTGGGTCCCTAAGGGGCCCACTGGTATTAGCTAAGCACTTATGTACATAGGTTATTAGGTGATTTACATGGTGTAAAAGGCCGCAAACACATCATGCAGGATGGACGGCCTGTTTATATGCAAAGCGAAATACTGTATACTGTGCTCCTTCCTCTTGCTGGCCTTATCTACACCTGGCACATACCACACACACTGCCATCCTCTCCACTGGTACACACACTGGAAACATCATTATCAGTTCATGTCCATGTGTCAGGGGACACCCTGTTTCCCAGTTCTGACACCATCCCAACCAGTTCTGACACTACCCCGAGTTCCACCTTGATTTCCAATTCTGCTTCCAAAAACATTTTTGCTTCTGGAAGCACTGCCACCAGTCCTGTCTGCTTCACAAATTCCACCCCATGTTCTGACTTCTGCTTTTGGAACAGTGTCGGAAGTCAAGCAACCCACATAGTATGGGGCATCCAGGGTTGGTCAACAGTTGGGGAGGCCAGGGGAATGCTGTCAGGGGCCACCCTGTTTTCCAGCTCTGACACCACCCTGAGTTCCAGTTCCATTTCTGACTCCGGTTCCGGTTCCATCTCCAACTCCGCTTTCAGTTCCAGTTCCAGGGGAACTCCCACCAGTTCCGTTCGCTTTGCCAATTCCGCTCCACTCTCTGACTTCCGCCCGAGTGTTGTTCCTGGCTGTGGACTAGCATAGTATAATAAGGGCTTGCTGACATTGGGGGTCCTTACACTTTTCTCTTCGGATTTCCCCTTGTCGAATCCCCATTCTATTCATTTATATGTATGCTTCATATTTCCCCTTGTCAGTTGTGTGGTAGTGTGACCTCCACAACTAGCTAGGGTTGCCCTTACAGCAGAAAAGTCTCTCCACTAGAGGCCTGGCGGTCATACTGCGTGTTGCATTTGCCATAGGTGTGTTCAGAATTGGAGATAGTGACTCGGAGATTGGGGCCTCCTCTATGCACACGGCATATGACAACCCCTCTTCTTACGTCGAGCTCCCAACACTGAAAATCCCGTCCCACTGCAGGCATATAAAAAATTCCTGGTCTGAAAAACTGTTCAAAAAACTGTAAAGATATTCCAAATTTTTTTAGTGTTTTTAATGTAAAAAACTTAAACAAAATTTTGTATTTTTATTAGAATTTGTTGAGCAAGAAAATTGTAAAAAAAATTCAAAGTTTTTTTCAGGGTTTTTTATGGGTTTCTTTGTGTTTTCACAGAGGAACTTATAAAAAGACATAAAAAACCCTGCAAAAAACTTTAAACTTTTTTACAATTTTCTTGCTCAACAAATTCTAACAAAAACACAAAATTTTGTTAAAGTTTTTTACATTAAAAACACTAAAAAAATTTGGAATATCTTTACAGTTTTTTGAACAGTTTTTCAGACCAGAAATTTTTTATATGCATCCAGTGTCCCATACTTCTCCTCCTTCAGACATGGATCTGGATGATCGCCTTCGGAATATGGAGGAGTTGATGCGGAACTGGATGAAGACCGACGTGATTGAAAGAGCCTTACAAACAAATCACGATTTTGGCTAAGTTAGATATTCCGCAAAGTAGTGGAAATGCAATGCAGGATGAGTTGGATTTTGGAAAAGCAGAAGTAGCGGAAGAGTGGATGTCTGCAAAATTGGCAAAAGTCAAACCTGCAACTATGGTGGACTTTGATGGAGATGGAGTGTCATCACCTGTTTATTCTTGTATCCAGTTAACCCCATTTTCCCTTTCATCCATGCATCTCTACATTCAATCTGTTCGCTCTTCACCAAATTCACCGAATGACCATTCGCTACTTGCATTATTCGCCAGTAGGCACACCATCAAACACGATCAACATCCTTTACCCAGTGAGATGATTCATCACTGGCCCCATCACCTTCCCAATTCAACCCCCTTTGGGTGTTCCTATGGCTGGGATGCATTCGCGGGACGTCCTACCCATAGATCGTGTGAGATCAACCCAGCAGACCAAGAGTCCGTGCAGGGTAACATGTATGCAGGGCTGAAGGTGTGTTTTCTTACATAGGTACCTTTGTCCTCTCCCCCCATTGTTTCATGTTCGCACTCCCCCTTTCTTCTATTGAATATGCATTTCATCTATTTGTATCCTGACTGTGCACCCCTATCCAACCCTGACTCATGATGGCCTCTTTCCTATTCGCTGATATCATATGAGCATTTGGTTTAAGTAGTTTACATTCACATGTATATTCTGCAGTTCAATTTCATACATCTATCTTGTGCAAAACTTGACCTCACTGTGACTATCGTCTTAAGCCCTCCTCCATAAACTACTATCTTAGACCAGGGGAGGACTTGAGCACCACTGGTGAGTTTCCATACTTCACCTTCACTACTTTAGTCTTCAAACCATTGTCGGTGCTGTCAGCGAAGGGCTCCGAAAGAGCACCTTCGCCGGCGAAAGGATTGTTCCTATTAGATACCCATTCCGTGAGCCCTTGTATGTTACATCGTCAAGTATCACAGGCTATTTTGCTACGACTGTAGACAGGGCAAGCTCTGTTCAAGTAGCCCTCTTACCTCCTAAACCTTTATTGGCTTGACTTTGTTCACTGAACTATGCACCTCATTGCACAGGCCATTTGGGCATTCACTGTGTTCACTACTACACGATATTAACACCTAAAATCCAATCTTGACCATTCATCCAATAGGCTTTGCTAAACCTGCACCCTAGTGTTGGCTTTGTATGTCTTTGTGTGGTTTTATATGCAGCCTTGCACAGCCATGGTTGCTATGATGCAAGTCATGTGCCTGCTGGGTTTGAACTATATTTAAGTGCGCAGGCTTGTGTAAGCGGCAGAGGATGCATTCAGTCTCAGTGGCTGAGTTTGAGTGAGCCAAGGTGCTGGAGTTGTAGATGCTTGAGTGCCTGCAACTCCAAATTTGCGGTTCGTGGATAGCTCCTGTCGGAGTTTGAAACTGAGCGGCTGTGGCAGAGTTGTGGACATGCATGGGTTCATACTTCTGTCTGACAGAATAGTGCTTTTTGAGCCAGGGAAGCCAAAATTAAATGGCAAAAAAATAAAAATAAAATCAAAGAATATTTGAACAGTGATTTCCCCATAATAGCCACATATATTTGCTACTATCATCTGGGAAAAACAGGGTTTTAAAGCAATTTTAATCCTTTTTTCATGAGGTTTTCATCAGCAAGGGTTCCCACACAGAAACTCTTATCACCCCAATATGATGTGCATATCTTGATATGATCTATGAGGCTCAGTGTCCCTCTGCCTGATCTCACAAACCCCTTCTCTTGGACTCCATTTGACACATGGCCCCAGTATGGAAGCACCTGTCAAGATTGGTTTTTAGGCATTAATATCGTGTAGTAGTGAACACAGTGAATGCCCGAATAACTTGTGCAAATAAGTATGCCGTTTGGCGAAGAGGGTGAACCAATAAATGTTCAGAAGATAAGAGGACTGCCCAATCGGGGCTCGCCCTATCTACAGTTGTAGCAAAATAGCCGGTGGCACTTGACGATGTAACATGCAAGGTGTCTCGGAAAGGTTGTCTAAGTAGCTACAATCCTTTTGCTGGCGAAGGCACTCCTTCGGAGCCCTTCGCCGACAGCACAGAGAATAGTTCGAAGGCTAAGGTAACAAAGGTGAAGTACGAAAACTCACCAGTGGTGCTCAAGTCTTCCTCTGGTCGAAGATGAGAATCTACAGGAGAGGGCTCAAGACAGTGATCACAGTGAGGTCAAGTTTGCACAAGCTAGACGTATGATAATTGAACTGGGGAATATACATGCAAATGTAAACTACTTATATCGAATGCTCGTATAGTAACAGCGAATAGGAAAGAGGCCATCATGAGTCAGAGTTGGATAGGGGTGCACAGTCATGATACAAATAGATGAAATAAACATACAATAGAATGGAAGAGGAGTGCGAACATGAAATGATGGAGAGGAAAGAGGGTGAAGGCACTTATGTACGAAAACATGGCCTTGGGAACTGCATATATGCCACCCTGCATGGGCTCTTCGTCTGCTGGGTTGATCCCACACGACCTACAGGTAGGACGTCCCGCGAATGTATCCCGGCCATATGAACACCTAAAGGGGTTGCATCAGGAAGATGATGGGGCCTGTAATGGACCATCACGCCAGGTATAGGATGTCAATCGCTTTGATGGCATGCCTGCTGGCGAATGATGCGAGCAGTGAATCATCATTCGGTGAATGTGGCGAAGGGAGAACGGAGAGGACATAGAGGAGGCATGGTCGAAGGGAGGGGCGAAGCCGAGTGATCATGGAGGAGGAGTGGTGAAAGGGGAAACAGGGATAGCTGGGTGCAGGAAATACACAAGCCGTGCCAATCCGACCATAGGAACATCGAAAGGGGTTTGAGCTGAGGAGGTGATAGGGCCAGTGATGAACCACCAAGCCAGTCAAAGGACATCAATTGTCCTTTGATGGCATGGCTATGGCGAATGACGCGAACAGCGAAGACAAATTGCTGAACTCAGCGAAGGGCGATCGGAGCGAACATAGAGGGGGAGTGAGGAATGGGAGGACAGAGCGACTGGGTATAGGAAATAAACACATCATGACAGCACCACCAAACTCTGGGATTGGTTTGATGCTCCTGGACATTGCTCATAATGCAGTTCAAGTTCAACCTCCAGTACTTCAAGCAAATTTCATGATTCAAAACAATCTATCACTCACTTATAAATATACCTTTAGCAAATAATACCATTCTTCTTTATGCACCTTATATATGGATGTTCAGGTATACAGTGTCCTGACACTGCTTTCTTCCATGCCTATACGTGATGTCTTCCATCTACTCTTCTTCTCCCCTTGGTAGTATCATACCCCCAGACATGTATCACACCTCTGTTGATACCTCGCCCATCGATGCCGCCACTACAAGGGTATTGTAATGAATCACAAGAAGGTATGATGCATGAAAAGAACACGAACGATTAACCAGATTTCAGTTCAGCATATACCTCACCAGAGGAAGTGTCTACAGTACTCCCAAGCTCCCTTCCATGAGGGGTTTCCTCAAGCTCAATTGCCATGACTGCTTCAGACGAGGGGTCATCCTCCCTGTGAGGTTCAATTGCTTCTGATGTCCCAATCTCCTCAATGCTCAGATCACCAAATTCATCCATGAGTGAATTGTGAATCTGTCGTGTGGCTGCACGAAAGCTGGTTACAGGATGGTGTGCCCAATGGGTGGTGCCATTAGGGTGAGCAACCCTCTCTTGAAGGGCAAGATGACAGTGACAAATAATGATGGTAGATAGACTGCATGTAATGTTAGCCATATGCCTTATTTAGGCTGGTAGGCTCTGACCAGTCCTGCATAGTTGACAGAATCCCTCCAATGCTGGGCTATTGACTGCATGTAAAATTGAATGACTAAGCTTGTGCATTCAATGGACGCACTCTTAAAGCCTGTCATACTCAGAATTTAGGATATCTCATGAAGTTGAACACATGTACACTACCTTATTAGTGATGCCACAGGCTAATGTTATGGACAATACAAATCTGAGTTGGCATTAGATCTGATTTGGAAGTTTCAACGGTGGTGGCATCAAGTACAGACCCATATCTTAGGAGACCTAGACTAGTAATTAGCCATTTCAAAATGTAAGGCTGGTTTAACCTACCTTGTTCAGCCAAAATTTGGGTCAATGACTTTTGAGGGGTGGTCTGAAACTCTCTTGAGCGCCTCACAAGTCCAAGGGTATTGTATAGTGTCACAACAACAACCAATGTGTCAAAAAGTATAATGAACACAGTATTTATTGTGTCCGCTAGGAATAAATGGTCTGTTAAACTGCAGCTGAACATGAGAATTTCTCACCCCTGACAAGGTGGTAAAAAGATCTGCTTCAATATAACTGCCGTTGTCACTCACAAAAATAGAGCACCCAGATCTTGAGCTGTGACATTGCATCCATTTCTGGCAACGATAAACTGTAATACCGTATTGTGTTTGAGGATAGATTAATGGCCGACTTGAACTTGAAGAGTGAAGTTGCGTACCACTCCCGTACCCAAACTGCCCATATACAGAAGAAGACTGAGAGCCAGAGCTCCAAGCACCCACCGCACCCCTTGATTGTGCTGGGACATGGCGTATACTCGCGCCAATAAGAGTCCTGCAAGGGGGATTTCATAAGTTTACGAATGAGGACCTACCGGTATACAGTTACCTTCTATGCCTGGAAGTATCACAATAGCTAGACAATCAAGGAGACGAGCCAATGTATTGCACAGACTGTTTCGGTATCAGATTATGTATACAAGAACACAAATGACATACTGGATATGTATGTGAGCAACCTGCGTTTCACGAATAAATCCACTCACCTCAAGTGGGATGTTTGTTATGGTTGTATCCATGTATACCACAATAATAAAGGAAAGGAAGGCAGGGTAGCGAGCGAGCAGGTACAGGACAGATCCTAATCTGATTCTTTTGTGCCAGATATAGGTAATCTCGGACGGGAGGGTCAAGAGAGTATCATAGGCGAGCAGTGCTACGTGGATCAGCGATGCGTTAACGGTCCACAATTACTCCTTTCACACCGAGGGTAGCAACTTCCACATAGGTAACAACCAGTCTTCTAGATTGTCAGATTCTACCCCACTGAATGGCCCGACCTGCTCACCTGTCTGATATAACCTGAATCTCTACGCTCTGTTGAGATGTCATATGGTGGTCGTATGCCGTAAACTAAGTAGGATAGATATCTGGATGTTAAAGATGAACCGTCCACCGAAAGAATCTTATGGCACGGGATGGCAGGGGGGCTGGAACTGAGCCCGGGGTTAAAGCCACCGCCACGAGTACTTACCCTCGTTGACAAAGCGTTGATCTTCACGCGTGTCTCCATCAAAGATAACACTGCCTGATATGTGGGGGAGTCGCCGTTTCAATCACATCAGACCCTGACTAAAGGGGATGCACAACAATACCTAGAATGGAGTCCATGCTAACTTCCTGAGCCCCCAGGCACGATTGAGTTGTCAACTCGTCATGGGATCTGGAAACGGTGTTCCCTATCCTCAAGACGCAGTACCTCTAGCTGTCGAGAGTTGAAGACTTCTTGATGCCTTGGCTCAGTTGCAAGCCATCATTCATGTTTCGGTGTGTCATAGACAAGACATCAGAACACTGCCAAAAATACGATAGAAGCCCTACGTGACCATCACGGCAAGTAATTTCATGGATGATAGTCCGGCTGTGGCAGCCTTGATTTTGCCATGGTTCGACCAGGCAGTGCCCGTGGATATTGATGACATCGTGAGCCCAACACATGATATAAAACAAACTGAGCTCTAATCTCATGTCCACTGGCAGACATCACCCTACTACATCCCACCAGGCCGACATCTGCTAGAACGGCCGTTGTTTACCGCCCTAGTATTCAACCAAGACCGGGAAGGATAGCTGGAAAAGTCACAGATTAAAAACGACTAAGGTACGCTTAGATTCTGAGCTCGGCACCTGCCGTCCGACATGCCAAGACAAGCAGTAATATGTACATAAATGCAATACTTACTATCCAATCGGCTATTTTTAGGACTGATGCATGAAGTTTTGACCAGCAGCCCGCTGGCAGGCCAAGCGCCTCCGTTTGTGGCCACCGGCGTCTGGGCATGCTTTAGAATTCTTTTCAGTCACCGCGTTTTAGGGCTTAGTGGCTGCGGTCGGAATACGTATCCCGGTCCGATATGACTTGAGCTAGGACTACATAAACCAGGGTACTAGTTAGTAATGATATCCCACGATGATGCCGGCCCGCCTGAACGTCCAAATACCCGGGGGTGACATCAATTCAAACCGACCATGTGTCTCAGATCGAGGATATTGGATCGTGGTTACCTTGCCTCCTCGATCACAAGATTTAGTGCCAATATGCCTAAATAGGTCGAGCGCTTGGACGCAAACGGGCTTCGATCACGTGAGGTTGGCCCGGCACACGTCCGGTGAGCTATACGCTCACCAAAATGAACTTAGGAAATAATTTTATGTACCAGCGTCGATGTCGATGAGTATACTAGTAGTACTAGTACTACTAGTAGGCTAATTCTAATTTGTTTTTGACTCCGTCGCTTTCACTAGTTCTACCACCACAACCCACGTCGATGCCGCTCCCTTTATCCGCTGGAAGGCTTGCGGCAACAGCCAGAGCGGTGCGTCTGTCTTAGAGCACCATGCATATGTTTCTCCACTGCTGATCTGCACCTCAGAGCCAGTCGGCCCATCGATCAGTACTCTGCGATTGCAGTCGATGCCGTGCTCATCCGGACAGGGGATTGTCAGGTAGGATGCTTACAATGCGGCAGAGACGGCATCATCAAAACCAGGCCACAAACACACAACACGATAAACTTCTAGCCTCTACTCGGAGAACGGCCCGCAAGAAAGCTTTCGACCCTGGCAGTACTCAGTCAAATCAACCCACGGCCGGCCCCTCAGGGCAGCCTTCGTATCCTAGCCAACCACACGAATAATATCACGATGATGATCAGGGTATGGACCTTATCGAAGATAGCGGGCATATCTCACCGGCTGAGGTGAGTCTTATTTTAATTTGATTTATTGCCCTAACCACATACTATATGCGTGAAACGTTAGGATAATAACCAAGTTACAGGTTACAACAGCGATTTCGATGCTTCCTGTGAGAACCAGCCTGGATCCCCCACATCCCCACGTCACTCCGTTGTCATCGGTGAAGAGACAGAACAAGCAGCCGAAGCACTCGGTCTCGATCTCCTATTCGATGGAGAAGCAAACGAGAACTTCCTTGATGATCCTCTAGATGCCTTCTGGATGCATGACGGTAACCCCTTCGAGGCTGACCATGGACCAGCCAACCCGAGTGACTCATTGGACAGTAGGCCATCTGCAATGAGTACTGGCGGCACCAGCGATGTCTCCGTGCAACTTCAAGCTTCCAAACGAAACACAAGCAATCTGCCGCCATTGCCATTAGAGGCGCCACCTCCTATGCAATTAGATGTGTATAAGGAGGCGCACAAGCATTGGTTTGCTAATTTGCCAGCCGAAATCAAGTGAGTAACATAGCATATTATAGTAGGCTTATATATTTTGATTTGCATTTCAGATATCAAGTGGGAAACATGCTCATCTCCACTATGTGTAAGGGCAACCCTACCTGCTCGTGGTAAGTCACACAGAGCACTGGTAAGGGGGATCCAAAGATATATAAGACAACACTCAGTAACTACATAGGCGACCTACACACCTGGTAAGGGGGATCCAAAGAGAATCGGGTGAGGATCCCCTTACCTAAGCAACTAACTATACAGCTACTGAGCAGGCCAGACTACCGGACATGAACATGGGTGGGGGAGGATGGAACTCAAATTTAAGGAAAGGGAGGAACAGGCAAGGACAAGCAGGCAAGGAAGGCAGAAGATAGCAGAAGATAAAGGAAATAAGAGGAACCACCAGGCTGTCCCCTGACACTATGACTGCTGGTCCCACAGAACCCACAGCTGACCAACTGCAGTATCAAGTCGAAGTTGTGGTGGGCGACCTGGAACTACTATACACGAGGGGTGTCCTAATCAAAACACCCAGGTTTCCCGAAGGTTCGTGGCATATTCCTCTTTTTTATATGTCAGCTGATCGCGCTTTGGTATATCTGATATATTACATGGTCATTTCTGCCCTAGCGCGTGTGCTACTGCTGCGGTAAGTCATCAGCAGTCATGAGGTGTAAAGGTACTCAATAAATACCGGTTGCCTCCAGCCTCACTAAATGTTGCATCATTTTGTCCCTGCTCCCCTCTCGTGGGAGCCCCACCCTCATGCACAGGATTAGAGCCTGCACGCCGTGGTAAGTACATGATGAGCTCTGCTGATCGCTGAAACTGACGTACCAGGGTTTTTAGCGTCACGTACGCCTGTGGAGTTAGAGTGGGCCACTTTCTTGCTTACACGTTCTTCCGGTTCGTCTTCTGCGTCCAAATTGCGCTTACCTGACCTTTTCCCATGCAGTAAAGATCTGGGATCCACCAGTTCTTCATCGGACTTGGGCTCAGTCGTGGATCCATCCTCAAGCTCCTTCCAAAAAGCTTCTCGTGTCTCGGCCGTGAGCTTGTGCCACCTCTTACGGAGGGTGCTATTCTGCATGGACGGCGGCGGCTTGGCATATGGGTCGCTCGGGTCATGGTTGACGACCCGCATGCCGGTATCGACCAGGAACGGGACTAGTACTACTGGTATAATATATAAGCTCCAGCGAAAGGATATGAGGTGTATGGATGCATTCTAGGGTGGATGCGTTCTAGGGTAATGGATCAATATCGATGACGACACGTGTTGATTTCAAATAATATTATCTCCGTTTATTTTAATATATGTCTGTGGGTTAAATTATATCATACTGGTTTGGAATACAATTACCTGTTATGCCTGTAGGTCACTGCGCTCCAAGTAGACTATATGTGCGAGGCCGTTCTGGCAAGGTCGGCATCTGACAATGAGGCTCACTTACAACATGATTCACTCGGGTATTTACACATCGGAATAGGTGATTGTCAAGATTGCAGTTTGGGCGATAATATCGCATGTTAGTGGCGAATGCCCAAATATCGTGTGCGATCTAGCGAATCGCCCAGCGAACAGTACCGAAGAGGTAAGGGTTAAAAGGTAAGAGGGTTACTTGAAAGGAATTCGCCCTGATCTACAGTCATAGTGAAATAGCCCGTGGCACTTGACGATGTAACGTGCAAGGTGTCACGGAAGGGTTGTCTAAGTAGCGACAATCCCTTCTCCAGCGAAGGTGCTCCTTCAGAGCCCTTTTCCGACAGCACAGAAAATAACTCGTAAGGTAATGAAGATGAGGTATGAGAACTCACCAGTGAGGCCTAAGTCCTCTTCTGGTCGAAGATAGAAATCTACAGGAGAAGGCTCAAGGTGATAGTCACAGCGAGGTCAAGTTTGCACAAGATGGACGTATGATAATTAAACTGGAGAATATACATGCGAATGTAGACTACTTATACCGAATGCTCATATGGTGCTAGCGAATAGGAAAGAGGCCGTCTGGAGTCAGGGTTGGATAGGGGTGCGTAGTCAGGATACATAATAGATGGAATAGACATCCAATAGAATGGAAGAGGGGTGCGAACATGAAACGATGGAGAGGGAAGAAGGCGAAGGCCCCTATGTACGAAAACACGCCTTGGGACCTGCATATACACCACCCTGCACGGACTCTTCATCTGCTGGGTTGGTCCCACAGGACCTATGGGTAGGATGCCCCGTGAATGCATTCTGGACATAGGAACACCCAAAGGGGGTTGAGTTGAGAAGATGATGGGACCAGTGATGAACCATCAACCCAGGTAAAGGATGTCGATCCTATTTGATGGCGTGCCTGTTGGTGAATGATGCGAGTAGTGAATGGTTCATATGGCGAATGTGGTGAATAGTGAATGGAGTGAGGAGTGAATGGAGTGAAGACACGCGAACATGGAAGAGTGGTGAAAGGGACAACAGGGATAGCTGGGTACAAGAAATAAATGAGTCATGACAGCCTGCACCTCCTTGCAATTCATGATAGGACCAGTGATGAACCAACAATCCAGGTAAAGGATGTCGATCGTGTTCGATGGCATGGCTACTGGCAAATGATGCAAGTAGCTAATGGCCAGTTGGCGAATAGTGAATGGGGCAAGGAGCGAATGGAGCGAAGCTGAGCAAACATGGAAACGTGGTGAAAGGGAAGACAGGGATAGCTTGATACAAGAAATCAATGTGTCATGACAACTGTGTAGTGAAAACTTCAGCGAAGCTAATTCATCCTGCGCTGCAGTGGTGCGAGTCCCATTGAGTCCAACCTGCATGGAGGCTGCAACTGACACTATCCGAATGCATCCTGAGCATGTGGGTCTGGCGTGCTGGGAGGAATGATGCGAATAGCGAATGTGAAAGCAGTATGGCGATGAATATTTTGGCAAGATATTCGCTGGCTCAGGAAGTCGTTCGCTGGTTTGGGAAGTCATTCGCCTTGTGCTGAGGGATGATTCGCAGAATAAACGAATCATGACAGTGATGCACTCAGATGCATGATCAATGACGTGCATATCTAATGTGCACGCATCCTAGGGTTGGTCAGACCTATCTGGAGATCTGCGTACCTTGCCTACTCTTTTGCTGAGCACCAATGTAAACTGACTTATTTGCAGGTTCTCAGACGACAATTACCAACCCTTAAAACGCGGTGATTGTCGTCACTATAAGCATCTACGTCATCTCCAATGTATGCATGGGTTACCCTCCCTGGACCGCTAGTGTCTCTAGCTAAATTCACATCTGTATGCTCCACCAACAACACAAGGGGTTCTTCAGGCAGGCGGAGGCAGCCATTAGCAAGCCCTCTAATTTGGAAATGGGTCAACTCTTGCAGGTAACTTGTATGTCTGGTCTTGTTCACTTTGGGTACTGCCAGCACTGATCACGAACGACAGCTCCGCCAAAGCCGAGAAAGGATGCTCAGAACGTAAAGGAAACTGATGATTATGACCAAGTGAAAAGATACTTGGATGGTCAAGCTAGCGAGATTAAAAACTTTGACGAACTTGTGAGCCGTATTAACTTACGAAAAATCTTGAAATTATTTTGTAATAATCTTATTAGCTTGTCAAAGTACATAACCGCCAACTTGTCGAGGTAATCTCATAGCTTGAGCCATGTGTTAGTCGACTGATAACATGTGCTATAATCATAGAAGGATCCTGAAAAGATGTGTCAACTGATTGAACAGCAGCTGACTTTGGAACGACATGTGGGTTCTTCCTGTTATCTCTTGGGAATATACGCACAGAATTTCTCACATTTTTGAAAGATTCAACGCTTGGAAGGGGAGGCCGATGATATCCGCTGGCAGTTCGTCAGCAGATCAGCTACAATCACATTTAGCGACTCCACTGCTCAACGTCTGCTTGAAATTCAAGGGCAGATTGGACAGGTATACCATTGGGCCGTGTCTTGTTTATATACACCTGTTGAATCGCGGTATGTCAGGCAATTGGGGCTCTGTCGGCTTTGGGGGCAGGTCTGTCCTTCAGTGTTCTCTTTAGTGGTACACGAGGTATTTGATTTATTTCCGATCTTGAATGCCATCTCGACACATTTAGCAGGGAATTTATTGTGCATGTTTGTGGCATGGTGGTTATTCCTGATTGCCCTCACGGTTTCCGGAGGCGTTGGTATGGCAGGATCTGGGATTGACGAGCTCAATAAACAACCATCTTACGCGGAGTGGACCGCTCGTAGATGGACTTTGTTGGGCATTCTAGTTTCCGCTCTTTGCGTTGCCGGGGGCTTCATCGCCTTTTGTAAGTATTCCAACTGCTGAACAATATTGCTGAACCTCTTTCTCCTTTTACATGAACGACAGCTGTAGCAGTTGTCTTCTATGACCTGACAGACGAAATTGCGACCGGACATGCTGTTATTACCGGGTGTGTCGGGTTATGCTTAATGAAATTTACCACCTTTTGACATACAAACTTACTGTAAGTCCACGCCCGGGACCATGGAACAAATTCCCAGTACAGAAAGGTCGGTTTCTACGCACTTTGCATTTGACATTGTGTTAATTGGTATGAAGTGTTTGCGTTTGTGGTCATCTTTTTCTTCGAGGCCCTGTTTGTTGCGGGATTTGTGCGTGCTTTGCGACCAGGATTGCGCCCTAGAAATTGGAAGTCGAGGCGAGAATGGCGTAATGAGATGCTCAAACCCTCTCAACGTGGATCAGGACTGAGGGCCAGGACCCTCACAGAACTGTTGGATGATGGCTCTGAGAAGTGATACGTTTACCGGGAGCAACATTTCGCATGTATTTGGTTGAGGTTAGTTCGCGGGCTTCAATGTGTCTCTTCGCTAAGCAAACCGTATTCCCTGAAATTAGGATAATTGTCGAGCCAGACAGGAGGGGGGAGTATGAAGATGTAACGTGAAAACGTACCCGCTCTGCCAATAAACCGAACCAGTCCTCTCGACTCAGAAGCTTCGCTGCTCCCGAGTTGAAGTTTCCTGCATGAGACATCAACAGACGATAAAGACCACATAGTATATACTAAGCATAGTAGGTGAGTCCATTGCAAAACCTACAACATGAGACTCAGCATGTCATATCATTACCTGCCTCGTAGTTCGTCTCAAACTTTTTTTTTTGGCCATGCATAAGTTGGAGATGACGTATATATAGTGACGACATGTATAGTCAAGACCGCTCTCTAGATATAGATGGCTCTAAGATGAACCTATTGTCACATTCTTTGGGACCTCGAAGGGCTGGTCTCGCAAGCTCCGCTGTGAACTGTAAGGTATTACTGTCTGGAGACACTGAAAAGAATTCTAATCGGCCTCGGGAGAACATTGTGACGATTTTAGAGTCGGAGCTCGAAGTGAACGCGACAGACTGAGGAAATGGAGTTCTTAGGAGGGAGGAACTTGATATAACCAGTCTTTGTCAACAATAGATATGGGGTACTAGGAGTCTCAAGTATTTACAGGATAATTGGCATCAACTTATATATGTCTTTCTCGTTCTATATTTGGCTCGGTCGGAGTCTGTAAGGTGTTGGCGTTAGTAAGCTCACCCGGTTCCTTACATTCGCCCTCCTTCGCTACAAGGTAGTGAACATCAAATTCCCTGTGTGCAAACATTGTGAGTTACTAACCAGATATTCCTAATCCACAGTTTCCTGCATGTCATCAGCCGCGCCGCTGGTGGCTAGTCCTGCGACGCCGTTGATCAATTCCTGCACTACAAGTTCGAAGGCTTGTTGGTCAGCCGCGGTCAGAGTCGTGCTTTGGACGGCAGGTGACTGACCAGGCTCGCTCCTGAGAGCTCGTGCTCGCGATCGGCTGGGTTGGGGTAGGAGGGACGGCCACGGAGGGGACGTGGCGGGGGCGGCTGTGGGCTGACTAGGACCCGCGCCCATCCTCTGCACCTTCCGTGGAGGTCCCCCCATTGCTGGAGGGGGGCCGTTGGAGGCCCCCTTCCCCTGCCTTTCCCTCGTCGTCCCCCTCTGTAGGCCCTTTGGCCGTGGTCGAATGCCGCGCTGTAAGTGGCCACGGCTTTATCGTTTATTTGCTGAAACAGGTTGTAGGAGGCAAATCGTTCCATGAAAGATTCATCCGGCATATCATACCTCCCGTGCTGCCTAGGCGGTACGTAGTACGGCGAGTAGGATTCGGCGTGGTGAGTGGGGGGTTATCCGTATTGCACGGAACGGTGGGACTGCATCTGGGGAGCCGGCGCACCGTAGTAGCTTGGCGGGTACGTGTGCGCGGCGGCTACTGACGCTGAACGGCTGGCATGTGGCATTGTGGGGGCGAGCTTCGTTTCCGCGTACTGGGACACAGAATCGAAGTTACTGAATACCTCAGATATTTCAGAGATTGCGTCGTCATTGGCATCACGGGGGTGCTTGTTTGCTACATAGAACGACTGGGCCACCAGCCAAGTGTCGTAGCCTTGTGGCGCAGGCCCAGGATCGGGCCTGCCCACATGTTGGTATAGCGTGAAGCCATTGTGCCATAGTTGGTAGGCAGCGGGCGTGAGGGGAGCGTTGGCAGCCGCGTTGTCGGTGGTCATAGGGGTGAGTGTTACACAAATTTTGACCAGTGTCTTAACCCCTGTTTTATATGTTTTCTCAGACCCACCAATCGGAACTAACAATGTGATCGCGTTGTTGCCGATCGGAGACGTCGCTCTCTCCATGTCCGGTAGGTCTATCAATTGTTCGATATCCGGCGGAGGCTGACCGGACCCCTTCGGCAATTCCTTTACAGAGGTAATGTCCTGTCCTTCGAGGTAGGTGTTGATTGCAGCGAGGTGCTTGACAGACGGGTAAGGGAGCCAAGTCCTGTCCCCGCTCTGCCATAGCACCTGGAACCACGCGTTTTCGCCCGAGCTGCAGTGAGTGTCGATTCGCTGCACGTGCCATTCTAATGGTGCGTCCCCCAGATCAGTTACCTGTGTAACCGCGTGTCCGGGGAACTGGCGGTCATCATTCGCCATATGGATTCGTAGCAGGTTGGTGTGAAATACTGGGTGTATGCCTCGTGCTAATAGCTCATCTGGTAATGCAAGTTTATATGTTGTGCCAGTTACAACTTCTTTCGTTATTCTGTAGGGACCGATGAACTTGGGCGACAACTTTCGTGCTCTCCCTTTAGGCAGGCTGAGATTCGCTGTTGATAGGTATACCAGGTCGGGTCGTCGTTTTCTGTTTGCCAGGTGTGTTTGCTTGACTTGTTGGGTGAGTATTGAGTCATGTGCGGCGATCAGGGCGTCCTTTAGCCTTTGTGCGAAGCGTCTTATGCCCGGAACTTGCTCCTGGTTGGAGTTCCATATCATGGGCCTCGGTAAGCTTCCATAGTTTAGAAAGAATGGTGTGAAACCCGTTGTGTCAGAGCGTGCGCTGTTGAAAGCGAATTCGACGGCCAGCAGCTTCTGTACCCAGTCCTTTTGGTCAGCCACCACTGCTATGCGCAGCATCTGGGTTATCGTCCTGTTTGCATGCTCAGTAGCCCCATCGGTCTGTGGATGGTAGGCCGTCGAAGTTCTCAGCTCGACCCCTATCAGTGAGTGCAGGGATTCCCAGAATGTGGATGTAAACAGGGAATCTCTATCGCTGATGATGACTTCAGGCACACCGTGCAGCTTGTAAATTGTGTCGAATACAAGTTCAGCGATTTCCTTGGCCCCGTATGTCTGTCTGGAAGGGGTAAGGTGCACCATTGACGATAGGTGGTCTATGATCATGCATATCATATCAAAATCTCCGTTTCGGTTACTCGACGTCGGCAGGGGACCTACGAAGTCAATTCCGATCTGCTGCCAACGACGGGCAGGCACTGTGAGTGGTTTCAGGTTCCCGTATACCTTCTGATTTATAGGTTTTGCCACGGCGCAGGTGTGGCAACTTTCACACAAGTCTTTTACGTCGGTAAAGATACCAGGCCACCACACGTGATCCCTTAAGTAGTAGAACATCTTGCGTCCTCCCAGGTGTGCTAGCAGTGAGTGGGCGTGGCCGATGATCGTTTCCCTAATCCCTTTGCTCCTGTGCGTTCCGTTAGGTATGCAAAGTCTCATGTCCCCTTGTATTCTTATGTATAGCAAGTTGTCTTGCTTTAGGAAGTTGTCATGGTGATGTAAGTTTTCCATGATACCTTGGAAAAATACATCCCGACTATAGTATTCCTTTAGGAAACCGGGGAACTGGAAAGACGGGTCGAACATCGATATGAGTTCCCCAAAGCTGGGGGGGGAATAATAATGTTGGGAGTTGTCCTGTTCAGGACTGTTATCCTCGAGGTTGGTGCCTTCTTCAGCGGACGCTGGGTAAGTCTGTCTTGCCTCATGGTGCGCCCTCCGCTTACGTCCTGCAGTCCTTATCTTTGCGGACCCCTCATTGGTCCTTTCAGTTCGCGGACCTCTCGCAGTGGCGTTATCATCATACCTTAATGGTATTTTTATTGTGCGACCTCTCCGAGTTGTCTTTGGAGTGACTTCGGTGACATCAGTGGCGTTTAGGTGCATTTCGAGGGATGCATCGGCCTCGTGGCCTGTTCTCAAAGGGCAGAGGCCTCTCGATATTGTTTGCGTGACTGCCGGTACGTCTTCCTCTTGTATGTATTCTGAGGCAGCTCTTACTATCCCAGCAGGTTCGGCGTTATACATCCTGGACAGCGCGTCTGCAACTACGTTTGTTTCTCCTGGGATATAATTTATTTCAAAGTCAAAATCACTGAGGACATCTATCCACCGATGTTGTCTGGCAGACAGATTTCTTTGATTCAGGAGTGTTCAAGTGGCTTGTGGTCCGTGAAGATACGGAACCGCACACCTTGTAGTAGGTGTCTGAATCTTTTCAGTGATTCTATTATGGCTAACAGCTCTCTTTCATGTACCGGGTAGTTTTGCTGGGCCAGATTGAATTTTGCCGACCATAAAGCTACGGGCGTCGAAGTGTGCGGATCCTTCCCCTGTGATACGACACCTCCTGCTCCCCCGAGGCTCGCGTCGCATACGAGATTAATGGGCGGGGCGGAGCTTCCGTAGTCCAGGGCGACTCTGTGTGAGTCACTGTGTTCCTGCACTATTCTTTTCACGTCCTCAAACGCCCGGTGCTCCGTAGGGCCCCATCACCATGTTGCCGTCGATCCCGTTCTTTCTGTTAGGACCCCCATGGGGGTCCGAATCCCTTTGCAGTTCAGTGCGATGTAACTTACAGTCCCTATGAACTCCGCTAACTGGTCTCTTCCAGAAGGCGTCTTCCAGTTGATTATCTTGTCAACTTTTTCAGGGTCGATAACTAGTCCGCGACTGTTTATTACGTGACCTAAAATTTTTAATTCTTTAGCAAAGAACTGAAGCTTATCTGGGGTTGATAAGTATAATTTCTCTTTGCGTAGAATGTCGATTATTAGTTTGCAATGTTCGACATGTTCTTCTATACTGTTCGAGTATACTATTATATCATCCAGATAAACATCCATAAAAATGCCGATGTAAGGCCCAAATATATGGTTCATTAGCGCCTGATAAGTAGCGGGGCCGTTGCAGTTGCCTTGCTGCATTACTAAGCTCTCCATCGTACCATCGGGCGTGTTGAAGGTTGTGCAGTGTACGTCCCTGTCTACTACACGAATTTGCTCGTAAGCATCCCTTCCATCAATTAGTGTCCGAAAGGGGTGTCTTAGGACATTCGTGAGTATTGATTCCATATTCGGGAGAGGGCTCGCAAGTTTTCTTGTATTCTTATTCTGCTCTCTTTTGTCAAGCACGGTTCTGATCCTTGTTTCACCAATCTTGCCAGGTTTCTTTAGCACTATTAACATTGGCACTGCATTTCTACCGGGCCTGAACTGCCATCTGCCCGTATTTATGTACGAGTCGCGTTTCTCCCACCATAGGTGCTTCACCGCTTCCGGGCACTTCGAAGGGCGCCAAGGGTAAGTTTTATTCTCATCTATTATTGGTATCGTATGGTTGATGTCCCTAAATGGTGGGAGAGGAGTCTGTCCTGCAGGTTTGCATATGTCGCTTGCGTATGATCTTAGCTCTGTTCGTAGGTTTTCTAGGCCATTTTCTACCACGTCCGCAGCCATTGAGCTCATCTGGGCTACTTCAGGACCAGAGATATCTTCCGACATTGGGGATACCACCGATACCCTTGACGGGTTGAAACCTATTATTACTTTGTGCTGGAACAGAAAAGATGTGCCAAGTATGACATCATAATTTTCTAGGTTAATGACGTCAAACCTTCTCTGTTCTTTTATGTCGTTATACGCAAAATCGACAGTCGTTGAACAGGTTATCATTGTTCTGGACCCTGAGGCCGCCAACTGACACGGTAGGGGCTTTGCTAGGTGATCTGCCGTGAGCTTTAGTTGATCTACTAGCGTCGTCGATATGAAGTCAGCGAGGGAGCCTGAGTCCAGCAATGCTCGTACGTCCTTTCCATTAATCTTTGCTGTCACCACTATTGCCTTCGGTATTAACCATTTGAAATCCTTAGGCTTGCTAGTGTTGCGCTCTATCTTCTGCGTAGCTTGTGGGGCCTTCGTCAATTTTCCCCTCGCCTTTACAGATCTAGTATCAGTACCTGGAACCATAGACACATTTTGCAGAGCTGAGGTGCATTCCCGTCCTCGTCTTCATCTTCTGGTCCATCTTCGTCCCAGGTGAGTGTGGGCATCTCATCCTCTGGGACATCCTCGGGAGGGAATAGCCCGTTCAATAAGGATGACATAGGTGAGCGGTTTCATCTTTCTCCTTGTCGAGAAATCATATTCATGACCGCTGTTAGCAGCATTCTCCTCTTCTCGACGTTCATCGCACCTTCTGTTGTGAGCGATCCTTTCTGCATCTTGGGTTGCTAATTGTTGTTTATTTAGCCTTCTCGGGTTTTTGTGTGGTCAGACCAAGGTTCGCCGTTCCACTTTGAACCTGTTGCGCTTGTCCGTAATGATCTTGTGGGTCTACCCACATATTTCTGGAGTATCTTACCAGGTAAGGGGAACTTCAGAGTAGCGTCGTATATTCTCATATTCCAGCCAGTTTACGCAATCGAAATGGTCATCAAGTATGCGGGATCCGTTTATTACATATTGCATGTTAAACATGCGGTCATTGATTAGCACCAGTAAGCAGTCACGGGAATTACTGTGTATCTTCCTCGCTTTGATGTGTGTTCGGCATATCGCAGTTCGCTAGGGATACTCTCGCTGAGAGCCTATCGGCAATCTCATCCCAGACACTTTGTGGCTTATCGAATGCAGGGCCCGTCATTGCCTCATCCTCGAGCCTATCCACCATGTTTAGCTGCAGTTCAATATTCTCTCTTGCTAGCTTGTCTAGGTCCTGGATGTCTTGTCTGACCTCAACGGCGGCAGCCTGGACACCCGGGGGGCAATTATCTCTGGTTTGGGGCAGCGTTGATCTGAGGGGCAATCTCGTGAGAGGTGGCCTTGCTGTTTACAGAGGAATCAAAGACCCTTTGCTCGTAGTTCTTCTTTTTGTTCTTCCGAGAGGCGTGGTATAGATTTCGAGTGGGGCGTCCGAGCCTCGAGGGGGGACGGTCTTTATTTCTTGATGGGGACGTTACGCGGTCTCTGGCCCTTACGCTGAACGGCTTATAGTTTACAGGGCTGTTTTTGGTAGGAGATCGCGGCCTCGTGGCCTGGCGTGAGCGTGTGTCCGGCCGTGGTAGTCATCGCATTTCTTTGGCGTAATCCTGGCGTCTTCCCTGTTACGCAGTGAGTTTCTGCGTTCCTCGAACTGCCTGAGGTGCTCAGCCTGTTCAAACCTTTCTGCAGCCTCTTCTAGCGTTACAAGGTCTGTATATTCATCTGACATTCCCGCCCTTGTCCATTCCAGCCTTAAGTAGCTGTTTGCGCCGTTCCAAAGCTGTTGGACTAGGTGGAACTCGGTTATATCAGGTAGCCTAGTCGCTAGCGATCATAAGTGTCGTATGAATTCTCTTACAGTCTTCTTTCCCTGAGATGCCTCATAAAATTTAGAGCACATTTGCTGTCTAAATCTCGCAGGGAAACAGAAATCAAATAATTCTTTTCCCAGGGACTCCACCGTGTATGAGTTTACTTGTGGAGCAACGAAAGTCATGAAGTATTTTGCCGCTTTTCCCTTCATGAATTTCTTCATATGTCTCACATGGAATCTTCTAGGGAAATTGGTCATTTCAAACCAATTGTTGACCTCGAAAGTCCATTGCTCGAAAGCATCAAAATCAGCAGAGCCATTGTACGGGTCCGGCTCGGATATTTTCACACTTGAGGCTTCCTTGATTCGACGCTTCAACTTTTTCTTGTAAGCCTTTTTCTTTCGATTCGACCTATATTTTGCCATTGAGTCGCTTGTAGAGCTCTCATCAGAATCTTCTGAGTCAATGTCGAGGTCATTCCGACGATTGGCATTCTTCAAAAGCATCTGTGCTAGGTAACCGTCTTTGGGGATCTGCGCGGTCGCTAGCGGGTAAGCTGCAAGGGGCATAGTTGCCTTGATGTTTCCCCCTGGCTTCATGTGCCGTAGTTGATATACTCCAGGCAGGATAGCCGTTGTTTTTCTCTGACAATCGTCTCTGGCAGGTAATGGATCGCCCTTATCACGACAGTCGTTCAGCATGTGATGTAAGTTTAACGCGATATGGCTGTCCATCATGCTCACGTTGTCCGATGATTGTTCCTCGAACGTTTCTTCGGGGGTAGATTCCGCCCTCCATTTTTCCTTTTCCTTGGCCATGAGATGCTTCCGGCTCCTGGGTGCGGATATGGAGGGTGAGTCGTCTGCTGCGCTCCGCTTAGAGGGCGAGGACGACCGTTGACTTATTTGAGGTAGTCCTGCAACTAGGTCAGCATGCTGTTTTATCATTTCACACAAGGATTTAGAGTCCATGTTATCTAGAATGTCTAACATAAAAGTTCTGTAGACATCCTGTTCGTCGGTATGGCTCTTCTGTTCTGCACGACACCTTGACTTTCCTCTCGCCGCGTCCCTGACCCAGCTCTCAGGTATGGTACCAAACGGATCCTCGGAGCCATCGTAGTCAGACCAGAGGGGCGATGAGGTGCGTCCCATCACCTTTCCCCCCTCTTCCTCATTTGAATTTTCGTTGGAAAACCAGCCGGGAAAGAACAACGACTCGTTGTTGGCGTTATCCTTTGCTGGGGACATGTTTCCGCCAGAGCGATTACTGTTGCCCACAGAGCCGTTCTCAGCGATCGACGTGTCGTCGTTCACACCCGGCAGTGTGTAGGGTGGAGTTCTCTCGGATCCATTGTCAGCTCCTTCCGCTATGCGGGGGCGACTAAGCGTGCATCCAATGCCGTAGGCGTGAGCACTGCTTGCTGCTCCAGCTTCTACCTCAAGAGGGAGTGAGCTGTCCTTGACTGAGTCAAGGACCGTCCTAGAGGGCCCATAGTTGGGACTCCCTCTCTTCCGACATCGTCGGGGACAGGTGAGGAGGACCGACTTACCAATGTGAGTGGGCTTATCTCCGTTGTTTTAGGATCGCTCGAAGTGTCTCCGACGTCCTGCGGGGTCATCCCGTCGTTCGATGGTACCATGTGATGGTGGGGGGCTTCTGAGTAGCTTTTCCCAGAGCGTGTCACCATGATTCTGTCTTCCGGTAAGTTGTGTTAGAAGAAAAGAGAAAAAAAAATAACTTGGAGTCTGATACTCAACAGCTGGTGATCAGTCCATGTCAAGTTCGTTGTTGATGGTGAGTAGGTTAAAAAATGTGACGACTTTAGAGTCGGAGCTCGAAGTGAACGCGACAGACTGAGGAAATGGAGTTCTTAGGAGGGAGGAACTCGATATAACCAGTCTTTGTCAACGATAGATATGGGGTACTAGGAGTCTCAAGTATTTACAGGATAATTGGCATCAACTTATATGTCTTTCTCATTCTATATTTGGCTCCGTCGGAGTCTGTAAGGTGTCGGCGTTAGTAAGCTCGCCCGGTTCCTTACACAAATACATGGTTATCTGGAGATACAGCCTCAATGACTCAACCAATCCAGGCACACCTTGGTGAGTCAGGAGTATATGACTCAGCCAAGCTGTGCTATGGCACATGACCCCTTTCAGTGAGTCATTCCTGACAAATCAAGCTCTGATTGGTAGGAAGCATGGTAGAGTCCCCTGGAAACAGCCAGTTCCTTCCAACCCTTTCTTCCATCTTCCATTAATAGATAGAAGGTTCTACCTGCTTACTAAGCTCTTGTACATTACAATATAAAAGGAGGCCCTTTGCCTGCCCTTTGAGAAATCAATCTACCCATCTTCTATCCTACACAGCTTGTGTGACTTGCACATCTTACCTAAGTTCCTAACCTGAACTAGAATACTACTCTTGCTTAGAGTAACTATTCTTAGTTAAGTAGTTGCTTTACTGCTTAGCCACGTAGCCTAACACGCTGGGTGAAACTCTACAGAGTGAGGTTGGCAATCGATTTTCTTGTCAATTAGCACTCCAATACCCGAGATGAGCTGTTCGGTTGATTTTCCTGTTCAGTGACTTTCACAAGTCAAGTCAAGTTGTGCGCGAAAGCCACTTCACATTACTCTCTCGTTATTGCAGTGCATTGACGTTGGTCAACCCAATCCACTTACAAACTCTCCTGCGGAGCCTATTCCCTCTTTATTAAAAGGAATACTCTTGGACTCCAATAGTGTCCTTGAACCTACACACTCTTTTAGTTTATTGTTCAGTGCAGCTAAGAAACGCATTGCCTTCTATCTGTAATAACTTGGACTAGTTATTACACAGATTTAAACCAAGGTACAAATATTAAATTATTTCCGGAGTTGTGCTGCTGCATTGAACTGGTATTCTACTAGTCGTGTAAACGACACGTTCTGATAGACTGAGGCGTTAGCAATAACACCAAAGTCTTGAAGGGTTCCAAAACAAGTTCTAAGCAGCCGGTGTGTCTCAGATTTCACAACAAATCCCACCAGCAAGGCTTTCAACAGAAGCGATGGGAGGATGTGTGAAAAGCCGAGGAGGAACTGAAGGAGTGGGAAGCGCAGGCCAAGGCTGCAAGAAAAGCCAAGGAAGAATGTGAGGAATGGGAGAGAAAAGCCGAGGCCGCCAAGAAGGCCAAACTCAAGCATGAAAAACTCAACAACATCTTGAAAGCCAAGCAGGCTCAGCAAGCATTGGTGGATCAGAACATCCATATCCTGTCACCCAAGCCAGTTGTAATGGATTTGGCAACGGCACAGGTGAGAATCTTGGCATCTAAGCACACTTTTGAAAGAAATTTGGCTAAGCCGAAGCTGAGGTCTGCAGGACCGAAAAGACGGAAAGTGACCAAAGAGTTGGAGGATGATGAGGTTGAAGAGGTGAGTGCTTGGGTCAGTTCAGCTCGGGTTGAGAACTGATATGATGTAAGCCGAGCCATGCAACGCTTGCAGGTGTCACAACATTAAGTGCGTCCGTGGGACGAAAACTGCATGCCAAGACTGCCAGAGCTGAAAGGTTCATTGCAGTTTCATGGATGGAAAATGGAAATGGAAGGCAGAGGACAAGGCCAAGGGGCCTGAGCTGAACAAGGCAAGGGCAGCACCTATCAAGCCATTGGGAGTCATACCGACAGTTGACATAGGTGCAGGTCCCTTGAGGTCAGGATCGAGGGGGCTGAAACCCGGGGGACTCTCAGGAGAGGAAGTCTTGGTTATGTTGAAGGACTTTTTGTCCCAGCAGAACCAACAGTTGGAGTGCAGTAACCACCTGCTCATAAAAATGTATTTGTGGACTGAACACTTGCCCTGATGGTACTGGTAGAACTGCTGGTGAAATGCCTCAACAAACTTCTTTCAGGTTGCATAGAGTGGTGTGCCATGCTTCACTTCATGGGTGAATGCATGAGTGGCGAAGGTCACAGCTGTCCCAGTCTTCATGAAGGACATCACCCACAGGATCTACAACTGCTCATCCGGGAAGTCGCTTACGCACATGCCCAGGTAAAGGATGCAGGACTGGATAAAGTTGCAACCATTTGTCTGATCACCATCATACTTGGAGGGCTTTGCTGGCTCAGCTGTTCGCTTCGAGGAGGTGTGAACATGACTGGGGAGCCCAGCCATCAGCCCAGTGGTCATAGGCTGCAGGGTGTTCACCCATGAAGATCCAAGTGGCCCCACAGTCAATCAGGGCAAGCCTGGATTTGACTTCTCTCTTGTCAGTGATTTGGATATCTCGTGCCCATCCATATATGGCTGATCACCGGAGAATGGGGTCGAGCCAAGGAACAATTGTTGCACCGTTTCCTTTTTTTTACCATTTGGGACGCTGTGGCATGTTCAAGACATATCCTATCCTGTAGACCAGTTGACATTGCTGATTCTAACCATAAATTTACTATTCCAGCCTCTCTAGCCCTCCCGGATCATTCGATGTTCTTCACAGCGCTGCCGTTTTGCACCCTGTCATTCACACTGGATCTCATAGCATCGCCGGCGGTCATGCCTATATCACCACAGAGACCACAACGGTTCTGACAGGGTTGACTTCAGCATCTTTGGTTTCCGTCATAGTATGTGTTGCTTCTAAAGACCTTGCGCTCAAGCTTTGAGATGACGCATGGTTTTTGACGGCCTCCGCCACAGCCGAAGCAAATTCGTGTGAAGGTAAACCTAGCGCTTCTGCGAGTAAAGTGATGAGTCCTTCCACGCCATGTTTTTCTCCGTGTCCGTCTCTCCCATACCCTGTGTCGTATGCACGTGAAGAGCCAGCTCCGCTCCTTCGTATCAGTGGCCACCATCCTCCAGCAGCCGTTTTCATCTGCAAAATTCTCCAGATAATGAAGGCGATTAATGAAATAGCTATCCCGATTAATATCCCGTATAGAACATTGATGAATGTCTTAAATCGCACGCCAGTAAAAGGCCGGATCGTTTTGGGCTGTGCGGGAGCCTTGCCTTTACGTGAGAGAGGAAGATCTGACTTTTGAGGAGTGTTTGAATGAGAGAATTCGCTGCGTTTGCGAGTACTAGTAGACATACTTTGGTTCTTCGATTGGATAGCGGAAGAACCCTGTTCAAGAAAGTATGACGTCATAGAACGCAGTGACGTGAATCATTGAACGCGTGCGCCTTTTCTGAGTTTGAAAAAAAAATACCACTTTGCGAGACCAAACGCTGCAGCCTTGTAAGGTCGATGCGATATACATTTAATTGAGAACAGCACTGACAAATATGGCCTTGAATGTTGATGATGTGGTGGCCGCTTGGCCAACAATTGTGAATAGAATGTGTCCAAGGGCGCTTTCATTGAACTCGTCACTAACAGGCGGTAGGGTCGGCTACAAGGCAGAGTGAAGTGCAACAAATTTCGCGTTTGATAATCTCCATGCCCTACAGCTCCCAGCCTCCATTTCATGTCCACTGATAACGGTCACCCTTACGCCCTTCCCTTCCAAACTGATACGAGGGGCCCATTTGGCTTTGTTGTCTAAGCTATCGATTTCACGACCGTTTTCGGGAACTGCTGCAAAAGGTAATATGTAGTCCAACTTCGAGCCCTAAACTTCTGATAGATGTCCTGATAATATTCAACGGTGGCACAACTGTACCGGGAGATCGAAATGACAACCTGGGCACCCCTTGTTAGAAGGCCTTTCTGGACTTCCACGCCGATGGAACCCTTTCCGAAGGCTTTTTTGTCCTTGAACGTCGTACTGGCTCTGTCAAGATATCCAAGTATACAGTGGTGAGGTTGCTGCTATACTGTCGCTGCAGGCCAACGCGTCGCTTGAGATGCAGAAGTGGGACTGTATCCGCAGATACTGATGTGATCCCAGTGATCAGGGGATGCAGAAGTTTGGGAAGATGAACGACGGTCACGAGGAGCTGCTCCAACACGGGGTCCCCGTTCGGGTCCAGTCCGCAGCGACCATGCCATACCCTCATAAAGAGCCTTTATTCGACCCTTTTGTTCCTGCTGATCCCGGGCTGTAACTTGACAACGCTCCATAATATGAGAACATCGTCTTGACCTTCTAATGTGGATGTCTAATGTGGATGTTGCCTGAGACTCGCCGCTAGTCATCTCTTCGACATGCCCTTCGAGCTTGCGCACGTTCTCACGCACGACTCCAGAGGCACTTCAGTACGTGGAGTAGTTGGGAAAGTCACTGCGTGATATTGATTAGTTTATGAAAGAACTGCATGAACGGCGCACCGTCGTTGTACAAGGCTGTCCAACAACAGTTGTGAAATTCTTTTGCCAAGCGATAAGTCTCCCTTCGTGTCGGGTATATTGCATGCAGGTCCAATAAAGCGGGGTCAGCGGCGATTCATGATAGCGATGCAATGTGCCGTAATTTCACGATCGACTGTGGTGAGACAACTGTGAATTATATCATACCACATCAGAAGAGCATCTTGCATGACCCAGTTCCACGACGAATCGAAATGACGCGCGTTGAGCGGCTCAAACATCGGCTGTACGCCTCCATGTTCCCCAGTAATACTGTCGAGTTTCGACGGCAGAGGGAGCAAGCTCTCTTTAGCAATGACGAAGGAGTGCTCACCAGCTCGAGAGTCGGGATTGAGATATCACATATACACCTCAATCAATCCGCTGTGCAGCGAAAGCGCGCTTGTTCCACTTGGAATTTCAAGGACTCTTCGCTGTTAATGACCGCGCCTCCAGAGCACCGCCTGTGGAACGAAGGAGTAAATAATAAATTGTTATACTATGATCTCAAGTAGATCGTTCTGCCTTTATATACAAAATGTGATGTCCATTGTATTACCAATCTCTTCGAGCTGCTGTGCCGATGCGATGCCGGTGCACCAGCAACCCGGGGTCGAGAGCGATCTCGAACTTCCGGCTAAGTGCGTGCCGGCTCTGCCTCGGCGGTGTCATCGTCCCGATTACTAACACCGCCTGCAACGCCACCTGCCGCATCACCGGACGATAAGGAGATGCCATTTTGCTGAGCGTATGCCGCTGCCACGCTGTCAAACCACGCTTTTACATCCACTACAGAATCAAGCCACTTCGCTAGCTCCAAGGTCAAACCAAGCAGAAACGGACCGTCTGCACGAGACGGCCCGAGACCCCACGTCTTCGAAAGATACGCCTCGATCGCGGAGAGGTTAAACCACCAGGCATCTCCTCCCCCACCCCCCCCACACACAGAGAGAGAGACACACACACCAGCTGCGAAATAAGTCCCGAGGTATGCTGCCCAAGAGAACTGGAGTAGTTAGGGCCAGAGCCGCACCGAGCTCGTCCCGCGGCAATCCTTTCCCTTTCTCAGGGGCCAACGTGAATTCCAGCTGAAGGTCGCCTAGAATCTCGAGAGTTGACTTGCCACCAACGAGGTCTTTGATACTCTTTGAAAAAGATATCTGGCCTATTTTTTTCTTCAACTTCTGTGCGACGATCGTACGCAATGTCACGGTGTGCACAGCTTTGAGGGGTTCATCATCAATAGGTGCAGCAAGGCCAGCAGACGATAACTGAGCCACCAGAGCCACCGGAGCAGCGGGACCCAGGGAACTTGAACTGATCGTGGATGGTGCGGCATTTGAACTCACGTCGACAGAAGCAGCCTCTAGCTCATGTTCGAGGTGGTAATACATCTCCTTCGCAATGTTACATGGCAGAAAATGGCCTTGGTACAGCTAACAGAATCTCACCCGCTTCGTATTTTGCTTTGCAATTGCGAGTAGCCATGCCAGTCGCCAATTGAACGTAGGAGGATCCGTCCGTTGACTCTGAGAAGGGGTCGAAAGGTTTAAGCGCCTTGGAAAGAGAATAATGGGCAGCCCATGCCGGTGTCGGATTCTCCGAAGCACGGAAAGCATTATGTGCTGCCAGAAAGACATTGGCGGCTGACGTAGGAGACATTCGGGAGGCTTGGAAACCATTGATCTGTGCGTTAGCAGGGCTGGCGGGGGGCATGTTCTCAAATACAAGTCGGCGCAACTCATCTGAGCTCGTCGTTCGTCGTGTTGCTCCTTTGTCGCATTACAATGCCAGTAGAAATATCTCTGCTAACGCGAGAAAAGTTGACAAACCATTGCTCCAAACTGGGAGAAGTCTGAGGACCATTGGGGAGAAGTCGAGTTGGGAGATGTAGGAAGGACACTCGGAATAAACCCTTGTGCAGACAGCCTAGGAGTACCAGATGCAACGTGAGACTAGTCGTTCAGGTACGTTACGTGGCACCTCAGGTTGCTTCCTCGGGCCTTAGACGGTGACACTGTTGAACTTGTGGAAGCAGAGAGCTGTTGCTTTGCATGGCAGGACCGATTCTCTATCCCCACCTGTTTTCTTATTTTCTTTTATTTTAATTTTAATTTTTACAACGTTATTTTTTATGTTTATCTTGTTATTTATAGTAAGAGCCATGTATGTTAGTGCATCTTGTAAATGACCAGAGATGCTTTTCTGTTGATACGTTTCTCTTAACGATTTTGACATGCCATCTAATTTTCCTTGATGCCAACAGGATCATCGATCATCGAATCCCCAGTGAAAAGTGCCTCTGGTGAAATCTGGCACCAGCTGGCTAGAAATCACCTTGTGTGGGCCGTGACCGACAGAGCAAATCACACTGAGCGTGTGACTTTCCATAATGTCCGACTAGAGGCTGGCGTTGCCGGCGAGGCCCTTGTCGAAGTCCTTAGGGTGGCGGTCTTTATTTATTAAAGCGAGTGCACGTTGTACTTCTACCTCAGTAAACTGAAAGGAGGTTTGTATTTAAAAGCAGCCTCTTCATTTTTCGTCTTGTCAAAGGTATTAACAGAAGAGCTACCGACCAAGATGTCAGAATAGATTGCTTTATTTTGAGATACTTTGTCATATCTGTTGAAAACAATTCTGACTACCTCAGTAAACTAAAAGGAGGTTTGGATTCAAAAGCAGCCTCTTCATTTTTCATCTTGTCAAAGGTATTAATGGAGGAGCTACTGACCAAGGGCCGCGCCGGCGGCCCTTGGTCGACGATGTCAGAATATATTCTTTATTTTGAGATAGTTTGTTGTATTTTAAAATACTCATACAGTACAGTGGGAGATCTGTGTCCTATGCGTAGTGTGGGCACGGCCCGGCCCAGGCCGCGGCTTAGCCCGAGCCGGGCCAGGCCCAAGCCGTTGGTGCGCCGGGCTTCCGGGCCTGGCTCGAGTTTTGACAAGCCCGAGCCGCTAAAGCCGCGGCCTCATAGGCGCCCGCTGCCACCGCCGCCGCCGGGCGCTTCTCCTTCTCCTTCCGCCCCACCATCCCGCCAGCGCCTTGAAAATCCTGCCCCCACCCCCGCCGTCTCCTTCCTTCACCTGCACCCTGCAGCGAGAGCAGCGCGGTAGGGGCCTTGCTCCTCCATGTGCGTGTGTGGGTGCGTGTGGGCATCTGCAGGGGGGTGGGCGTGCACATGCGGCTGCGTGTGCGCGTGCGTATGGGGCTGCAGGTGCGTGGGGGGATGGCGTGCTGGTGTGGCCGCGCCAGCGGCGATGGCGGCGGCGGGTGGTTGTAAGGGCAACCCTGGCTGGTTGTGGAGATCACACTACCACACAACTGACAAGGGAAAATCCAAAGAGAAAAGTCTAAGGACCCCCAATGTCAGCGAGCCCGTATTATACTACGCTGTGCAGCCAGGGACAACACTTGGCACCCGCCATCAACCCTGCACCCTCCTGACCTCCCTGACCCTTGATCGACCCTTGATGCCACCTATTACGTGAGTCGCTTGATTTCCGACACTGTTCCGAGAGTGGAAGTCGGAAATTGGAGTGGAACTGGCAAAGCAAACAGAACTGTTGGAAGTTCTCCCAGAAGCGGAATCATTTCCGAAAGCGGAGGCGGAGATGGAGTTGGAACTGGATGTGGTGTCGGAACTGGGTGTGGTGTCAGAACTGGGTGTGGTGTCGGAACTGGAAATGGAAAACAGGGTGTCCCCTGACAGTGGTGCTGTTGTTGGAGGTGCAACATACATGTCTTGTTCCCCACCAACAGGCCGCGGCCCAAGCCGGGCTTAGCCCGAGCCGAGCCGGGCCTGCTAGTAAGGGCCTGGCTCAGGATTTGGGAAGCCCGAGCCCGAGCAGGCTGGGCCCAAGCCCGGGCTTTGGGGCCGAGCCGGGCCCTGCCCATCACTACCTATGCGGCGGTGGCTGTCATTACAGTAGTTGCAGAACAGCCCGGGAGCCCGAGATTGGCGTCGACGGAGCTCCCTGGATCAAGTTCCACGTGCGCCAGCATGCTCACTCGATGGAATAGTCTCCCTGTGAGGGCAACACTAATGACGAAGCCACAACCAAAGATACTCAAGGAGATAAGAGCCGATACTAGGACAATGACCAACTGTGTAGTGGGTATCCTCAGTTTATAACTCTACCAACGATAGATACATGGGGACTTGCCTGTGTAGTGGGTATCCTCAGAGATCAAGCTGAGGAAACGCCGCCACACGGGCTACAGTCTTATAGCGCTGGCAAGGCTTACATAATAGGGGAGATGGAAACTTGTAGAAGGTTATGGAAAGTGACCGAAAGTGACATGTGATGGAAGGTGACATGTGACAGAAGGTGACATGTGACAGAAGGTGACGGAAACTCATGGAAGGAAATAGAAACTTGTGGAAGGAAACGCGTGAACCCTGACACTCCCGTGCGGGACTCACCTCATGTGATGCTCATGGGTGTTAGAGCACTGGCAGCGCACAAAATAAAAGACGTACGGTGAAAGCGGCAGAAGTGAACAGGCCTCAAAAATGTTCAACAATATGTACATAGTACAAAATAGTCACCCAGACGACTTTCACTGAAAACCGTTGGCTACTATTACAGCTATTTCGGGTACACAAGGCGGAGTCTGAAATCCATGCCGCCCGGTGCCGCCAAAACATATTGAGCTGTATCTCTCCAACCACTGACGATTAAGCGGTGGAACTTGGTGCACATTATATACTGTGTAGTAGCTACAATTTCATATAAAGAACATGGCTTATTATGAGTTATTTAATATTTGAATAATTTCGCTTATATGCATCATTATGCCCTCAACTTCTCCCAATAAGGGCTATAACTTACTCAGATTATAGCAATGTACATGTATAAATGTTTGACACAGAAAACAAGCTGGTAATCAGCTGGTTATGGACAGGGGGAGAGGTGCATGTCTGTTTGCCTGCTCTCAGCCTTTTCAGCCTTCTACATGGCCAAAACATCAGCTTTAAGAACTTATAAATATAATATAACATATACATGTACTATAATTACATGGATGTGACAGTATATTGCTTCAGCTGCAGCCAGCATGATGTTGTGACATCATGTTGCGACCGCCATCACGTGACCGCGACGTCACGCGCTTGTACCAACCTCCACCGCTGCGTTCAACCTCTGCTAAGCTTCGTTCAAATTGCTCCACTATGGCTGGTAACAAGAAAAAAGGTGCTAAAGCTGTAGTTCCTGTGGAGGTACCCCCTGCAAACGACCCCAAAACACGTCAGCGCGACACCCTTGACCCCAGCCTTATTATCGAAGGCAGATGCAGCCATACCCCCTCCTCTCGACTGCATGAAAGTGGCATACCCACTATCAAGATCCCTCCTGCATCAAAGAGGAAGGACACTGCTAACGTGTCCACCAACAAATGCGGTGCTGGATCTAAACCACCGTCCATCGCCAAATCCAGTGCCTCCACTGAGGATGGGGCTACTTCTAAAGGCTTTTCCACTACCCTCTCCACCATATCCACCACATCCACCACATCCACCACATCCAAAACAATCCTCACAGCCAAAGTGCCTGCGTCCCTGAAAACGCGCCTAGCCAATGACGTCGCAGCCAAGCAGCACCTCAGTGTGGTCCCCAAGGACAGCGAGGACGAGCCCGATGTCCCCAGTGATAACGACGGTCTGGGACCCGCTGAGGATGACGATATAGAGTATGTGGATGAGGACGAGGATGACGAGGATGATGAAGCGTCTAGCACCAACGGTACCATGGAATCCTCATCATCTCCTCCACCTCAGCCTCCAAAGAAGAAGGGTAAGGCAGTAAGCAAAGGAAAAGAAACCGCAAAGGGTGCTTCGCCTGACTGTGAGTGTTTTCTTTCTTTTTTTTTTTTTTTCTTTTCTTATTTTATGCTTACCGACCTAATTTTTTTATAGTAATTAAATTTATCATACCATTCTGTAACCAAGTAGGGTTAATCGCTAATCGAATGCACTACGTTGAGTTGATGAGCACCCTCGCCACCGCAAAGTCAACGCTTCATTATTTGCTTGGCCTGTATGCGATCCCTGAGGAGAAAAGGACCAGGCTCGTAACGCACTTCTACAAGGACCCAGCCAAACACTGCTTTGTGCTGGAGATGGAGGATGATTGGTCGGCCTTGAAGGCTGAGTGGGTAAACCAGGTGGCGAAAAGGGGTGTGGAAGCTTGTATTGACATTGTCCTTCCCCCCAAGGTAAGTTTTTTTTCTTTCTTTCTCATCATTGATTTAAACTAATGCACTCTAATACAGTTCTTTCAATTTCTAGAGGAGGCGGTCAAAGCACAGACCAGTGCCACCGCAGGTAAACCGAAGGCTAAAAAGAAGGAGCTGGTCAACCCGTTCCTTTCGCAGAAAGAACCGGTTGAATCTGAAATCCCAGACAAACGAGCCCTCAATGCAAACTCACCTGAATACGAAGCTCAGCTGCAAAAGCTGCTCGAGATCTGGCCTTGCGATCAACACATCGACTCAATCTGCATGGTGCGTGCCTTCAACGGGCACCACAAAGTCATTAATTATGAAGGGGAGCTAATTTGGGTAATACAACTGGTATCTTTCTATGTTTTCTTTCCTTTACCATTCATTTACTCAGCGATTCATCGATAGATGAAGAATATGCCGGGTGTTGACCTCAACACGCCGCCCAATGTGGACTACTTCAAATTCTTTCACTACAGGCCTGGTGGTGCAAACCTGGTGGCATCCAACTATGCACGTCGTGGTGGAACAAGGTATGTTAGCAATGAGCCGATGCCACAGCCTGCCCCCGCCCCCCCACCTGCCATCAACATCAATTTTCCCCCGGAGGTGTTTCAGGCATTCCGTGCCAACTCGCAACCACCAAAGCGATCTCATTCACCAGAGGCCATGATGAGTACCCCTGACAAGGTGGATACTCATGCACAGATTGTACCAACCATCGGGGACTGGCTCATGGAGTTGGAGAGCCGGCGAGAACTGAGTTATTATACCAGGTGGGATTTTCTGCGCAGCAGATTTGAAGCTGAGGAGTGCCTTGATGTCACCCTTACATGCATTTCAAGGATACCGCTGGTGTCTCTGAAGATATGTTATGAGCTCAAAGTTGTAGATGCACTGTTTCTGGTAGAGCAGCTTGAGGAAGCTGGCAAGAGGTATGGTTTTGGAGTGGGAGGTGGGCAGAAGGGGGCCAAGAAGGCTAAACATTACTAGAATAGCATATATAATTAGGTGGGGGACTCATGTCAATCTATATCTTGTGCCAATGGCAAATTCAAGGCAGTCATTACCCGCATCACCTGCATCACCCGCAACCCGCATCATCACCTGCATCGCCCACATCACCCGCATCACCCGCATCACCCGCAACCCGCATCATCACCCGCAACCCGCATCACCCGCATCACCCACAACCCACATCACCCGCATCACCCACAACCCACATCACCCGCATTACCTGCATCACCCACATCAAGCACCCGCATCAATCACCTGCATCACCTGCATCACCCACATCACTGGAAAGGTGATGCGGGTGATGTGGGTGATGTGGGTGATGTGGGTGATGGGGGTGATGCGGGTGATGGGGGTGATGGGGGTGATGGGGGTGATGCGGGTGATGCGGGTGATGCGGGTGATGCGGGTTGCGGGTGATGCGGGTTGCGGGTGATGCAGAGATGTAATGATGACTGCCTTGAATTTGCCATTGGCACAAGATATAGATTGACATGAGTACCCCACCAAATTATCTATGCTATTCTAGTAATGTTTAGCCTTCTTGGCCCCCTTCTGCCCACCTCCCACTCCAAAACCATACCTCTTGCCAGCTTCTTCAAGCTGCTCTACCAGAAACAGTGCATCTACAACTTTGAGCTCATAACATATCTTCAGAGACTCCAGCGGTATCATTTGTAATGCATGTAAGGGTGACATCAACTCCTCAGCTTCAAATCTGCTGTGCAGAAAATCCCACCTGGTGGTGGCATGGCCATAATACAAAAAATGTAAACTCTGTCCTCTGTATATAAACCCCCTGTATTCATACCTGAACTTTAGTACAAATATAGACAACACTACATGCTAACACTCATACCATATTCCCATACACATATCTGTAGGAGAATAGTCATAATATTCAACCAAACTTCATGGTACACTTGTAGTGAAAACAGCTACTGGTACAAGGATAGGGCAGACATGTACATCTACCATCCAACCTTGACAGTGGTCAGGTGATATTGAAGACATAGCAGTGTGAAGGAATAATAAGATATCCATCTCATCTTTGCGATCTACCGCTTGCCGAAATTCAGCACCATGGAAGGTATGCTTTCAGGTAAGAAAAGGCCTCCTCGATTGGGTTTGTGTTGGGGGAGTATGGCGGTAAGTAGTAGAGGTGCACACCACTACATGACAGATATTTTGAGCTTACTTGGGAGATTTGTTGGGATCACTTACTGTTGTTGGCAGATTGTAGCAACCTCAGGACCATGGTGAATGGCACAGTTGTCCATCACCAAGACACTGCGTGGCTGGGGCCATGGGTTCATATATGGCATCAGGTTCCTGATGAACTTCAAGAAGGCATCGGCGTCATATGCTCCCTCACGTATATTGGAATATATTATCCCCTCCTCACAGAGGGCAGGTAGAAGCGAGTACCTACACTGATATACATATTAGAGGAAAGTAAAACATGAAAGTAGACATACCCCGTCCCAAGCACAAACCTAGCCTTTGATCTTGCTCTTTTCCCTTCCTGTGCCCATCCGTTCAGGCGATACGTGGTGCGGCAATCGATCCGGCTCTCATCAATGAAAACAAGGTGGCTGGGGATTTCGTGACCAATTCGGAAGCGGAAAACCTTTCTGAGGTTTTCATTTCACTCTGCAGCAACCCTTGACAGCTATTGAGGGAGTAAATAGATTGAAGAACAATAGAAAAAAAAGGACATACTCGTTTCCGTGTGAGCCCGAGTTCTGTCATTGTATCCCAGAGAGTACTAATTCCAACAGTTATTCCATGTAAATGCTGCATTACCCCCTGTATTTCGTCAAGATAGAGGTCCGGGACCTGCTGTACAAGCTGAACTAGGAACTAGGAACGAAACCAGATAAGAGTCAGCGTTATCTGGGATCATCAAGGCTCACTGCTTACCTGCATTTCCTCTGGAGCCATTATTCTTCTCCTTTTACCCTTCTTTCCAGGTTCCGGTGGAATAACCTCACCGGTAGTGCACCATAGTTGCAGAATACGTTCAACAACGCGTTGCAACATGTTGAGATCCAGAGCGATATCAGTGATTTTCTTTTCGCGAGCATACCTCTGGTATATAACACGTTTTCTTAGATCCTCTGAGTATGTTTGTCGTTGTCGTAGATGTTCTGGGAGATATCTAGGCATTGATGGCACAAGTTATGTACAACAACGCGTGTCACGTGACCTGGTCGTGCATGATGTCACAACATCATGCCGGAAAGACTTGCAGATGAAGCAATATACTGTCACATCCATGTAATTAGAGTATATATAGACATTATATTATATTTAAGCCCTTAAAGCTGATGTTTTGGCCATGTAGAAGGCTGAAAAGGCTGAGAGCAGGCAAACAGACATGCACCTCTCCCCCTGTCCATAACCAGCTGATTACCAGCTTGTTTTCTGTGTCAAACATTTATACATGTACATTACTATAATCTGAGTAAGTTATAGCCCTTATTGAGAGAAGTTGAGGGCATAATGATGCATATAAGCGAAATTATTCAAATATTAAATAACTCATAATAAGCCATGTTCTTTATATGAAATTGTAGCTACTACACAGTATATAATGTGCACCAAGTTCCACCTCTTAATCGTCAGTGGTTGGAGAGATACAGCTCAATATGTTTCGGCGGCACCAGGCGGCATGGATTTCAGACTCCGCCTTGTGTACCCGAAATAGCTGTAAACCAACAACTTTGCCGACACAGCACGTGTTGTAGAAAAAGCATTTAATGTGGCCATACCATGGGAAGACGCCTCTGTGTTGCTACTCTAGTACATGACGTCACCGCGGGAACAGTAGAACAGTACGTGTACCGAATAGAGGTCGATATAAGATAGACGCCATAAACCGGGTCCAAAGTTTACTAATCTGCTTACAATTTCGCAAAGAAATACCTTTTTCAGCAAGAAAAGGATTACGAAATACGTTGATATATCTTTATACAGCGCTGAAAACTCCCATCCATGACAACAAATACAAAGAACCAGGAAGCGGGATCTATATCTCCCGGGGTCAGAAGCCCTTGTCTTCGACAAGGGAATTCTATCAATTTCTATGTGGCCAAGTACTGTAGTGCTGACTCCACAGTGGAGTGCTCTTCGCGCAGCGGAAGCAAAAATCAAACCATGGTCAAACACCAACATTCACCGCGTTTTATGGGTTAGTATTTGTAGTCCAAATATGCACAAATAGCTGAGTTACTGTGGGCGTTCGGGAGTATTCTGAGTTCAACAACGGCGGGTAAACTGACGCCTCTAATGCGTGCAGTTTGGATTAGTCTGCAGATGCACAAAGAAATATGATTTTGATTGTCACTCCAAATTATATATATATTTTATGGTATGAATTCATGAACTCCTCATCCTATGGGCCATACACCTATTCAGATCCAAGCCACACCAAGCCTATGCACACAAACATTTAACTCATAACCCATTTACCATAGTACACATAGACGCAGTCCTTTTTATCATGGTCAGAATGTGCTCATGCTATTGAAAGCTCATGTACTAATTAGGGTACAAATGCCACCAATTCCCTGCATACTTACACATGCGCAGCGTCATCATGTAATATAAATGCACTGTGTCATCGAAAAGAAAAATCCAAACGCATCCACAAGAGACCATTCCTCTAGCTGCACCTGTACCACTGCTAGAGCTCATGCAGGAGAGCAACCCCTTCCCACCTGACCCATACGGCAAGCCCCCGCCGACCCTGAAAAGTGCCGCACTGTGCCGTGACTGGTGCAGGCTAACAGCCGATGCGCATGAGGCATTCTGGAAGGAGCATCTTGCTGGAAAGGAATCCGAGACCGAGCCTGAGAGTGATTCTAGCCTAACCAGCCCTTCTAAGCTCCTTCAGACGAAAATTGCCCATGCTGCCCCAGTGGGGGAAGACACCGTAAGACCAAAGCCCATCCCTTCTAAGCCCACTAGTGTATCTGGTAAGCGACACATGATCCAATGTCAATAAATTATTACGAGGCACTTATCATCTCCTCTCTTAGTTGGCAGCACTTCTACTAAGACTGCTAAGAAAACTGCAAATAATGCTATAACATCTGGTAAGATCGCGATATTAGCTCTCTTCACCCTCAAACACAGGCAGCTGGTGTGAGTTGAGCACTGTACTGCGCTATGCAAGTAGACTGCCCAGCAATCAATGCATCAAAGGTTCAGGCTCAGCGAGGTGAGCTTCTAATTTTTGTGACTAGTGTTTTCCCAGGCCCGGCTTAGGCCGCGACAAAGCTGGAGCCGAGCCCTTACAGGCCAAGCCGAGCCAGGCCGTCCCAAAAAGCCCGGCTCAGGATTTGACAAGCCTGGGCCAAGCCGTGAAGCCGCGGCTCTTGAGCACCTAGATGGTATGGGTGAAGCCGCCCTAGGCGGCTCGACGGCACCCAGGCACAGCGTGCCGGCACCACGCATGGGAAACTTAGATAAGGCGCTTAAAGTTCAAATGAGGGACGAAAAGGGTGTTTTTTCACCCTGCAGCCATGCTCTAGTGAGCCGGGGCCAAAGCCAAGCCGAGCTGGAGCCGGGCCTGAGCCGTAAAAAAAGCCCGGCCTGGGTTTTGTGAAGCCTGAGCTGTCTCAGGCCGAGCCGTGACTGGGGCTTTTGAGCCCAAGCCGGGCTGGGAAAACACTATTTGTGACACGCTGCGCAACAGTTTGCGACATGCTGCGCACCAGTTTGTGTTGCTGTTCATCGCTACGCCGCTATCTATCTCACAGAACACTATCTCACAGTACAGTGGACAGAAACTAATCATATCTCTGTTACAGAATCTCGATGAAATTCGGCATTTGATAGGAAAATCTGACGCTAAAAGAGCCAGCCAGCAGACATGAACGAGGAGTTACCGAAAGTGTATGTCTACCTATGTCCTTCTACATCTAAACTGTGACATATCAAACTGACAGAAGTTTCAGAGGTTACTACAACAAGTCATGCGGCCGGTGCACGACAGCAGAAAGCTAGGAGCAACAGGTAAGTCATGCTCATCTCAACCACTCGCTAGCACTTAGATATTCTAATAGCCATGTTGTGGACCTGAAGTCAGAGTGTAAAGGCAAGGGGTTGCCCGTGGGTGGGTAGGGACGAAGAAGGGTAGCCACCAGCGCTGGTGGCCCACTGGTGACACCAATGTAAGTGAAATATCTATCCTAATATGGTCAGTCACAGTCATGGATTGATGTATACCTTCTGTCACCCGATCCTCTTGCTGCACTATCCACTGTACAGGTGCGTAAAAATGGCATCAGTTCATCACCATCGTCAACAGAATACAGCTGGAGATTGAGCAGGGGAAGTCAACCACTGAAGCCATTGCAACGCTGGATGAAATGCGCGGTAATGACACACTGCCAAAGTTTTTTGTGACATATCTGCAGGTGAAAAAAGGGAAAAGGATGGTGGACAGCAATGGTACCGTAGAAGCAGCTTCAGTCGAGCAGACACAGTCCGATGTTCCCAGTTAGTTATGTATTTAGTGTGTTATGAAAATAATTACAGCAGGTTATTAAAGCCTCAGTAGTGCTCCCCCTTCGAGAAGAGTAGCACGAAGTATTCTAATTACAAGTTGTTCGACGCAAGTATTGACGCCGGTAGGCGGTAGCATGGGCACACCTAAAATGTTCAGAAGTCTGGCAAACGGGGGCAAAAGTTGTGATTATTTTCGTGATTAGGCCCCATTGAACCGTGATTCACAGGGGCTCAGACCGTGATTCATGTGGACTTCTGGCTCAAAACCGTGATTCGTGTGGCCCCAAGGTGTGATTCGCGTCATGAGTTCGGCGGGCGCTTGGTCACGACTGTTTTGGAACCCTTCAAGACTTTGGTGTTATTGCTAACGCCTCAGTCTATCAGAACGTGTCGTTTACATGAGTAGTAGAATACCGGTTCAATGCAGCAGCACAACTCCAGAAATAATTTAATATTTGTACCTTGGTTGCAATCCATGTAATAACTAGTCCAAGTTATTACAGCTAGAAGGCAATGCGTTTTTTAGCTGCACTGGACAATAAACTAAAAGAGTGTGTAGGTTCAAGGACACTATCGGGGTCCAAGAGTATTCCTTTTAATAAAGAGGGAATAGGCTCCGCAGGAGAGTTTGTAAGTGGATTGGGTCGACCAACGTCAATGCACTGCAATAACGAGAGAGTAATGTGAAGTGGCTTTCGCGCACAACTTGACTTGACTTGTGAAAGTCACTGAACAGGAAAATCAACTGAACAGCTCGTTTCGGGTATTGGAGTGCTAATTGACAAGAAAATCGATTGCCAACCTCACTCTGTAGAGTTTCACCCAGCGTGTTAGGCTAAGTGGCTAAGCAGTAAAGCAACTACTTAACTAAGATAGTTACTCTAAGCAAGAGTAGTATTCTAGTTCGGGTTAGGAACTTAGATAAGATGTGCAAGTCACACAAGCTGTGTAGGATAGAAGATGGGTAGATTGATTGCTCAAAGGGCAGGCAAAGGGCCTCCTTTTATATTGTAATGTACAAGAGCTTAGTAAGCAGGTAGAACCTTCTATCTATTAATGGAATGGGGGAAGAAGCTTGTGGAAGATAGAAGAAAGGGTTGGAAGAAACTGGCTGTTTCCAGGGGACTCTACCATGCTTCCTACCAATCAGAGCTTGATTTGTCAGGAATGACTCACTGAAAGGGGTCATGTGCCATAGCACAGCTTGGCTGAGTCATGTACTCCTGACTCACCAAGGTGTGCCTGGATTGGTTGAGCCATTGAGGCTGTATCTCCAGATAACCATGTATTTGGCACTCAGAAGCTGAGTAAGCAGTTCTGAGACAATTAGGGCTCTGTAGCCATAATTACTAAGGGGTTCTAGCTACCTACTTTATATTGTAGAAGAACAATGAAAAGTAAACTACAATGGGCACGTAGGACAATAAACAACTGGAACAATGAGACTGCGCATACTGTGTCACAATGGGGTGACACGGGGTGATGCGGTTTGCCCCTGGCTTATGCGTTTTCCTCCTACACTAAGCAGTGCTCTCAGTTTCCTCAGTACTTTGCACTCGAGCAAATACTGAGATTCACATAGCATATAATAATTCTTACAGGTTATTGGGCCCCGCACCTAATACAATTAACCCTCCAGTTCCCTCCTGATCATGTCTACCACAACTTTCACCACCACAGACCTCCTCCCTTCCTCGGTACCCAAGCTTATGGCCAACGGTCTCAACTGGACCGCGTTCTCGATGCGTTTCCAAGACGCCATAGAAGCCAAAGGCTTGTGGGGGTATTTCGATGGCACAACCCCCCAGCCGACTGTCAGTGTACTGCCCACAACTGACGAAGAGGATGCCCTAGCTAAATGGGTCAAGGAGGACCGGACTGCGAAAGCACTTCTGACTCACCGAATACCTGACTCCACCCTGATCCGCATACACGGCAAATCCTCCCTGACAGAACGATGGGCACTGATTGTAAAAGAATTCTCAACAAAAGGAGCTTTTGCAAAAGCAGATTTGCGTACCCATTTCATGGAGTCTAAGTGTCCCGACAAGTCGAACGTCCGCGAATTCCTCGACGGACTACGAGTCAAGAAAGAAGAGTTAGCTACTTTTGGCATAGACATTGAAGAAAAGGATTACCGATCGACGATCATAAAATCCCTCCCCCCACACCTTTCAGCCTTCGCATCAAACCTTCTAGCCGGTGCCAAGCTATACAGCTCGACAAAAACCATCGACCCCGACGAACTCATTACGCTAGTATCTGAAGAGTATGAGCGTCACATAGCTCAGCGGTCCAGACGCTCAGGGCACGGTAGTGGAAAAAGCGAAGACAAGGACAAGGCAATGTTTGTCTCACCTAACGGGAAGGGGAGGAAAATTGATCGAAAACCGAAAGGGACGTGCTGGAACTGCGGTGACAAGGGACACTACAAGAATAAATGTCCCAAGCCTGTTAAAGAGACCGGTGACAAGAAACACGACTCACAGAAAGGGGGTGGCTCTGCAAACACCGCTATCGAATCAGATGATGAAGACGAAGCTGCCTTCTTCGCTGATCTCGATGATGACGACGAGCTCCCGGTGCTGCTATCGAACTACGAATCTGACTCGGATGCTGAAGAACATACTGAGGATTGGTTTTCTGAACTAGGCGACGACACTGAGTGTATCGAGTCACAGGATGATGTTGACAGAAGCGAGTGTGCTTACCCAGTCGACATCTGTGACGATCAAGCGGTCGCAGAAGCTGAAAATGCAAACGCTGTCCACATTCAAGACAGCACAGAAGCAGAAAATCAAACGCACATTGAGGTATATGACTCCAGCTGCACCAGGCACATCACCCCATACCGCGAGGCGGTGACAGACTTTAAGGCCATAAGTCCTAAGTCGTTCCAAGCTGCGAATAAACAGAGTTTTAATGCGGTTGGAACAGGCGAGATGGTGATCGACGTACCGAACGGAGTCACGACATCTCAGCTAAGGCTAACTGAGGTGTTGTACTCACCTGAGGTTGGCTATACCCTCGTGTCAGTTGGAAGACTCGACGAGGCCGGTTTCAATCTAACATTTGCAGATGGCAAATGCGTTATACAAGAGTGAAACGGCCAGAAGGTCGGAACAGTCGAAAAATCCGGACGAGGCCTCTACAAAGTGACACATGAGTCAGATGCAGCAAATACTGCTGTAGAAGCACTCAGCTTGGACCAATTTCACCGGCGCATGGGACACATTGCCCAGAGACAGCTAGAAAACTGGGTATCAATGGTCTGGTAACAGGAGTAAAACTCAAAGTCTTACCATCAGGAACCCCCTTCTTTTGCGAGTCTTGCGTATACGCTAAGGCGACTCGCAAACCTGTCCCGAAAGCCAGGGAAGGAAGCCGTGCCTCAAGCTTCGGAGACGAGGTGCATAGCGATCTATGGGGACCTGCCCCAGTTGCCACCAAAGCTGGCAAAAGATACTATGTTACGTTCACAGACGATATGTCTAGATTAACGCACCTCCATTTGTTGCGCACAAAAGACCAAGCCCTTGCAGCATACAAGGAGTACGCCATGTGGTGTGACACGCAGCTGAACGTTCGTGTCAAGAAACTCCACTCGGACAGAGGCAGAGAATACCTAGGAAAAGAGTTCATAGTGTACCTGAAGTCAAAAGGGACCACGCAGAAACTTACCGTACACGACACGCCCCAACACAATGGAGTCGCCGAGCGTCGCAACAGAAGCATCATCGAACGTGTACGAGCCTTGCTACATGCCAGTGGACTGCCGAGATTCCTATGGGGCGAGGCTGCGCGTCACGTCGTATGGCTAATGAATCGGACGTCAACTAAGGCCGTTTCTGGAAAAACACCATATGAAGCTGCTTTTGGCAAAAAGCCTGATCTTAAACACGTACAGGAATGGGGTGAGAAAGTATGGGTACGCACAGAAAGCGGTGACAAACTCGGGGGACGCGTGGTAGAGGGCCGATGGCTCGGATTTGACGAGCGCAGCAAGGGGTATAGGATCTATTGGCCTGAAAAGCAAACAGTAACTGTGGAGAGGAACATTCACTTCAACAACGCAAGTTCGTCAGCTCCATGTCTCAAGGGGGAGGATTGGCAAGTTACCGAGATGGTAACTGACTCACCTTCCTCTCAAAGGGCTAAAAACACCATTGCCTCAGTACCCCCACCATCAATCCACCTAGCGGCATGACAAACCAAATTCCATCTGACTCCGAAGCCGAAGCACCCACAAAACGCATACGCAAGCCAAGTCAGCGAATCCGCGACATTCTGGAAGGACAAGGAACTTCCACTCACCGATCCTCTGATCCAGTCATCCCAACAGGAGTTCAAATGCCTACAACCATTGAGTCAAATACAGAAGTCCTAGAAGGAGAAGGATCAGCTGATTGGCTAATGCTAGCCGACGAACTCGATGAGTACGCACTGGTAGCTGAGACGAGCGAACTTGAAGCCATCGAACCACGGTCCCTTGCTGAAGCCAAACGACACCCCGATTGGCATTTGTGGGAGGCAGCTATTCACGAAGAATTAGCAGTGCTCCGCGATGCCGGTACCTGGAAACTCATCCCACCTGGAGCCAACATCGTAGGCTCCAAATGGGTTTTCCGTGCCAAGAAAGATTCAGCTGGAAACGTGGTACGTTATAAGGCTCGACTCGTTGCTCAAGGATTCTCGCAAGTACCTGGAGTGGACTACTTCGATACCTTTGCTGCCGTCGCAAAACTCGCCTCAATTCGCACCGTACTTGCCCTAGCCGCTGCAAATGACATGGAGTTACATCAGATAGACATCAAAGGCGCATATCTGAATGGAGAACTCACCAACAACGAGACAATCTACATGTCTCAACCCCAGGGCATCACGCCCCAAGCTCTTCTGGTATGGTTTGCCACCTACAGAAAACGTTATATGGACTTAAGCAGTCCGGTCGACGATGGTATCAAAAGCTAGTGGATATCATGCTTACCAAACTGCTCTTCTCTCGCTGCGATGTAGACCAGGCCGTATTCTTTCGTCGCTCGAATGACTCGCTCGTGATTGTTTTGGTACATGGCAATGATTGCACGATTGCAGCTACAACGGAAATGTTAGTAAAACAGTTCAAGGCAGGAATCGCGAGGCACGTCGAAATAACGGACCTGGGCGAACTACACTGGCTGTTAGGGATCGAACTCAAACGCGACAGAGAAAGACGTACCATTCATCTCTCTCAGAGATCCTATATCGCCTCCATAATACGCCGTTACAATCTGGACGACCTGAAACCCGCGTCCACACCAATGGAACACGGTCTGTTGCTTTCGATGTCCCAAACACCTAAAACGACTGTCGAATGGGCTCTGATGCGCGATACGCCATACAGAGAAGCCGTAGGATTGTTGATGTACGCGGCATTAGGAACGCGCCCTGACATTGCTTTCGCTGCTCAGAGCGTATCCCGATACTTGACGAAATTCGGCCCTACTCACTGGAATGCAGTAAAAAGAATATTTCAGTATCTAAAAGGAACTGCAAACATTTGGTTGACTTACGGACACGCAAACAACGCGCTGACCGGATATGCTGATGCTGATGGCAGCATGGCGCTGGACAGACACGCTATTTCCGGATACGCGTTTATAATTCACGGTGGTGCAGTTTCCTGAAGCGCAAAAAGGCAAAATATCATTTCTCTGTCCACAACAGAGAGCGAATATGTGGCAGTAACTCACGCGGCAAAAGAAGCTTTATGGCTTCGCTCCCTTATCAAACAGTTTTTCAACGACGAGTTGTCCGCCACGACCCTATTTTCCGATAACCAATCGGCTATCGCGCTCGCGAAGGACCATCAGTACCATGCGAGAACCAAACATATAGACGTATGGTATCATTTCATTTGCTGGATCGTCGAAAAAGGAACAGTTCGATTAGTCTACTGCCCGACCGACGACATGATAGCAGACACGCTTACCAAAGCGTTGCCGTCTGCGAAGGTAAAGCATTTTGTGGTTGAGCTCGGGTTGACCACGGTTTGAGGGGGAGTGTAGGAGGAAAACGCCTAAGCCAGGGGCAAACCGCGTCACCCCATGTCACCCCATTGTGACACAGTATGCGCAGTCTCATTGTTCCAGTTGTTTATTGTCCTACGTGCCCATTGTAGTTTACTTTTCATTGTTCTTCTACACTATAAAGTAGGTAGCTAGAACCCCCAGTTTCCTCAGTACTTTGCACTCGAGCAAATACTGAGATTCGCATAGCATATAATAATTCTTACACTTAGCACAGCTGAGCATAGCCTGGTACAGCCTAGTTGTCATGACTGACCATGATCCCCATTGTTTGGTGAAGCCAAACAGGCTGCACAGTTGCTATGGCTGCATATAGCAACTGTTTGGGACTCAGCTGGAAATACTGAGAGCTTGTGGGTGCTTGGGTGACCATAAGTCCGAAAATGCGGCCACCGCCGAGGTGCCCGGCGGAGTTTGAAATAGAGCGCCCGGAACAGAGTTGTGGGTGCTAGAGGATCCACAATTCTGTAATGACAGAAAAATGGTAGTTTGAGCCATGGAGACTTTGGAAAAATAAGGAAAAATATAGGAAAATTAGAGGAATGTTTGAAAAGCCTTTCCCCAGTTATATTAACAGCACACAGATACTGTTAATTCTTTAAATGGGTTTTTACATATTGTCAAGACAAAAAGGAAAAGACTAGGGCTGGTTGAGCAGCCTTCCTTGGCTGGTTGAACAGCCGTTCCCCTACAACGACGCAGGTGTGATTCGAACTCCAAATCACAAAACTTCCGATGGGACCAGGAAATGCAGATACCAAATTATCTTAGTAAGCGTGCAATTCCTGAAACTCAGTATACTTTTTCCAAACCAGCGAGAATTGTGAAAACATCGAGGAAACTCCAGGAAAAAGTTCCGTGAATCTGCGAATTTGACTTAGGTACATACTTATTAGGGGTTTCGTTGAAGTTGAAAATTGAAATATGCCTAGCTAGTTTTGAGCCCAGCCGGCATATATAGTTGTCGAAGTTTGTTTTCGTTTCCCCTTTCTCTCCACGTCACCCACCACCATGCCATCGCTAGTTCACTACACGCAAAGTCGCCGCCCTGTTGTCATTGTCGTTGAGTCTAGTACACTCTCTGATCGCTGGCATGTATTACTGCACTCCTGGCCATGTATCTCCTCAGCTGCCTCTGCGTGCTCGCTCGATAGCATAGCTCTCTGGCTCCACAGTCACGTCACTCACCTCACGCTATGCACCTGCATGATCCCGAGATCGTGCCGTCAGCAGCTGTAGTGCTCAGAGGCCTCCGCTGTGCGCTCCCACTCCACTGTCTCTCTTCTCTGTTGTAGAGGACAGGAATTATAGGCAGTAGGTTCGGACTTGGTGCTCAAAAGAAGACTAGAAATTAATTCACTCTCTCAGTGAATTTAGTTGTCACTGTTAATATTATACACTACCTAGAAATTAATTCACTACAGTATTTCTAGGTCAACAAATCAAAAAGAAAAAAGACTAATTTACTTGCCTCTCACAGTGAATTTAGTTGTCACTGAGAGAGGAGGGAAATGTGTCTCATGCGCATGTACTACTAGCCGGCGCTGTAGCGCCTGTGATGCCACGGTGTGCCATGCTAAGCGCCCATAGAACGTAGCACGGTAGTGAACAGCCGCAGCTCAAAAAGGAAACTTGTCCACAACCACCCACAAAGCGTCGGTTGGACAGAACATGAAAAGAAGTAGAAATACAGCTTCGAAAAATCAAAGAAAAATTTGACAAATCATAGAATGAATGTCAGCATGGTTTCAAGTCAAAATCAAAAGAAATACGAATGGTGGAATCTATTTGGCTTGATTTTTGTGCAGGAGCATAAATGCACCCAACATCTGTCTCGTGTGCAATGACCCCCCTATTCTAGCTGTTAGTCCCTGCTTTCTTGCTTCTGGCTACTGCCCTGTCCTCTGCCTCTGCACTAAACCGTGTGCAATGAGTCACTAGTCAAGCCTCATTGTCAGCCGCGTTGCATCTCGGAAGGTACATTCGTGCTGTACGTTATATATATGGTGCATATATACATATTATACTGATGCTTTCCCTTTCCTTTCTCACTTATTCCTGCCTTGATTTTTCATGCATTCATTTCAGCTCGGATTTGGGGTTGCGGCGGGACTTGGCAACGTACGGATATGGGAAGCGGTAGGGGGTAGGTAGTTCCCCTCGCATAACACTAACAGCCTCCCCTCCCAGGCTTCATATCTCCCACCGCCCTCCAGCGCACGGACATGGACTTATACCGATGGTACGTCCCCTTGCCCAGTCCCTCGTGTCTCGTACCGAACGCCACTCGGTACTCCCTAGACTCCACCATCCCACCCCTCACATCCCACATCCCGCACCGCCCTCCCACCTCACGGCGGGTCTTTCCCACCGCCACCCACCGGGCACGAGCTCATGAAGATCTTCCCGACTTGTCCCCTGAGCGGTGACACCTTCCCGCACGACCCCCACGCCCACCCCGACGTGGGGGGCTTCCCTGTGGAGGACGCGCGCTGCCCGTGAGAGGTGGGTGCAGGGAGCGACCTCGAGAACTTAATAGGCAGCTACGGCGTGAGCGCGGCCGCAGTGTGTGGTGTGGGATTGGTCTGGACTCTAATAAAGGGTTTTTAACTATGATGGATTGGGAGTGCTTAAGAGATATCTTGACTGCGGCCTTGTGGGTCCTGCAGATCGAGTGGACACTCAGGGTCGAAAGCGATGGGAGTGAGTGACAGGGTCATAGTGTACAAATGTCCCAGTAGTATGTGCCGCCTTTAACCAGGAGCGACTGCAAGTGCTACGGAGGGACTCAGACAGTGGAGAACGCGAGGATGGACAGATACAATTCTGCCTAATTCTTTGTTACATGGAATAGCTACTTTATATGACCTGAAGTATCACTAACTAGAAGATATTGTGGTTGGTGTGGGGCAGGAAGAAATGGTGAATGTATGTGCAAACGATCGGTGGGGTGTGCGGGGATAGATGCCCAGGGTTGGAGTCGAGTCATGGGGCTGTTGCATAGCTAAATGTACATGTATATACTTACAATCTGAGTGGAGCGCATGAAGGTGGAGTGTGAGAACGGGAATGGGTCATGGGGTGAGTGTCAGTCGGGAAAAGGGAGTGGGGAAATCGGACGGTGCGTGTGTATGCATGCGGCGTCGGTCCGGGGCCGTCGACACGTTTCGGGTTTCATAACATGGACTGTAGTGGCGCGCGTTTTTGTGGGGTGGGGACAGGGCCAGGCGTGTGCCCCAGATGGCAGGAGTTCTTCAAGACAGCGCCTGTGTTGAGTAAAGGACGGTGTGGCATGGATGCAGCACTTCGGTCTGCTAACGTAAGCCGATGACGCGTATAGGACACAAAAGAGTGAGCGGACAAAGGAGAGCAGGAAAATACAATGAACTATAGAACAAGGAAACTTAATACAATTAGGATAGAATATGTATTTAGGACAGCGACTCTCATCGCTGTCAGATTATCAAACTACGAACCTCTATAACCTATCTACTGTGAGCACTTCGACCTACAGGTTATGGGCCCCGGCCGTAACTAATATCTGACCAACCAACCCTCCATATCAGTAACAATTGACCTACAATGTCCCTTGCCACCACAAATAGTAATTACAAGATCGAACCCCTAAATGGGGATAACTACGCCGCATGGCGCCGCGGCCTTGAGTGCATACTTGATGACCAAGAACTGTGGGACATCACAATCAGCACCGAGGCTGAACCCACGCCAGCGGACCCGGACAATGTAACGTCGGCAGAGAGACAGGCAATCGCTGATTGGAATAAGAAAGACAAGAAGGCAAGAAAGGAGATCTGCTTACGTATATCTGATGATCACCTCGTTTATATTGACCAATTCTTACAGGAAATATTTGAGTCCAAAGGGGCAGTCGGAATTGTCAACCTCCGCCGCGATTTCTTCCGTACTTTTGCAGAGGATGGAGCCAACATGGAAGAACATGTTCGAAGGCTCCAAAAACTCAGCCAGGAATTGAGCGCCCGTGGTCAATTGATCACAGACATCGACTTCTCTAATACATTACTCACATCACTGCCGGAATTTTGGTCTTCGTTTATTACTGCGGTTAATGCCGGTGGTGCCACAATCTCGTCAGACATCCTGATAGCCAGGATCTTGGACGAAGATCGGGTACGACAGGCTGGGTCGACCCGACAAACAGCCCTCAGGACCCAGTCGCGTGACGACTTGGGTGCCATGAAAGGGAAATGCCACAACTGCAGAAAGAAAGGTCATTACGTTAAAGACTGCTGGGCGCCGGGCGGGGGCAAAGAAGGGCAAATGCTGTCATGGTACAAACCCAAGAATGATTCAGCTAAGCAAGCAGATGAGAATGATTTCGCATTTATGATTAATGAAATTTCCCTCGTCTCAACGTCAGCATCAAACTGGCTTGCTGACTCTGTGGCAAGCACGCACATAGCTTGCAACAAAGATGTTTTCTCAATGTACACAGCAGAGAATGTCGAGATTGATGGCATCACACCCGGCGCCTCGCTCAAGGCACTAGGACGAGGCACGGTGCCTTTGGAATTCAAAGTTGGGTCCAATATATTTATGGTTCAACTCAAAGATGTCAAACATGCACCTGAGGCGCCGAATGATATAATTAGCGTAGGGCGACTCACGGACATCGGATATTCAGCCACGTTCACATCAGCAGGAGTAGAATTCAAATCCAAAACCGGTACTATTTTTGGGATAGGCAGGAAAATAGGGAGGATGTATCAAGTGAGGTGCCGGGTAACACCAGGAAAGGAAGGGAAGGACTTCGCTACTGTAGCAAAGGCACGGACTATGGACAAATGGCACCGCGTTCTAGGCCACATCAACCCATGGATGATCCAGACCTTAAAGGGTAACCAACTAGTTACTGGGTTAATCATTGATGAGTCACAGGCACCGACCCAATGCACCGCTTGCATCCAGGGCAAGTGACACATTGATCTGTTCCCCAAAGACGCTGAGGAAACAGCTCAACTACCCAGTGACTTAGTCGTATCCGATGTATGGGGGCCTGCCCAGACCGAAGGCCCAGCCAGGGAGAGATATTTTTATTCTTTCACTGATGCCAAGACCAGGTATTCAACGATCTACTTCGGGAACACCAAAGACAAGGCATTGAAGAATTTTGATACCTTCAAGAATCTCATTGAGACACAAACTGGGAACAAAGTAAAAAGGTTCAGATCCGACAATGGTGGAGAATATATCAACAAACCCTTCAAAGAATACTGTGCCACCCTTGGAATAATTATGGAAATGACTGCTCCATATTCCCCTGCCCAAAATGGTATTGCCGAAAGACTCAATAGAACCCTTTTGGAGCATGCACGCGCAATGATATTCGAGAAAAATTTACCGAAGGTACTATGGCCCAAAGCAGTAGCTTACGCTTGTTATATCAAAAACAGGTCTCCAACCCGAGCACTTGGGACACACATCACCCCGTATCAAGCCTTCTTTGGGTGGAAACCCGACGTATCAAGACTGGATGAATTCGGCACCAAATGTTGGGTAATGGTACCCAATCAATGCCGTGCCAAGCTCGACCCAAAAGCAGAAGAGCACATTTTTGTTGGGGTCGCTGAGAACGCTAAGGCATGGAAATATTATAATCGGCACTCCAGGCACGGACAAGTTTCGAGGAATATCACTTTTGATCTAGGGGATACTACATTACATGGAATACTGGACACAGATGATCCTGAGCTTGAGGGGGAGCATCATGGACATGGAACGCACGAGCTACAGACAGGGGGAGTAGAGACAGCAGGAACGACAGTGGAAGAGACAGCAACAGGGACAGTGGCAGAAGAAGTGAGCAGAGATGAGGATGGAGATGCGGGGAAGACTCCACAGATGTCTGTGGCGACGGCACTGGCAACAGAAGTTCGACGCAGCACCAGAACGACCAACAGGCCAGACTACTGGAAACTGAACGATCCAGACTCAGTGGACCGTGCACTAATCAGCAATGAGATCGTCATTGAACCCCACAGCTGTTGGGTGCATTTATGCTCCTGCACCAAAATCAAGCATAATATATTCGATTTATTGTATGGTGTTTCAATCCTTTCTCACATTGTTCTTGTACCATGCATCTATTTCTTTGATTATTTTCGAAATTTTCCAGTCACTCCTTATCTCTCCATTTCACTTTGTTATTCCTATTTTCACAGGCGGCTGCACCCAGCGGAGTTTGAAATGACTTCGACGCGCGAGCCCTTGGGCGCTAAAGGGCCGGGTGCACGTATATGCCTTCTGAGACAGGATTGTACTCCTCTCTCAGTGACAATAAATTCACTGAGAGAGGCGAGTAGTATTCTTTGTATTTTCATAGCATGTTGACTGAAAATCATGTAGTATATTTGATTCTAGGTGTTGTATTAATATATCAGTGACAATAAATTCACTGAGAGAGTATATTTGATTCTAGCTTTCTAAGAACTCTACCGAACCTTCCCTGCCATAGCCCCTAGTTGCTAACACGCCGCGCACTTAAGGGCCGCGACAGGCACCCGCAAGGTCAAATTGCGGGACGAAGACATCGGTGATGCCGTCGATGCAGCCTGGGGATGGCTCCCAAGGAGCATCATGCCTGACGCGTGAGAAGAGCTCCTCAGGGACACCCACGACCTCAAAAAAGAGGTCAAGGAGTTGGAATGCACGGTCGAAGACCGCAACGACACGCTCAAAACCAAGCGCGCCAAGATCAAGGAACTGGAGCAGCAGCTGAGCGCAGCCTAGCTCCAGCTCAAGTTCGCCCACGCTGCCTCAAAAAGGCCACGACATGACCCGGCCATGGACCCAGTGGCCGGGCCATCATCACCTCGCGCGACGGCACCTTTGCCGGCGCGTGCAACATCGGGGCTAGCATCCCGATTGTCGGCGCTGACCCTGATGACGACAACGACGGAACGGCATAGTGCGCCTTCCGCCTCTGCATACGGCGTCCCAGAAGGATGGGAGTCAGACTCATCCGTCTGGAAAACGTACAACCCGGAAAGGGCACAGCGGCTGGCAGAGCAGCCAAAGAAAAAGTGCAAGAAATTGCGCAGCACCCCCAACACTGTCAATGGGCTAGCCATTGCAAGGGAAAGTGCGATTAGCGCTTACATAGCGGCGTCATTTTCGCACACTATCAGCAACCCCGCCCTTCAACGGCGGATAGCACAGGTCGAGGCCCAGTACATCGGGCCTGGCGTGGCCCTGCCTCCACCGGCGGGGACAGTTCACCCTCCCTACCCGGGGGAGGGGATGCTCATCCCACTCGGAGATCCACCGATCTCTGAGACAGGCCTCCTACCACGGCCGGTAGGGAAGGCCCAACAGCATCATACTCAATGGTACGATGTCTGCCCTCTTGACGACCCACGCTTCGTCGAACTCCTAGCACGGGCAAAAGAAACGCCACAGCTCGCGCGTACGCGCGAGATGATCGGCATATTTAAACGCATCGAGCGCGAACAATGCGCTCGCAATCCCAAAAGGGATTGTCTCGTGATAGCGGGCGGTACCCCGCACGATATTGCAACCATCCTAAAGGGTTGGATACACAACCCTGAAGGAATCCCATCAGCCATCTGTGACAACGCGGATGGCACCTTCAACCTAGATGACATGGACATCTGGATGTGGTTGAAGGCCCTTGCGCCCCGGGTCAAAGGGGTCGCATCACCTCTCAGGGCGAGGCTACTCGACCTATTCGGCTCGACAGACCAATGGTCGAGCCTTGTCGACGCCAGGGAAGTGCTGACACCTCAGAGCACCACCCTGCAGCTCTCCATCACGGGCCCATTCCCCGTGGGTGGGGGGCTGAGCCAGCCCCGACATCCCCCTCGCCAAGATCGTGAGTTGGTTGGCCCGCTACGCAGGGGTCACTCGTGAATGAGTGGCACGCATTGAACACTATGTTCAATGCAGCATCACCGGCGCGGCATTCAGTGCTGGCACGCTTCCGGCCCCCTCCTCAGACTGAGGACCCGGCCGATGAGGTGATGCTCCGCAAGGACGCTGGCCTCATCACCCAAGCGGATACTGCCGCTAGTGGTGAGGTCAACCAGCCTCACCCAATCACCACCAATGATGCGGAGGTGCCCCCGGAGGAGTCACGCGCTCCACCAGCCCCGTACGACAACGACGTCATCGTATCGGCCACTCTAGAGTACTCCATTATGGATGACCTCTATGAGTCGTAGTTGACCCCTATAGTTGTCTATAGAGGGGGAGGGTGTAAATAACCTATGTATCTACATGTACAATAGTTATTACATAATCCCAGTGTAAGATTAGATGATCTGTAATAAGAGTCTCAGTGTTTGAACGCGAGAGCGTAGCCAAACAACTCTGTATATTCACCTGTAATAAGAGTCTATGATATACAGGTGAGTTAAAAGAAAATAGATACTAAGTATTGTGTCTCACCTCAGTGTTTGAACACGAGAGCATAGCCAAACGACTGAGGAGAGCGATCTAATGGTGTTCTACTTATACTATAAGAGACCATTGTTATAAACTAAAAGGGATAACAAAAGAATAGAGAGAACAATAACTACAATGGGTGTTCCACCCACATATACCTGGTGACCAAGTACAATGCGCGGCTGTCACGTGTTTGCATTATGCCCGCAGTACCCGCAGCTCCAACACCCAGTGGGCCCCTTAGGGACCCACTGTATAGTTTATGCATGGGAACCGGCCAGCGGTTCCCATCGCATCTTACTCTTACCTGTCACTACATAGCATTCAGAATACCACTCATTGGTCAAGTTCTGCAGTGCCCTTGTGATACAAGGTCCTAAGATCGACATCCTTTACAATGTATGCAGGTCCCAAGGCATGGCTTTGGACATAAGTGCCTTCGCCACCTTTACTCTCTGTCATTTCATGTTCGCACTCTTCCCTCACTCTATTGTATGTTTATTCCATCTACTTAGTATCATGACTGTGCACCCCTATCCAACCCTGACTCACAATGGCCCCTTTCCTATTCGCTGATGCCTTACGAGCATTCGATATAAGTAGTTTACATTCGCATGTATATTCTCCAGTTCAATTATCATACGTCGTCCATCTTGTGCAAACTTGACCTCACTGTGATCATCGTTCTGAGCCTTCTCCTGGAGATTTCTATCTTCAACCAGAAGAGGACTTAGGCATCACTGGTGAGTTCTCATACTTCATCTTCGTTACCTTAGCCTTGGAACAATTTTCTGTGCTGGCGGCGAAGGGCTCCGAAGGAGTGCCTTCGCCGGCGAAGGGATTGTCACTACTTAGACAACCCTTCCGTGACACCTTGCACGTTACATCGTCAAGTGCCACGGGCTGTTTTGCTACGACTGTAGATAGGGCGAGCTCCGCTCGGGCAGCCCTCTTACCTTGTGAACATTTATTGGTTCGCCTATTTGCCGAATGGCATACTTATTCGCACAAGTTATTCGGGCATTCGCTGTGTTCACTAATACACGATATTAACGCCTGAAAACCAATCTTGAGACACACACACAAACTTGTCCCGAAGTATGTCGGACCATACCGCATCACGAAGGAAGTAATGTCTAAAACAACATATCAGCTGGCTCTACCATCTGACTTACTCAGCCATGGAATACACCCTGTATTCCACGCGAGCCTCCTGTGTGGTCACTTAGCAAATGATGACCGACATTTTCCCGGTCGATCGATCGATCAAATAACTAGTTTAGACAACACACCAGCTGAATTCCTTGTAAAGGCAATCCTGTCTCACTTCGGACAGGGTCATACAGCTTGGTTTGAGATCGAATGGCAATCCAGGGACCGGACTTGGTTACACTATGGAGCCATGAAACATCTATCGGCACTAGAGGTATACCTGGAAAACAACAGTATTGATCAGATTGATCATATGACGAGTGGATCAGGAAACCCCCCCCCCAGACGTGCGAATGCAGGCCAATGTCCCTGAAACATTTGTAGCCTCTCCGACCAACCCGGTGGACCTACAAGCAAACATAATAGATACACATGGGGAATTGCATAAAAGCTCACCAAGGACGAGTCCAACCCTCCCAACATGCACCCCCTCTAGACAGATGCATTCTGCTGAAGAGGCCTTTACGTTGGGAGTCTATTACCAATATCTTTACAAGCTTACCGAGAACGCAAACTACAGTGCCCCACACCCTGGTGACGCTCCCGATGGGTTTGAGGAATGGGCCACGAATCATAAAAAGCCCCAGAATGCTGAGGAAGCTAGAATTCACCTTCAGCATCCTCCTGCCAAGATCATGGACACTCACCGCAACATGCAGCTCCCAGCTGCTCACCTACCCAATCCTTACCCCGGCGCACATGGCCCCTACGCAGCTGGGAATCTTTACCCAGGGGGGTATCCCACGTACGCGCCGATTGCCGCACCTGCCACCAGCCTGATGTCAATGGACAACAACATGGCCTTAATGCAGAAGATCCGCGATTTCGATCGCAGAAATGGCCATGGCGGCGCAAAGACCTATAGAGGAGGTTGAGGAGGTCAAGGGAGGATGTTCACATTGACAACAATGTACATTCTTCTAGGATATATTAGATATCTTTTAAAATATCAACCCTAACCAAATTCATAATCCATCATTTTGAGCAACTTGTATATTGTGGACATCCTAAATTTTTTTGAATGTTCTGATATTTTAAAAATATGGTTGTATGTGCTAAAGCATGGTGTGTATTGAGATAACAGAGCAATTTCAGATAGGATTTGGATGACTATATATTAAAAGTATATATGAAGCTTGTTACATGTATGATGATAGAATGTAGAGGCAAGTATGGACCATATGAGTACATGTTAGAAGTAGATATGAAACATGTTAGATGTACAATCACAGAATATAGAAGCAAGTATGGACAATACCTGTACTATATTATTATATATGGTTGAGAGATCTGATTAGAAGGTATGTTTAAAATAATATGCATGTATAGTACAAAGATATGTAACTATTGATGTTTAGACAATGGGGTATACACCCTTTCCTGGGGGAGCAGCAGACTGTGAGAAAGAACTTTGGGGCTAGGATTAAGCATGCCTTACAGATGCTGGCAACTGCCTCAATTGTGATATATTTTATGAAATATAGTTGAGCTAAGTTATATATACATATATATGACATTTATAAACATCCCCCAAGGAGGATGGCACAGCAGAAATAAAGGGTGGTACAACCCGCATGCTTATAAAAACCATGCACCCCCTTCCCATCGCAAATCCGCCCGCGACTATGACGAGAGCAGTTCGTCGTCCTGCATCTCAACACGCCTTTCCAACCTAGCAAAAGTCATCGAAACACAGTGCTTGGCCTTGGAGGCCTTGCAGAAGGAGATGACGGAGTGCCTCGACGATGCCGCTAGCGAACCTGGAAAAGGCAAAGGCAAGGGTATGCCTCATCAGCCTCACACCAGTAGCTATTCCACACTTACCAACGTAATATCCGATGTTTGCAGCCATATTGCCAATGGCACCTGGGATCGAGACGGATTCCAATATGGATGTCACGGCAGACACGTCTGAGACATTCCCAGACAGCCTGACTGAGCTGCCATTTGGGATCGAGAATTATTGAACACGACGGAAACTGCACCAATGTGCCATGTACCTTTTTTTTTCTTTCTTCTTCCAAGTTTCTCGTCAATTGACATAAGCATGTCAGACACCAAATGTACTTTACCAGCATTTTCTGGAAGCTACTGGGCTTCAAAAGTACCGTTTTCTCTTCCTGTCAGCATTTTTGTTGAACAGGGAGGGCAAGTGTAAGGAACCAGCATAACTATTAGCGGAGAACCAATACAGCCGACCACTTACACACACCAAAGGTAAGACACGGGCACCTAGGCCCGTGTCTCCTCATATAAGTAGTCTACCAAACGATACATGTAAACTAGAGAGAGAGAACCTACCCCGAACATACACTTGGTTACTGTCGGGGACACCCTATTTTCCATTTCCAGTTCCGACTCCATTTCCGACTCCGCTTCCAGTTCCGATTCCATCTCCGCCTCTGCTTTCGGAAATGATTCCGCATCTGGGAGAACTTCCACCAGTTCTGTTCACTTTGCCAGTTCCACTCCAATTTCCAACTTCCGCTCTCGGAACAGTGTCGGAAATCAAGCGACTCACGTAATAGGTGGCATCAAGGGTCGATCAAGGGTCAGGGAGGTCAGGGGGATGCAGGGTTGATGGCAAGTGCCAAGTGTTGTCCCTGGCTGCACAGCGTAGTATAATACGGGCTCGCTGACATTGGGGGTCCTTAGACTTTTCTCTTTGGATTTCCCCTTGTCAGGTGAGAATCCCCTCTCTTGTATACTCTGTTGTTCATTTATACATGCTTTGGATTTCCCCTTGTCAGTTGTGTGGTAGTGTGATCTCCACAACCAGCCAGGGTTGCCCTTACAGCAGAAAAGTCTCTCCCTAGAGGACCGGCAGTCATACTGCGCGTTGCATTCGCCATAGGTGCGTTCGGAATCGGAGACAGCGACTCAGAGATCGCAACCTCTTCCGCGCACACGGCATACGACAGCCCCTCTTCCTACGTCGAGCTCCCAACCCCGGAAATCCCGTCCCACATTTCTCCTTCTGACATGGATCCAGATTATCGTCTCCGGAATATGGAGGAGGAATTGACGCGGAACCGGATGAAGACCGACGTGATTGAAACAGCCTTACAAACGATTTTGGCTAAGTTAGATATTCCACAAAGTGGTGGAAATGCAATGCTGGATGAGCCGGATTTCAGAAAAGTGGAACTAGTGGAAGAGAAGATGTCCGCGAAGTTGGCAAAGGTCAAACCCGCAACTCCGGTGGACTTTGATGGAGATCAGGAGAAGGGACGTGCATTCTTCAACACATGCATCATCTACTTCGCAATTGTCGGAGACTCTTTCCGAATGACCAGGCTTGGGTTCACTGGGCATTGTCCTTTTTCAAGTCGGACCGCCCAGCCCGTTTTGCAAACAAGGTGATCTGACATGAAGCAAAGGGCAAGGGGAACTACTTCCAGGACTGGGACGCCTTCGAGAAAACATTTTCCGACCAGTTCTGCCCGAAGAATGAGCAGCTCACAGCCCTTACGAAGCTCGAGGGAACCAGCTGGTACCAGGCCAAGGATCCAGTCGATGACTACATCGACCGCTTTCAGGAGCTCATCGACCTCGTGGAGTACGACAACGACAAGACAATCGTCATCAAATTCCGACAAGGGCTTGATCTGATGCTCCAGAACCAAGTCGCACTGCTTGGGGATGGAGCTCCGGATTTCGATGACCCGGAAGGGTGGTATCAAGCTGCGCAGAGGGTGTCCCGAAACAGGGAAGCAAATGAGGCCTTCATGGAGACAAACCGGAACATGACACGCAGTTCCGCTCGTCCTCCTCCACCTGTGCCAAAACCCGGAAGTGCATTCATTCCCACACGGAAAATATTTCTGACGGTTGTTCTGCCTGCCCCTATGAGGAACCCTAGCCCCCCTCCCTCGAAGAGTGGCCCTGCCCTGATGGATGTTGACCGCATGCACGGAAAAGGCCACGGAACCATCACTTGCTTCCGATGCCAACAACCAGGCCACTATGCCCGCAAGTGCCCCCAAGCCTTTGACATCCAGCTTATGACCACAGAGGAGAAACTCGAGCTCCTTCCAGAGTTCCTCGCACTTGCGGACATAAGCGGAGTGCCCATTGCGGAAGGAATTTCCGAAAATGCGGAACATGGCACGGCAGAAGTGGAAGATGCATCGGATTTTGTGACGCGCAGCAGGTGAGATGTGTGCCCCTGCTGCCTGTACATAACCGGTTTGCCTGTCTCGAAGTAGAGAATTAAAAGCCCCTACTCCCCTCACTTCATACAGAACCACCGGATAAAGTCACACAAAAACCGAATCCGACAGCCCATCCATCCCGCATCCGCCCTGGGAGAGATGCCTTCCGAAGCGCTATGTTGTTGCTGCCACCCCTGGCCCCAAGTCACTAGTCATTAAGGTGGAGATCCAGACGACAGATACAGCAGAAGTCAAATCCGGACCCGCCCTTGTCGATTGCGGGGCCACTGGTCAGTTTATAGACGGGGACTATGTGGAACGGAACCGACTGACCACATGGAACTTGCAACGTGCAATCCCGGTGTTCAATGTGGATGGAAGCCCCAATAAGGCAGGGTCCATCACGGAGATAGTAGACACAATTCTCCGCTACGATGGACACACAGAACGCACTTCCTTTGCAGTCACCAGTCTGGGGAAGCAAGGCATCATCCTCGAGTTTACCTGGCTTCAGGAGCACAACCCGGAGATCAATTAGCAGACTTGGAAGGTGCTGATGAGTCGATGCCCAGCCAAGTGTCACATGTGCCGGTCGGAAATGCAGAAGAAGCGCCAGGAGCAGCGGAAGACCGAACGGCTCATACAGACATGTCGTTCTGGCCCCCATCCAATGCTTGCAGAAGAAGACTCAGAAGCGGAATTTGAACTGGCTCCCACTTCCAATTCCAATTCCAATTCTGACTCCGATGTCATCCGACTCAGCCCGGAAGACACTCTGGCGGAGGGGGAGCGTTTGCTGTACGTAAACCTTCCACCGGAAGCGGAACACATCCGCGCGACCGGAAATATTTTGCAATGCCTTGCTGAAGCCTCCAAGAAGCATGATAAAGTGGAAGCGGAAATTCCGGAGTACCTGCAGGAGTTCGAGGACGTCTTCTCCAAGGAGTCATTCGATGCCCTGCCTCCACGGAAGCTGTGGGACCATGCTATCGAGTTGGAGCCTGGGTCAAAGCCTACCAACTGCAAAGTCTACCCGCTGTCACCCAAGGAGCAGGTAGAGCTCGATGCATTCCTTGCGGAAAACCTCCGTACAGGGAGGATCCGCCCCTCCAAGTCACCCATGGCATCCCCGGTGTTCTTCATCAAGAAGAAGGACGGCTCGCTCAGACTTGTGCAAGATTACCGGGCCTTGAATGCGATAACGATCAAGAACCAGTACCCCATTCCACTCATTTCCTAACTGATCACACAACTCCGCAGGGAAAGGTACTTCACCAAGCTGGATGTCCGCTGGGGCTTCAATAATGTTCGGATCCGGGAGGGAGACGAGTGGAAGGCCGCATTCCGCACCAACCGAGGACTCTTTGAGCCGCAGGTCATGTTCTTTGGCCTCACCAACAGTCCTGCCACGTTCCAGACGATGATGAATGACATTTTCCGTGACATGATAGCAGAAGGGGTTGTCTGCGTCTACCTCGATGATATCCTCATCTTCACAAAAACAATGTCAGAACATCGGGAAGTCGTGCGGAGAGTGCTGGAACGGCTCCGGGAATACAACCTGTGTCTCAAGCCGGAAAAGTGCGAATTTGAGCGGACACAGATAGAGTATCTTGGGGTGATTGTGTTGGAAGGAAAGGTGGAAATGGACCCAGTCAAAGTTTCCGGTGTATCGGATTGGCCTGTGCCGTGGAACAAGGAGGTCCAGTCCTTCATTGGGTTTGTCAATTTCTACCGGCAGTTCATCAAGGACTTCTCCTGCCATGCCCGTGCCCTCTTCGACCTCACCAAGAAGGAGGTTGGATGGCAGTGGGGAGAGCCAGAACAAGCCTCCTTTGACAAACTCAAGGAGCTGATCACTTCTACCCTGGTCCTGATCTTTCCTGACGACTCTCGCCCTTATCGAGTCGAGGTGGATTCTTCCGACACAGCTACCGGAGCGGTCTTGTCACAACAGTCATTGGAAGATGGTGGGGGGTGGCATCCGATTGCCTTCTTCTCTAAGAGCCTTAGTCCAGTCGAGTGGAACTATGAGATCCATGACAAGGAGATGCTGGCAATCATCCGAGCGCTGGAGGAGTGGCGACACTTCCTCGAGGGTGCTCGATGCCCATTTGAGATCTGGACAGACCACAAGAACCTCGAGTATTTCCGCACATCTAAGAAGTTGAACCGACGACAAGCACAGTGGTCCCTACACCTGTCCCGGTTCGACTTCATGCTCCACCACTGCCCTGGCCGCACCATGGGCAAGCCCGATGCCCTATCCCGCCGTGCGGATCATGGAAGCGGAAGCGGAGACAATGCGGATATGACACTGCTCTTCCCAAGTCTCTTTGCAATCCGCGCCCTCGAAGGAGTGACTGCAGTTGGGGCAGAAGCGGAAATGCTCCGGGACATCTGGAGGCAGTACCGGAGTGGAGAGAAGGAGGAGTCGGTGGTGAAAGCGGTGGAGGAACTTCGGAAAGGGCACTCACGGTCTGTACGGACAGCGGAATGGACGGAACGTGATGGGCTGCTCCACTTCAGGGGCAAGGTCTATGTTCCAGGTGGGGCGGGCCTCCGCCGCCGCATTGTGTCCCAGCAGCACGACACAGGGGTCGCTGGGCATGCTGGCAGGTGGAAGACACTGGAGTTAGTGGCTCGGAACTACTGGTGGCCTCAGATGTCCCACTACATTGGACAGTACGTGAAGACATGTGACCTTTGTCTCCGAACCAAAGCACAATGACATCCGCCAGTTGGAGAACTTGTTCCACTCCCGATTCCAGAATCCCGCTGGGACACCATCAGTGTCGACTTCATCGTTGAACTCCCAGAGTCTCATGGCTATGATGCGATCATGAACGTCGTGGACTCAGTAAGCAAGGTGTCCCACTTCATTCCGACACACACGACGATCACGGCCCTTGGAGCGGCCCGCCTGTTCCTTGCGCATGTCTGGAAGTTGCATGGGCTCCCAAAGCAAGTTGTTTCCGACCGAGGTCTGCAGTTTGTCATGGAACTGACTTGGGAGCTCTATTGCCTGCTTGGAATAAAGCTGGCTACCACCACAGCGTACCATCCACAGGGTGATGGACAGACGGAACGGGTCAATCAGGAGTTGGAGCAATATCTCCACCTCTTTGTCAATGAGAGGCAGGATGACTGGGATGAGTTACTTCCACTGGCGGAATTCCAATACAACAACCATGTACATTCCGCCACACAACAGACTCCCTTTATGCTTGACTCCGGACAACACCCGCGGATGGGCTTCGAGCCATGCCAGGCAGAGTCCCGACTCGAGACAGTCAATGAGTTCCGAGACCGCATGGACTCCACCCTTTCGGAAGCCAAGTCGGCCCTTGCGAAGGCCAAGGATGACATGGCAAGGTACTACAACCAATGCCGGGTTCCTGCCCTGGAGTACCAAGTTGGGGACAAGGTGTATCTAGATGCAAGTGACATCCGCACCACACGCCCTTCACAGAAGCTTGCCCACCGCTATACCTTGGGCCCTTCACAGTGATGCGGAGGGTTGGATGGAATGCATACCGCCTCCGACTTCCAATGTCCATGTCCCGACTCCACCCCATCTTCAACGTGGTGAAGTTACTCCCTACGCTTGAGGACCCAATTCCAGGTCGGAAGGCTCGTCCTCCCCCTCCACCGGAAATTGTAGATGGGGAAGAGCACTATGTGGTGGAACAGATACTGGACAGCAGGTTTGTGCGAGGACGACTCCAATTCCTCGTGAAATGGGAAGGGTATGGGTATGAGGAGAATTCATGGGTCCCAGAGCAAGATGTCTCCACTCCAGACAAACTCCGTGAGTTCTATAGGACACACCCTGGTGCCCCTCGCCGAATCCGCTCACTGGCATTTCAATCCCTCGTGTCCCGTGCTTCGAGGACGCAGCACGCTAGAGGTGGGGTGATGTCAGGGGACACCCTATTTTCCATTTCCAGTTCCGACACCATACCCAGTTCCAACTCCATTTCCTACTCCACTTCCGGTTCCGATTCCATCTCCGCCTCTGCTTTCGGAAATGATTCTGCTTCTGGGAGAACTTCCACCAGTTCTGTTCGCTTTGCCAGTTCCACTCCAATTTCCGACTTCCGCTCTCGGAACAGTGTCAGAAATCAAGCGACTCACATAATAGGTGGCATCAAGGGTCGATCAAGGGTCAGGGAGGTCAGGGGGATGCAGGGTTGATGGCGAGTGCCAAGTGTTGTCCCTGGCTGCGCAGCGTAGTATAATACGGGCTCGCTGACATTGGGGGTCCTTAGACTTTTCTCTTTGGATTTCCCCTTGTCAGGTGAGAATCCCCTCTCTTGTATACTCTGTTGTTCATTTATACATACTTTGGATTTCCCCTTGTCAGTTGTGTGGTAGTGTGATCTCCACAACCAGCCAGGGTTGCCCTTACAGTTATGACTGGTCATCCCGTCTACTGAGATATTTTCGAAGTCATATCTATACCATCTTACACAATTGCATCAGTCTTCATCCGGTTCCGCGTCAACTCCTCCTCCATATTCCAAAGGCAGTTGTCCAGATCCATGTCAGAAGGAGAAGTATGGGACAGGATTTCTGGTGTTGGGAGCTCGATGTAAGAAGAGGGGCTGTCATATGCTGTGTGCACGGAAGAGGTTGCAATCCCTGAGTCACTATCTCCGATTCTGAACACACCTATGGCAAATGCAATGCGCTCTACCACTGCTGGTCCTCTAGTGGAGAGACTTTTCTGCTGTAAGGGCAACCCTAGCTGGCTGTGGAGGTCACACTACCACACAACTAACAGGGGGAAATCCAAAGGATACATATAAATGAATGAACAGAACCCACAAGAGAGGGGATTCTCACCTGACAAGGGGAAATCCAAAGAGAAAAGTCTAAGGACCCCCAATGTCAGCGAGCCCATATTATACTACACTAGTCCGCAGCCAGGGACAGCACTCAGCACTCACCATCAACCCTGCATTGCCCTGACCCCTGACCCTTGACCAACCCTTGATGCCACCTACTATGCGAGTCGCTTGACTCCCAACACTGTTCCAAAGGCAGAAGTCGGAGAGTGGAGCGAAATTGGCAAAGCAAACAGAACTGGTGGGAGCTCCCCCCAAAGCAGAACCATTTCTGAAAGCAGAGTTGGAGATGGAACCAGAACCAGAACCAGAACCAGAAATGGAAGTGGAACTTAGGGTGTTGTCGGAGCTGGAAAACAGGGTGTCCCCTGACACCATCCCCTTGTTATTTTGCCCATTGTTCTTACCTCCACCCTGCACCCCCCTTGTAGTTCTTTGTTCCTGATTAGTTACTTACCCCATATATCTTATCCGACTTCCACTTTCCTCAGAACATGCTTAGTAGTACAACATTACATGTTGCTTCAGCTCTTTGTATAAAACCCCTTTATGTATGCTCTCTATTCTGCAATCAGATAATCATCTTCAATATGTGATCCCCTTCACTCTGTCTCCTGTTCTTAGCACAGCGAGTATTGCAAGACCTCTGTCCCTCTGCTTTCCAACATCTGCCTTTCCACCCTCCTGCCTTCCACCTTCCAACTTAGTTTCCAACCTTTAACCTTTTTCAACACTTTCCAATTTTCAGCTTCCGATCCAAAATACTTATGATGATAGTTCATTGGGGGCACAACACATACATTGAAGCCACTGTCCTTTCAGATCCGAAACCTTGGGATTCCCAATACATAACAGCTGGGATGAAGAATTTGAAGGATGACAAATTGACTAGTTATTTCACTCGTAAATAGCCTCCACACTAGTACTCTCTGGCAGGTCTCGCACTGCTAACCCTAACCCCCAATCTCTCGAGTACCGCATACTCCTTATAACACATACTCCAAGGCCTATCTCGAGGGGTATGCGTCAGGAGGGCTTGTAGCGAGCTGCAACAGACCGGAGAAACTCGGGTGATCAAAAGAACGAGGATCAGGGACAAGCCCGGGATCCGAACGGATCAGACGGATATAAGAAGGAAGATCATCGGGCTTCTATCATCAGCGAACAAATGTAAGCTAATCCTTATAAGGCAACTATAAACGTTTATGGGGATACGTGGCTCCGTATTTACCGCGCCGACTTGTGTAAGTTCGGCAGTGTAATGACAGCTGTGGTCAAGGACTCGCCTAACGGTATCGACATAATATATATGTATGATAAATAGGACGACCTATGAGCCTTGTTAAAGCAAAAAAAAAGGAAACAAGGACAATGCGAAAAGGAATATAAAATGACAGGAAGCAAGGACCGGTTCCAGGAACAATAGTAATGCTCTGGTAAAGTTGCTCAGAGGCCGTGGATGGCGAGAAACATCAAACAAGTGGAGATAGATTGGGGACCTATCATGATATCATGACCAGTGGATATTTCCAAACATCGCGAGGTGCCACGGTGCTGGAAGTAGGGTTAGCTAGCTCCGTGCTCCGGGTAAGGTGCACGAATGTAGTAGGAAGCGATGGAGAGTACTGCCCTCAGTGTAGCCTCAGCCAGACGGTCCCATGCAGTGAGTAGGCATCTTGCTCTGCTCAATCAAAACCTGAGTTAATAAGGTCGTGACCCGCCGGCGGGAGTGCACCGTCACATCGTCCCCTGCGCCAACGACAGTCTGTACACCGAGCTCATCGCCAACGGCCCCTCTCTCAAAGGAGCTGCGCCTTTGGGCGTAACAGGCGTGGGGAGAGTTCAGACGAGACGACGAAGTATTAACGCGCAAAATCAGAAAACCTATATTATTAAGGTCATACAATATAAGTATTCTCACTCTCGTACATTTGTTCTTCCTATGATACGTCCATCGAGTCGCCAGCATCCTGAGAATTATTCTGTGTGAGGTCTGGCAGGTCTGCTGCATCTGAATGGTTTCCTTCGTCATCAGATGCAGTTGCAGGTTTCGCTCGACCTCGACCGAACGCCTCTTCGATACTCATACCCTCGGTATCGTTGGCAATGGCGGTACTCGCTTTTGTTTTACGTTTTGTAGGCGCAACAGATGTCCCAGACGCGCCACTGGAAAGAATCTCTGTTGTGCAATAGACTCAGTTACCTGTTGCGAGGATTCGATGATGACTAGCCTTCTAAGAATACAAATTCATCTGCTCTCCGTACGGCATTCACTTCTCAGACCAGTCAAAATACGGAAGAAGGTAAAATTGCGACGGAAGCACAGACCGACATCTTTTCGCTGAACAGTCGAGCGCTTCTCTCTGACCGCTTGTAGCTGACCGGCTTGGCCTAGCCGCTTTATAAACTCTTCCTGATATTGTTCTGGCTGAGCCAACGCTGATATCTCAGTTCTGTGTCTTACAGTAGCGACTGAAATAAGAAACACGGCTTCCTTGTTGCAGCTAGGAAGTTCCTACAGTTTCAAAACCCGGATCGGACGGCGTTTCATTGCTTAGTGAATAGCAAGACTTGCCTTATCTGCTTTCATTATTCGCTGCACTCTCGCCAGTGGAAGGAGTGATTTCCCATGGGGCCTATCAGCATTAGGCGGAGCTTTTGGTGCTGCTCTAGGCTTTTTGGCCTTGGGCTCTGTCGATGGCGCAGACACCTCTGGCTGGCTTTGAAATTGATTTGCTTCATAGTTGATGAATGGTTCCGCAACTACCTCAGTTTGAGACACGTCCATTACTGTAGTAAGGTGGCGGTGGGAGTTTGTGTACGCGTTGTTGTCTGTCGCCAACGGGGTTTGAATTCCGGCACTTTTGAACTCCGTACGACTCACAAAACTTGTCTTTACCTCCCAAGGCCTAGCACTTATTGAATATGCTTCACGCAGAAGATGAGTATGGTCTCTTCCTAATAATCAGCGTTTAATGCTTCTCTGTGGGCACTTCCAAATATGTCGCCAAATGTATGCACACATACATGTCGCCCTTGCCATCCTCCCCTCGCCGCATACAGCGACGGTAAGTGCACCCCCTTTACCCCTGTCTCGTACAACTGCTACGGATACAAGATGATATCAAAGGGCGCCTACGATGGTACTGTCTATCGTGTACCTAAGCCACCAGGCTGGAAAACGCGAAAAGTCACTTGCTTCCGCTTGTGCCCGATATTGACATCCTTACAGTACGATTGCTGAAGCCCAATGAATCGCCTCGGGCGCGTCTGAATGTAGCGGGACTCAGAGGTAAACTTAGAAACAAACTCTCTCGGTAAAGCCATGTACTTTTACAGTTTAAACGATCGCCGGGTCTTTTTTATTCCTTTTCACGACCTCGGTACTTGTCGGCGGTATCCTTTGTTCTGTACCAGCTTCATGCCGCGAGACTGGCCAAGGTCTAGTGCGAGTGTTCCGCATATTAATATTACGAGGGCGGCAAATGGGTGGATGCTTCAAGCTGCCCTCCCCTGCGTTCGTCCCTTCGGCGATCCGGGTAAAAATGATTTAGAACCACGAATTTAGGCCAGGGCTTACGCGTTACAGATAGTCATCACTATCCTTATTTTTCGTGATGGCGCTGAGCTAACAGCTCAAGTATTCCAATCTCTCAAATTTCAAACTCACCGCTATAGTATGACTTATCTATCGACACGCTCAATATGCACACATGTCAGGACTCATTTCACCGATTTGATAAACTCAATCTCAAATACAATCCTATCCACGAATCTAGGCTGCGAGAGATCTTTCTCAAGACAGACAACTTCATATAATGCCGTTATCTAGCTGAAATAACGGAAGGTTTGTTGTTTCAACGACATCTAATTTGAATATAGAGGTTACGGCGGGTCTTGAGCAGAGCAAATATCAGGTGTCATATTTCAATCCAACTTGCACGTATGATTTATCCGTACCGAGTCAGAATTGCGAATGAAGGATCAGCGTATACGGTCGATTGACGAATGGGACAAATTAGCTAAGTGGATCGTCAATAACAAGTTATATTCACACACAACGTACGCGGTGGTTGATTCACATGCCCCGGCCGCACGATGTCTATAAGGCCAGTGGTATCGTGAAGAGTTTCGAAGACATTGTCCGCAGCAAGTATGCGACGTCTTCTCGGTATGTCTAGCAATCAAGTGGCACAGGGGATGTGGGCACTCGTTCACCTTCAACTATGAATCCACTCCGTCTTCTGCCCGTCCTCACGATAGTCATATCTGCATGGATACCACGGGCACAGGTACAGGTACCTATTCGTCGAATGATGTTGCTAGATGATAGTGTGCCATGCCTTCGTCCCACCATTACAGTAATTATGGCCTAGTTAAAAACGTAATCGTCTCCAATGGCTTCAAGCTTGACCAGAGATAGATAATCAGGAATCGGCTGCCGATAATACAATCAAAAATCGGCTACCGATAATCTAATCGCTATGATCCATCAGCGGTTATACGAGACGTACTAGTTTGGTCGTTGAGGTGCCGCGCGCGTATCCCTATCGATATCTTAACTTCGGGGTTGCTAACCTATTATAAGGATAAGTAGATGACAATGGTCGCTGGGAAGTATATAAAAGGCAGCTTTCTCAGCTTATGTCACCACATAGGAACGTGGATCACCACTGCAGAAACAGAAGAGGACCCTCTCAGGTATTTGATCGTCAAGGTGCGCCACAGAGGAGGAGAAGCATCCGACATCAGGTGAGTATTGGCCTATACTTCCGCTGAGAAGCATCAGCCGAGTATCTCTTTCTGGTGGACAGACTGTCAGAGCCTTGCCATCAGAGCCTTGATGAGTGTCCACAAAAATCCTGGACACATGGGCACGTGCTTCGCAACCATGACAGATACAGCATCTCCCACTTGACAGGTCGAGATCGACGAGCAATGCCTGGCAAGGATGCCTTCCAAATCGGAGTCCTGTTGCTCCGCCATCTGCCCATTTGCTCGGGATGGAAATATCATGCCTGTTACAGTCATATTTGAAATACTAGGGAGATGCGATAATCAGCCTCAGTCAGAGCTCCCGGTGAGCTGTCCGTCGCTATCCTCTGAATAATATCGGAAGTTAAGGATCTTCAGCGGAGTGGTGTTGTGTATCTGCCGTATCCATCACTTGTGAGTTTATCCTTACCAAAATCCATGTAGGCTACTTTTCCGGGAAATATTTCTAACATTCGATGAAATTAATATTCAAAATTTCTCTAGTAGACTGGAGGTACAGGGTTGACGTCGTCATAGCAGTATCTAAGAGTCTCGTAGGCTACCAGCGATGTCCTCGGCCCATCGAGTACTGTGGTAACTACTATTCCTAGCAAGTTCACCCCACCCTGAGGCGACTCATGGCACCATTCTGGAAACACCGGGTCACCGAGCACACCAGGCACCGCCGCTCACGATCTGGATGGCTTCCGCAGTGACTACCAGTATATTTAGATGGTACATCTCTATCATTGTGACAATTTGCAATGGCTCAAACGCCTTGAATTAGCACTCAATCCAATGCCCAAATACGAAAGCTCAACAAATATACTAGCATCAGCAGGGCTGCTGCCCTCTTCTTCTTACCCTTTATGCCAATGAGGACCCCGAGCTCCCTTCTGCGTTGTTATTGTGAAGGTACCGAACTGCAAGCAACATATCAAAAGCCTCTTATCGTGCCGGAACCGACCCTCCCCTCGCCTGTTACAGTAATTGCCCATGCGGGTGTAATTGGGTGAGGATTGTATCTGACGTTTTTCCCACTGACACGCTGGGATTGCGATATGCCAAACACTAGTACTAACAGGCTCTGTAGCACATCATGATATCACATCGGACAGCAGTATTGCGACTACCACTTTCCTTGACCATTTCGGAGGGAGTCCTATAGGCTTCAGCCCGGGTACAACTATATGCGCTCAAATGCGCAATCTAGGTAAGTCACGCACCAATAAGAATATGGTGGCGATTGTGGGGCATCCCATACCCGCATGTTTGGGAACTTGCGGCGGATTCGCCTTCCCGCTTTTGACTCATTCGGTCGTCCGCTGTATCAAAGCCCACGAGACATTGTTAAAAGACGTAGCTCAGGGTGTGTCGATGGACCTTTGGTAACCTCGAACAGCTGAGGTTGGAAAGCGTCTGCGCGAAGCTGACGTTGATTTCAGAGAAAACGGACGAACCCGTGCCGATTCCTGCAGAGATGCACATTTCTTTGAAATTCTCAGGCGATGATCTGGGGCCTTTGCACAGGCTTCATCAATGTTTTTCCCTGATTTGATGTTGCGTCAATGCGTATAGCTTAGATGCGGGGCCAATTCCTTTTTGGGGGTTTTACAAGTACGAAATCCGAGCAATCCTGGCAGGACGGGATTCACTCTGCGATATGGAAAGTTTCAGGGATTGAGGTCAACCATCGTCGTTGAGGGGGGTAGCAACGTCCATTTCCGAGGCATGGGTCCAGAAATCGCTCGGACTACCTTTACTAAAGGCGCTGAGGAGGAATCGACTAGGCCTTTGGAGGTGCCACGTCGTGGGCACGTGTCGCCCTCTTTGTTGTGAACATTCATTGACGTACCGTTCCAGTACAGGGATGAAGGACTTGCCACAAAGTCGCGCGATGGAGAACGTATCTGATAAGTATGAGATACATGTACAATGGTATCCAAACAAGAACTAGGAACACAGAAAAAAGGGGGAACATAACTACAACGATGGGTCCACTGATTGGCAGACAGGCAATAATTATAGTACAGATATATAAGTGTTCTCCCACGTCAGGGCAAGGCGGTGGGTATTGTTTAATATGTTTAATACCCGAAACTAGGTCTTGCAGCGCCGTAAGAGCCGGTGCTACGGGCGCGATGGTGTCGGGAGGTATTTGGAGCCGAGAGGTACGGCCCCGTAGGCGGAGGGGGCAGACCAACGGTCGACCCTGCATATGTGCTGCTCATGTACGGCGACGCCCCCGCCACAGCATACCCAGTCGTCGGGGGTAACTGCTGGGATCCGTACCCGGTCGATGACGCGCCATAGTACGGGGATGCATTTGGGTAGTAGGTCCCAGGAATGCCGGGTCCAAGTACAGGGTCGTATTGCGCAGTGGGGTAGGTTATGGCGGCTGATGTCAGTCCGACAGCTGAGCCTGACCCCATGCCTCCATATCCGATTGGAGACCGTGGACGACTGCTGAAAGTCACCGGGGACGGAGTACGATAACGAGAGAAGGAGCGGGCGCGGCTGCGACTGCGACTGCGACGGGGATATGCGTCGAGATAATCGGCGCGAGTGTCGAGGACAGCATCGTCATACAAAGCGTTTTCATTGGAGCGAGAACCATACCGCGTCCCTGAAATTGACCTTCGACGCGTACGCGGGTAACGCTCATAGGATTCGTAAGGAGTATCATAATCATAGCTCTGGAAGGGAACGTCAACGCTTAAAATATGTCCGTAATAAAGGCTACGGAAACCTTGGTGAAAATGCGAGACGCTGTTGCAGCAGCGACTTCGGAAGCTTCCATACGACCATATTTATCCCTCGGACGCAGTGTGTACCCCCACAGTTTTGTGGCTAATGCAGTCCAATGAGTGAACCAACATAGCGTATACGGTGACCCAGGTAATATATACCTTCAGCAGCGGCGAGGCCAATCAAAGCCTCTCTCTCCCTTTCACGGTCATCGCTCAGAGGCTGGACATAGATTGCTTTGTGATGTTCCCAGCAGCGAATTGCTTCATATCCCGCAGCTGCACCAATCTCGCGGGGGAGGAGCTTCGAGGGATTGATCTATTGGATGAAAACATAAGGACGTTTGTACGACAAAGGATAGGAGAGACTGACAAGGCCACCATACACTCTTTTCCACAAGTGGTGGGCCTCATTTCTTCCGACACTTGTGCCGGTGACAATATTTTTAACTTTGGACAAGACGTAGTCGAAGAGATTGCTACATGGCAGACGTCAGGACGCATGAAACACGCGCGGGAAGTAAACATACTTGTCTGGGCTATCAGCGTGCGCGCGATAGTAGTCGCCACCGTGCCCTGATTGAAAGGCGAGTCAGAAAGACGCGTTATGGGAGACGAATAAGGCGCTTACATGATGGCTGGGGTTGATACAGCGGGGTGGGAGGAGGAACGAACTGGTATTGCTGGGTGCCCCAGGTGGGCTGAGAATTTTGATAGTAAGAGTAGTAGGCCATGGTGGTGGGTGGTACAAGGGAAAGAGGGTCTCAAGCGGTCAAGTGCCTCTAATCAGCGTCTGACCTGGTGGAGTGGCGCCAATGACATCAGGTACCCACACCGCCTTTCGTAACCGGTTTACCATCGAGTCTTGGTCTTGGCGCTGACACAGGGCATGCTCCTCAAGACGGCGTCCTGGCAGCACTCTATGGCAGCGTCTCGCGGTGACTAGGCCGTACCTGCGGCCGTGCTATGTGGGCCAGATACCTCGGAGTAGAATGGCACCGAGTCGGACGTGGTTGGCAGTTTTGGCAACAATACTTGCCTCCTATCTTTCTCGGTACTCACGCTCCGCAGAGAGCGTCAGAATTCAGGCTATACACCGGCATATCCACCCTAATCGGGCGTCGTAGACTCCCAGTTCGATCCGGCAATTGTCACTCTCCGGTGTTCTTCCCTCCGTGTACTCTGGCGCAACAAAATATCTAACAAACTAGTAAGAGCTAGCCAAACGGCATGGGGAATCCCATTTGTTGGTCACATACCAGAGGCCTCACAGCCAGTCAGTCGCAAATGAGTCCGATGGACAAGCAGCACTTGGCCCCCTAGACTTTAGCGCTGCCACTGCCTAAGTGGCGTTATTTCATCTTTGAGCTGACTTGGTTTCCCCCTTGGCTAGCCCCCCTTGGGCGTCATGCAAGAATGTATTCCTAGGGATGATCACCTCCTACAATTCAGGCGAAAAATCCACTAGGTAACTATTCTGGTCATCGTTGATATTTTGACCATTCAGTTGAATTTCATACACACAGGTGTATAGATGGAACATATCTGTACTGCTAAAATTCTTCGGGTGTAAGGCTGGGATCTCCAACTCAGTCTTGCGCACTTGGTATGGAGGACTAATCTCATGCGCCCTACTTTTCCTCTCACAGCCGCGCGTGATCGAGTAAACATGCACCCTCCCCTCACCCCCTTTCACCCCCGGTTGGTATGTTGATAATGCCTACCTGTGCGACAATGTCGCATCACGGTCGTACTCCTCAAAGTCCCGCTGCTACCCCGCCGTGCCATCTCTCGTGAATCGTGTTGTGATCTTGGGCTCGTATGCGGTTGGCGGACACCCAACCCCCTTGGACTGACCTTTATTGGAAGGCAGGCCAGAACACTCCGCATATAGAGCATGGTGGCCGCACCGGTAATGTCAGAAATTATGACAATCCCTCATGACCATTGATGGCACAGTCGGATAAACGCGAGGGCTGCATCGCCCCTACTGCGAGCCGCAGCGAGCTAAGAACTGCGCAAGTCGCATTACACCGCAGCCATCGATCATCGAGTGCACCCAGGTGGGACGTTAGGACATTCCGATTTGCGCTGCTGACTAGTGCAGACACTTCCAAATGATGGGATTACCACCTCTGTTTAAAATTTTGACTGGACCCTTGAGGCAGGCCATACAGCCCCACGGCTGTAACAAACCCCACGTAGAGGTGTTATGGTTAATTTAATACACCAGTGTCATTAATCTCATTAATTAATTCATCGCTCCTCAGGATACTCATCTGAGCGCAGGAGCTGGCTGTCGACCATCAAGCAGGTTTATGTGAATTTCTAACTTTAACTTCATACTGTATACTAAATGATTGTCCTAATGATTTAGTACCCAAAGGTATGTTATGGCCGTCATTATCGCAACTAGCTGTATCTCAGATCTAGTTGTCATTGGATTCAGTTCTGCGAAAATACTCCTCGATGATATTCGAGATGCTCAATTAGTGCATTTGGGACGTCTGTCGACTTTTCTCTTGTACCACACATAGTATGGTAACGCAAATTCGCCTAGTCAGCATGCGGCGTACGATCTCCCTGCCAACTCGGAGTAGTACTTACCACAGCTGGGAACGTTGACGGCAACATGCACATGCGGCGAGCTTAATGGGGATTCCTGCGGCTTATCTCGATGATGCTTCTGTAGTGTTACCGGGCCGTGCGCAGAAGTGACAGTTCGTTATCTTGGCTGATAGCCTATATACTGAAGTATCCAAGCGACAATTCTCGCCTTGATCTCGAACCGCTCTTCAGAAGGACATGGAAGAGCTCAAGAAGGACTCAGATGTCGAAAGCGGTTCGTTGACCAATGCCAAGGACGATGTCTTTGGGAATGAAGAAGGTCATCAGGTGTGTTTACCATTTTAGGCGACAAGTTTCAAATTCCGTTTCGCGGTACACTAGCCATGACCTTTGCTAGATTCACTACAAAACGTTATCATGGCAAGTAAGCATCTTTTTCTTAATGCGTCGACCGACCTCATTTCTCGGAACTTTCTGTTTTCATAGTTCGTGTCTTTGTTGATGATAGCAGAGATTGTCAGTAATGGCCTGCTGTCTCTCCCAAGCGCCTTGGCGACAGTAGGTTCGCTTTGTGTGCAACTCGCGGCCAGGATGGGAACTAATTTCAAGAAATACAATATAGGTATCTTCCCAGCTGTGTTTCTGATTGTTTTTCTGGGGATATTCGCGCTTTTTACCGCGAAACTCCTCGTCGATTTCAAACTCAATCATCCAGAGGTACACAGCATGGGTAAACGGTCTATGGATGACTATTTTCATTCGTACACTCAACACCGTCACAATAGGCGACGCAGGTCTGATTATCTTTGGTCCTGTTGGGAGAGAAGTTCTTAGTCTCGGCACCTTGATCTTCTCCATTTTCGCTGCTGTGCGTCTCGTTTACATCCGGAGGCGTAAACGTATGCCTGAATCTCCTCAAGGGGTCAGAGCTCGTCTCGGGGCAACAGGCGTTATCAGCGCTAAGCAATAATGGCCTGTGCTCCATTTACTTCGTCCTTATATTTGCACTCGCATCGTTCTGCGTGTCTCTTCCTCGCACACTCAGTAATCTGACATGGCTGGGGTTGGGAAGTGCTCTATCAATTTTAATCGCAGGGCTCGTGGGCATGATCGGAGCCGGAGCGAACCCTGTTCCTGATAGAATTATACAAGCAACGGTCCCTCAAACCTTTAATCAAGCATTTTTGGCTATCACGAATCCTGTGAGTTTTTCGCCAGGTAGATGTTCAACTAACTCAAGTTCATAATGGAAGGTTTTCGCATATGCTGGTTCGTTCACATCTTCCAGCATGAAATTTGTCGTTGAAGTATGACATACGTATGCCAGGGCACTTCATGTACGTCTTTCCAAAACTCCAAAAGCCCCCTGAAGGTAGAACTTGCCCAGGTTTTTCATTCTCATATCTGAGATGAAACGACCGCAGGATGCCATGAAAGTACGCTGAAAGTTACATAAAGTTGACCTGCTAAACTTGCTGAAAATCATATTTGGCTGGCTAGGCAGCATATGTGTTGCAAGGATTCGCGACCGTTTTCTATGCCGTCTTCGCTGTTGTCGTTTACGTGTACATCGGTTCGACAGTACAGTCATTTTCTCTCCTCTCTCTGCCTCCCATATGGGCAAAGGTCGCTTTCGGCTTGGCGCTTCCGAATTTTCTCATTGGAGGAGGGTTGTATATCCACGTTCCGGCAAAGCTTGTGTTTGTCAGGCTCTTTCGACGCTCGAATCACGTACACTCGCATACGTATCTCGGATGGATAACGTGGATTGGTCTTTGTTTCACTGGTACAGCGGTGGCCTTCATATTTGCGGTGGCCGTGCCTATATTTAGCTTCCTTATTGGCCTAACGGCCGCGCTGTTTGCGTCCTGGTATGTGGTTATCCTTCGTCTCACCACGACCACTAACTGTTGAGACACGCAGGTATACGTATGGGATCGCGGGTTTCTTCTATTTACATGACGCGTATCATCTTGGCGGTGGAAAGAAGGGACTGAGAGAACACCCATGGATGGTTCTGGCGTCCCTTTTAACCATTGTTGCGGGAGCATTCATGTGCGTCGCTGGAACTTATGTGTTTATCAAGGTGACTTTCTTTGCCTGGCACCTCTAGTTAGCTTGGAAGCTCATACGATTTTAGCTCATCGTTGATGCCTATGCGACCGGTGTTATTAGCAAGCCTTTTAGTTGTTAATATCAGGCCCGTATCAGAGTTGTCCTTGTTTTTTATACCCATTGCAAGGGGAGCTTATTCCCCAGCCAATACTAGAAAAATGTCTCTGCGTACACGCACCGCCGCTTGCAGTAGAGGCTTGCACTGTAGTACTGATCCGTTCGACCCTACTGTACATTTTCTATGGTTTCAACCTAGTTCGTCATGGAGACTTTGTTTCAGCTTTTCTTTGTGCAATAATACAAGACCTTTTAGAGTCCCCATGTACTTTTAGAGTACCCCATGTACTAGACTCTATAGCGACGGGGATTTGCGAAGGGGCAATTAGAACCCACAGCGTTCTCGCTTACAGTTTGTCCCCGCGACACTATAAGTACACCTCGTCCTTCCTTGTGGCCTACCCCCCATTCGCTTTGCCCCACAGTAAGGACTAATAACAAACGTCGACCACATCTCCACAGGCTCCATCCCACCATGACCACGTTCGGCTTGCCTGCAGAATCAGAGAGTTTAGACTCTTACGAATATATCCCTGCAAATGGCGGGTCACGTCCAGTGCCAGACGTCGTAATAGAAGAGGCGGATTCTGGGCTTAATGACCCTGGTCTGTAGCCACTCCGATCTTTTCGACTAACCCAACACATTTACGTTTTCTGCACAGGCTCACACACCGACGTTAATTCTCCAGATATGGGAGATTGCTACGACGACGCAGCTGGATCCGATGGCGATTACTCACTTATCGCAACGCAACCGATGTCGCAATCCCAAGGTGTTTCGGTATACACTGATAATCCCGACCAGCATCTCGTTGGCTGTCTCATGCCGGCCACGGCTGCATGCTCGCAGTTTGATATAGTCAAGGAAAAACGCGAATGGAAGATAGGACGACATCAAAGCAACGACCTGGTACTGCCGGGAATTCGTCTCAGTGAGCACCTAACAACCTATTATCACATTATTTTAATTATATTCATTACCCTAGGCAACTTTCATTGCATATTGAAGTGGAACGGAGAGCTGGGGCCACAGTCTGAGGTGAAGCTCGAAGACCGTTCCTCGAATGGCACGTGGGTCAACAACACGTACTTGAGGAAAGGCCAGCAGGGTCTTCTCCGCGGCGGTGCCGCTATTTCTTTTGGTGCAGCTCCGGAGAAGGCCAATGATTTTCGTAAGCATAAAGCTTCTTCTGTTCCGTCTTGGCCTTCCTTGGACTCTCACGCTGTACGTGCGTGTATACTTCGCATCGCATCTGACGCGTTTTACACGCGTATTTTCATGCTGCACGCGTCAACTTGTATGCTGATTCACGCGCACGCCTAGGGTTTATATTTCGTGACATAGAGGGTCAGTCGACTCGACATGCTAAGCAGATATGGGAGAAGTATGACCTTGGCTATGAGTACGTCTTCCCTGCTGTCCTGGCATCTCCAACCTTATGAATACGGCTAGGCTGGGTGCTGGTGCTTTCGCACGCGTTCATAAGTGTATGGAGCGCGTGACCGGTAATGAATATGCTGTCAAAATAATCAACAAGGCAAAACTGAAAGGTTCAAGTGTGGACGAACAGGCTGTCAACCGAGAGGTTTCGATACTTCAGCGGTTGGCGGAATTCAACCACGTTTGTGTCTCTATGTCTTAAACCGATTTTCTCTGAGCCCCTCTTGCAGAAAAATATTGTCTCTCTACATGAGCACTTTGAGGAGAAAGATTCAATTTGTACGCTTGTTCATTTTCGTCCATTTATCGTCTCCACTAATTTCACCCTGTTGCTAGATTTGGTTTTAGAATTTGTCCGCGGCGGCGATCTCTTGACATATATATCGACGCATGGGCCACTGCGTACGTTAATGTGCTAGTTTCGTTCTTTTGTGCTCCTCATTACTTTATCACAGCGGAAGAACAAGTCCGGCGCATGGCGGCGCAGATATGCAGTGCAGTTGCCTATTTTCATTCACATGGGATTACGCATCGCGATCTCAAACCGGAGAACGTGTTGATGACGTCCACGAATCCTCCGGATTGCAAAGTCGCTGATTTTGGCTTGGCCAAACTTGTCGACCACCACACGTTCCTTAAAACTATGTGTGGGACGCCAGCGTATCTGGCACCGGAGGTTGTGCTGCGGGCCGATCCGAAACAGGCTTATGATTGTCGCGTTGATACTTGGAGTCTAGGTGTCATATTTTTTTGCATGTGAGTGGTACAAGACCATGGTTCCAGCACAAATGGAGTGAGCCCGCTTGGTACAGGCTCACGAATTGTGCGCCCTTTCACGGTATCGACGACCCAAATCCAGACATGGAAGCGCAAAGGCGATATTTTGGTACGCGGAAGGTGAACTGGCAGGTCCTTGAGCATATTCACTTAAGTGAAGAAGGTATGTGCCATCGGCATGCTTCTTTACTAAGACTTTGATACGGTTTCCATTAGGTAGAGACTTTCTGCGTAATATGCTGATAGACGACCCTCGCGGTCGCAAAACGGTGGCATATATGCTTGACCACCCCTGGGTGTCCCACCTCATTCCCAGTGATTCTCGATTACAACGCGCGCCCGAAGGCACGCCCCCACCCTCTGGATCGTCGGCCACCCCTCCCACCACTGATGGTGCCCTTGCATGCAGCCAGAGCATGGAGACTCTCAACTTATCGGATATCCCGATTCCGGGCTTGAGCATGATAGATCAGAATGCCACGAAACGCAAACGCGCGACGACTGGTTCATCACAAGCCGCTGATCAGGAGATGAAGGTGGACAGTTTCTCTTCTTCTGACTTTTCAGTGACGAGCAGGATACCCGGGGCCTTCCCGAAACCTAAGGGTGCTCGACAACGACTAGCCGCCGTAGATGAAGTAGGTGGGGACGGTGTATCTTGGAACTTTGCGGGGACGCCCGCTGGTCCCTCGACCCCCGGTCCCTCAGTCCCCGTTAAACGTAGAAGTGATCTTATTGCGGGCAGCTCGCCACTGTCATCCCTCTCTTCCGAGGACGATGAGCCGACTCCAGCGGTGTCGCCGAAGACAAAGCCAGTTACTCGCCGAAACGTAGCTGCCAGAGGCAGAGGCAAAGGCAAAGCCGTGGATACGTCGACCCACAAGCGTAATCGGCCACCTGCGTCGACTATGAAGGTTCGACGCGCGATGCCAAAGGACGACGAGGAGTATGGTGGGAGGAGTAAAGGTCGTCCTCCAGCCAAGGCACCCCGCTACGCATGAAAATTACGTCTTATCCCATCTCATCGCAAACTGAGACACCGGACCAATACATTTACATGACACCGTGGCACAAGCTGCCAGTGAGTGTTAGCAATTTATGCTTTACTTTTAGTTTCCCCCTCCACAAATCTATCGTCACATATCCACATACACAGTCTCATAACCCTCGTCACATGTATCATCATCTCCTCATGGTGTTGTTGGTAACGCAATTTTTGAAGCACATTCACACGTGGCTCAGTCGATAAATACTTAGTGTATATGCAGTAGCCTGCCATCCCTTGGGTATTCTTGCATGTAGCTAGAACTCGAATGTTGAACGTGGAATGTGGGTGGAAGCTGAGGTCACTTTGATGTGACCGTCGTGTGACGGCTTTCGGCAGCGGACTTTGACCACTTTCAACTTGCACCAAACCTTCATGCACCCGAGATGGTTTAGTCCCCTTGGCTATCAGAGGCAGTGGATAAGACCACAACGTGAAACCGTTCCCTGCGAGATAACAGTCAGCTCGTCGATATTGGTAGTATGTACCTGACACGAGAACTATATTTCATCAGTTGTTGCCTGAGCTTGATGGACAAGTTACTCGTGGACGGTTACCCCTTACTGAGGTTGAGAACGATGATGCAGGATCCACGGCAGCTTCTCCCCAAGCTTGAAGCCGCAGACTCTGCGCTTGGAGCGGTACTTCCACCTTTCTGGGACGAAGGTCTGCAAAACGAAGTGGGCGTTTTCGATAGTCAATTGCGGTCTGGTCGAGGTACTGCCGCTGTAGAACGGAGTGCCATGTTCGTTTCGCACTAGTGGCTCAGAACTACGCTTCCCGACGATATCTAGATTTCCGACGACATCACTCACCCAGGCACGTGCTGTCTGACCGTCTGACGACCGAAGTGGCAGTCGATGGAGGTATAGGTGTCGACCGATATGAACCATCTACGTCTGCTTGCCCCCTGGATCTGACAACTTATGCCACCACTTGATCATACGGTATTACGGCCGCTGAACATGCTAAAGCCAATTGATTGGACACGACTGTGTGGTGGTTCACCATAAAAATACTGTGGCTTTCCTGTGGTCTGTGGCTGGGTTTTATGGGTCCTCCGCATCAGCCATCAGATCTTTTTTTTTTGGCTTCCCCTGGTCAGTGCTCCACCCATTGCATTCGGCAGTCGGTCAGGGACCTTGGCAGCTAAGCTCTAAGCGTTAGACTTGCTGTGTCGCTAGCTCAAGTTATCGCGCGTGTGAATGTAGACTCACGTTTGAACTTTATCATGTTATTCACTCTCGCATTAGGTGTAGGGCAGGCATGCATGGGCGCTATGAGTTTCTTCGATTCTGTGTGGGAGGTCGCTGACGGCTGACTGACTCCACAGGCAACACCTTCCGTTTTCGGAAATTCAGGTGCACACGTCAAGCCACCACTGACCGTAACAGTTGCTGTCTTCGCAGCCGTTCGCCTTTCGGACCGGTGTCCTTGTATTGGCTTGCTGTCAGGTGCTCTTTTCAGACTATCTGGCATACGCGCCTGTCGCTATTTGGTGAGTTTCACGATCGAATCTGGGTGATGTTCTGGCTGAAACGAGGCACTGGCACCGCCTCGTCATGTTTCATTAACCTAAATTGCTTAGAAGATCAGCGCCATAATGGTAGGATCTCGTCCGGGCGAGTCGGGTTTCTCAGGTGTACGCGGCTCGTGAGCCGGTTTCTTTTACTGGTCACCAACATAGTTCTGAGACCATTCCCGACTAGTGAGCGTGCGTGACGGGGCCATCTAGCATATGTGATCTTGGCACACAGCACAGGCCAATAGAGACCAACGCCAAGCGGGTCAAACAGTCGACAACCAAAATCAATGCAGTCGAGTCGGTTCTTGAGAGGAGTTATCACTTAGCGCGGATAACCCATCTAAGTCAATTTATAAGTGGAAATCGACTATTTACTTTTGAGGCGTAACGGTACAGAACACTAAGTACAACGCAGAGACCCAAGGTGCTGGACCAAAACTGAACGCGAATGCTTCATGATACACGTGGTGAAGAAAATTAACGGTAGCATATGATAGAGACATCGATGTGGCATAGCAAAGACCCGTGAAAAGCAAAAAAAGAAACCCCGGTGAAAGCCTAGAAGATAGCGATGATAGCGATGACAGCAGGGTGGAAAATGCAAACGCAACGAAACACATGCCAAAGTCGCAGAAACAGTAACAGGAAAATAGGAACATATACACCGTCATGGAAACCAGGTGAGGCGGTGGGGAGATATATAGACTCCCCGCGGCAGCATACTTTTATCATAGCGTCACTCGCTAGTTCCCTTACCATGATCGCGGTAAGGGAACTAACAAGCATGCGATGCTACCGCGATGCCACCCCTTCTCAGCGAAAGAGCTATTGCTCTTCCATTTTTCGCGTCGAGCTCGCCTCGGCCCCCGCGTGGTCCTCCTCCTCCTCACGGTCATCGGCGTCGAGGCCGGTGACACCGTCCTCATCTGACGGCGCAGTCTCATCCTGGTCAACCGGCGGCCGCAGACTAAGCGCCAGCCTGACGCGAGACTCGCCCAGACCTGGACCCTCCTCAGCCTCCTCCACCGCATCCTCGCCATGCTCTGCCTCCTTCCCCCGCGCCTTGTTGCCCCGCCGGACACCGCGGCGTGACTCCGTCGGCCGCTTGCATTTGAGCCCGCGCCGCGCACACTGACTATAAAATACGTAGTTTTTGTCAGAGCCTATTTTGATGATAATAATATGAATGAAATGTTTCTCACTTGCATGAATCCTTGTCGTTGTCGTCCATGTTGCCGGGCTGTGCACTGGGTGGGGGCTGCGGGCCCGGTCCACACGCAATCTTGCGTTTCCGGCAGAAAAAGCACGCCATGCGCGGGCGCCGGGCCGGCTGGACGGGCGGCGGCGGCGGCGGAGGCGGGGGCCGCTTGAACGGCGGCGTGAGCACGAGCCGCATGACCGAGCTCGAAGACTCGGGCGCACACGTCGGGCCCGGGAGAGGCTGCTCCCGGGGGCCGCGCGACAGCGGGTACGACCCGAACAGCCCGAACACGGGCGCGGGGGGTATGCATATCCCGCCGCCGCCGCCGCCGCTCCCGCCCATGAAGGAGGAGGAGCCCTCCGAGGCGCCGGCACGCTGGTGCGAGGGGTATGGGTGGAAGGGGCGGAAGGACGGCTGGGAGTGGTGGCGGCGGCGGTCTGTCCTGTCCCTGCGCGGGGCGAGGTGCGATTGCGAGGGCACGATGGGCGCCTGGGGGAGCGGCTCCTCCATATGCGCGCTGTGGGGGCGGGACGAAGGCGACGTTCGGCGGTCGCTCCGCGTCGAGGTCAAGTACGACGGGGAGATGCTAGGTCCCTCCCCCGAGCCAGAGCCAGACGCGGGGGGCGGTCGAGATCTGCGGGGATTTGTGAGGCGCGGGATCGGCTCCGGCTCCAAGAGTTGCGAGGGCCGTATTGGTGCCCGCGGTGTACCCCCAGGCGCGTGTACGCGCGATAGGTTCTCCTCCTCCATGGGCGACTGCCTCAATGGGCCCTGGAATGGCAGCATGGCATGCGCAGGCTGCGGCCCCGCCAGGGAAAGCTGCGGGGCGGGATGAAGCCCCAGTGCGGATTGCTCGGACAGGTGCTGCTCGTGGTAATCAGTGCCAGCGTGCGCGTACGGGGATTGATCGTAGTCATCGGGGGAGGAAGACGCCCAAGACGGTCCCGCCTCCGAATACACCGCGGAAGGCGGCGGATGCTCCTGGAATGCGCCTTCCACTTGCATATGGTGGATCAGTCCCTGCTCCATGTCTGGGCCCGGTAGAGAAGGATACGCATGTTCAGTATTTTCTTCGAAAGAATCCCGAAGAGGTTCGCGCAATGGTGAATCAAAGATGCCTTCGCTGGGTGGCAGTGGCGAGGGATCAAAGGCACTGGCGTGGGGCCTTCCTTCTGAGTTCTCCACTGGACTCAGGGACGCGTGCGCAAACGACGCAGAGGGGTGATAGAGGCCCATTGTGTCTTGGTGGATCATCTGCAGCGGGAACATGTCCTGATGCTGATCATGCTCGTAGACGGGTTGCGAAAGGGGGCCGGCTGTATATTGCGAGGGATGGGGATGTTGCAGATCTGGGCGATACACGTCCGAAACAGCAAACTGCTCGCCCTCAGGCTGAGACTGGGCAGAGGGATCTTGGTAATAGGACAGGGCGGGCGGTGTGTAAGGCGGGGAAGGGTGAGCGTCGTCGTACGCGGGAGAGCAGTGCTGGCTGGAGGCGAGACAGTTTGACAGTCAGCGACAGGCAGAATGTGAGAGGTGATCGGACTTGCCTAGTAGCTACTGGCTCGGAAACGGAGCGTGGATAAGCCAATAGCGGGCTGTCGGCAGGGGGCGAAGGGTGCCATAGGGAGGTCGCCAGCGCTTCGGGGTGGGAGCGGTGGGGCGGCTGATGGGCAGGGTGGGAGCCGTACACGTACTCTGTGTGGCCAAAGGGTGCCGTGTGGGGCGCGGGTGAGGGTGGGGTAGGCGGTGGGTACGGAGTCAAGGTCGACGCAGATGTGGACGCGTACGCGTATGGCGACGGGGAGTCGTGGTGTTGAGGGTGGAGGTCGTCGGTCTGGATATGGAGCTGGGGCGGATACTGGGAGTAGTCCTGGAGACACGGCTGTGGGTAAGCGTTCGGATATGAGTCCTGGTATTGCGACGGGTAATAGTGTGGGTCCAAGGCAGGCGGAGGGGCAATATCAGAGTGGAGAGAAGAGACAACGGGATAAGCGTTATAGAGGGTATCGTCGTCGTCGTTTGGGGGCGACATGGGGTGGTGGTCCTGGTGGGGATACATGAAGGGAGGAGGAGGGAGAGGATAAACCTTGGAGCGCGTTTTGAAGCCGGGTAAGAAGAGACCTTCGAAATAAAATAAAATAAATAAATGTATGAGAGGGGAGCCGCTTAGATTGGCTTTTTCAGATCATTGATCTACATGTAGCCACAATTGAGTACCGGCCCAAACCGGCACATGAAAGGGCAGCAGGCCGGCAGGTGCCTTGCTCGACGTGCACGTCGACAGACACGACGAGCACGATAAAGGAAGAGGCTTACACGTTGTGGGCGATAAAGAAATTTGGCGGGGAGAAAGATGGATGTGCTCGGGGAAAGGAGGGTGACCCTGGATATGTTATGATTAGGTTCGGGAAATAATTGAAAAGAGCTGTGGCAATATTTAATAATATTTGCGAGCTCACCCGATTTATAATCGAACATCAATATCCACGCCTTTCTTGGATGAGTCAGCAGGAGCGTTTGATCAGTCTGGACTGGGACGCATCCGCTGACTGGCATCGCACGGTGTCTTTTACCTAATCAGTACGCATGTCGGCCACTCTGGGATCCAAAGGGTCGCTCACTAGATCAGGCAGCGTCAGCCTACGCTACGCTGTAGTATGCTCGCTGCCTGCCACCTGTCTCCCCGCGCAGCAAGAAGACAGACAATATCCAATTCCCCAGTCCCCCGGCATCTCAACGTGAGTGGTTCGGGATCAGTCAGTGCATGCTACAATCACTCGTGAGACACCCTCGAAGATTGCAAATTCGTGCCTCAGCTGCAGGAATGCATATTCCCCTGATCACCCCCTCCTCCTCCCCATTTCTCACATGACCCCCAATCGTGTCCTCCATTATCTCCTCTGGGCCGCCAGCCGCCCCGGCATCCCATCAACTGTCGGACTTTCGGAGATCAAATCACACTCCTTCATCGAGGCAACAGCACCCATGTATCGCTCGCTTCTCGCCACGCATGCTCATATCGACAGAAGATCTCTTCCCTTGTCCAACCAAAGAAGCCTCCCTATGAACGCAGACTTCGCACCGGCCCATTCCATCCTTCGACACGGTACTTATCCCCGGTGGGAATATTCCCAGAGAGTCCTCCATATGCACGAGCTCGTATCTCTCCACCACGGCTGTCCCCGAGTTAACCACCTCGTGAGTCATTCAATCCAACTCCAGGCGACATCACCACGTCCCTTATGTCATCCGGGACGCTAACCGACTCTTTGCTATTTCTTTCTCCTTTGCCTTGTGCCTGTGGGTCGTGCCCGCATGCATCCTTCGCCAATCCACATATACTACCCTCCATTGTGATCTCGGACCACTCCGCGACTCGCTAGGTTAGCATTTTCTATTCTTTCCTGTCCTTCGCATCTTCCCGTGGCCCTTTGCGATGATATTCAAGGTATCCTGCATTTGCGTTTTGCAAAACAGCGGCCGTTTATACAACCCTTGATCTAGCCGTGGTCCAAATCGGGCCGTGTTGGAGCAAGGTATTATGCCACGATTTCCCGATGCGTCCCTCAAACCTACCGGCGCCTAGTTTTTCTTATGCTCCCATGGCTTTTATCTACAGAATGTGAGTGCCGTGAGCGTGTTGACTACCCACAGTCAGCCAGCCGTACAAACATCTAACTACGTCTGTGTCCATATGATGTGCTCCTGCCCGCCCATGTTGAGCTCGGTGGTTCCACTCTTCTGGAGCTATAATTTTACAGGTGGCGAGATGCAATGCGGTAACTCAAGCCACGCCGTGTTCCGGCTATCACAGCAGGGTAATACGAGCGTGCGCGGTCGGTCCATATTCCAAATGGGAGCTTTGGTGATACCCGATCGCATATGTGGCTTTCGATCGTATTTGTGGCTTTCGATCGCATTTGTGGCTTTCGATCGCATTTGTGGCCTTCAGCACGCCTTTGCTAGTACTTCCCGTGGCTCCAATTTCTCAGCATCAAGGTTATATGCGGACAAAGGAAGACTTATATGCTGCGTGCTTTTCGTTGACAGATATATATCATTCCAGGTATCCATGACAAACCACACACGAACCCTGATGCCATCGCGTTATGGCGATTTGCGTGGCCGGCGATGCCTTTTACAAAAAAGAAAGAAAAAAAACTAGATGATCGTCGTGTTCTTACAATATCTGTTTTATAATACGGGTTCGATCATCGTTTAGATGATGCACTTGCCATGGTGATGTTTTAACTTATAGGAGCGTTTCGTAGTTCCCATGGCGAGCAACACAATAGGACCGCGTGTGTCATTCCTCCGAAAAATTAGGTAAGACCGCCTCTTTCACACAACCCGCACTCTGACGTTCAGCAGTGTATCATTTTTTTTATTTTTAAACACAAGGGAGGCTGAGTATGCACGGTAAGCTGTTGCTTCCTGCCACATGGAGCCTGTTATTCACCTTTTCTCCAGCGTGCAATGTTTCTATCGGAAAGACTACGCCAAGAGACACATACGAATAGCAGTGTACCATTTTTATTTTCTAAACACAAGGGAGGCTGAATATGCTGGTACGCTTATTGCTTCCTGCCATATGGAGCCTGATATTTCACCTTTCCTCCAGCGTGCAATGTTTTGATCGGAAAGACTACGCCAAGAGACACATACGGCAGTGTACCATTCTTGTTTTCTAAACACAAGGGAGGCTGAGTATGCTGGCACGCTATTGCTTCCTGCCATATGGAGCCTGTTCTTTGACCGTTCCTCCAGCGTGCGATGTTTCTATCGGAAAGACTACGCCAAGAGACTCATACGGATGATATAGCTGAGTCCAAGGAGAAGGCTATGTTACGGTATTGCTTCCTGCCATATGAAGCCTGCTACTTCACCTTTCCTCCAGCGTGCAATGTTTCGATCTCGTAGACGACGCTAGAGGCACATACAAAGGATATAGCTGAGCCCAAGGAGAAGGCGGATTATGTTATAAACTCGGAGAGCCAGCTGTCCCGCTCATACCACTGGCTCACTTGTTGACATCCGTCCATTATATATCCCGTCGCGCAACGTCTCACGCGAATTGGGTCCTTTCATTTGTCTGGCACGATTCGGACACACCCCACACCATCGCACCTTTCTTGAAGGATGCTGTGAGGTGGAGACTGACGGTCGCATTGTTTCGAAATATGCCAAACTGAATAACTCTAGAATCTGCCGGAGGCTTCACCGGACCGTGATTTGTTTTCTGCCGAGGTTCAGGGGTCGCATCACGACGTCGGTAGCCCGGAGCAACTTCCTGCACAGTTCATCGCTCGGAGGCTTACGCTACAGGTAGTGAGTGGTACATGGGATCGGGACTGATCAATGATCATGCCGTTTTCTGTTCGATCTTCTATTTGGGCGAGATTGATGATTTATCTCGCAGATCGTTGACACATGCAGTCTTCGACTGGCAGATAAGTCCTTCCATGTCGAATCCCGCTCTTGACAGCCACGCTGTTCGTTTTTCCTGGTTTCTCTCTCGCATGCAGGCCAGAGGCACCGATGCTACTTATAAAATCCCCCATAAATTGTTTAAATGGGGGCAGAGCGTCATTCATAACTCCCTCATGCCCTGCACTGACAAATTGATTTCATCTCGTATTCCAAGGGGACTGTTCCGATTTCATCTAATCCCGTTCTGTCCCATATGTCCCCTGTGTTGACTCGATCCTTTTTTTCTCTGCATCACATTGACAGTGCTCAGACGCAACGTTATATTCTCCAGCAGCTTCGGAGGTGTCTTCATATAGACTGGGCATGAATTGTTTCATATCCCCTCTAGATAAGAAAGCCGAGAGCCGAGAGTCTATTATCCATATGAACCGATGAATTGCGACACGTGTTGGCTGGATTCTATCGCCAATATGACACGCTTACCATTGGAATACTGAAGGGAGATACCGCACATCTTACCGGTAAGTATGACATTGAGTTTCTAAGTTAACAGCTATTTGCGGGCGAACCCCAGTATCCCATTCAGCTTCAGGGTTAAGAACCTTGATGATCAACAAGGCCTAGGAACATCATACTGGAGGTCGCACAAGTGCCGAAGGCCCTCCAGCGGAAGGCCTTCACGTCCGCCACACAGCCTTGACGTCGCCAGCTCGGGACATAAGTTGCTGGATGAATCCGCAGTCAACGTGTTGGTAAGCCATCTGTCTCAAAGGGAGATGTGCTTCAGGTTATCCTGATAGTATAATATTAATGTACTGACGCCTTTCGGGTGCATCGATAGGATGATCATCGGCATGTCCAACGAATATGTTATTGGACTTCACCATGGAGACCTCGATATACGACAGTGTTCAGACTTCGTTCGTTTAATCCGAGTCCAGGTAACTGGTAAGGCTTCATTCTGTGGCTGACCTCAGCCATATGTAGTTATCATGCTTCTAAGCCTATGGAATAATGTTAAATAGACTCTCAAGTATACAAGCTGGTGTGACTCGAACCAGCCGTGTCATGGCAATAATAGGCTCAGTGCACGACGCTCGCACATGAGCGCCACTGGATCAGTGCTGCATCGAGTGAAACTTGACAGAGCGCATGGCGATCCGACCCATCCCGGCCACGAAGCATCAGGTGCGCAGCCGCAGTCTGATGTTCGCAGTCTACATATAAGTACTGGTGGCAGGAAACTAGAAATGACAAGCAAAGCGGCGGACACCGCGCTTTGGGACGTGCACTTCAAGTTGACCGTGCACTTCAATTTGACCGTCGGACGTTGTTCCCTTGTTACACCCACGCACGTCGTCCACATACCTTCGCTGTTATACGTCCGACCCGCGCGCGAGGTCGTGTGCCGCGTTGGTCTGGAGCAATACGCGCTCTCGGTCACTGGCACCCTCTGGGCTAGAGATTGGAGGCGGGGTGGCTCCATAATCAGACCAAGATCGAGCGGCTCTGAGAAGAGTTTCGTGATTAAAGCCAAGGGTGACTGGCACCGCAGGGGAAATTCGGTGGAGGATCCTGGCCAGTTTTTGGACGTACTGGAGAGGCTTTGTCCCGGTATCACAAAAGCTGCTATGGGCGAGCAGGAGGATGCTGAGATTCGGTCCGAGGTGGAAAGCGAGGCAGATGTAAAGTGAAGGGGAGTCAAGTCAAGGTCAATGAGGTGCATAATTGAGAATGTTTGGCCGCCGGGCCTCAGATCATCGGATCCGAGCTACTACATCATAATGTGCGCTGCTTGGAAGACATAAACAGTCAAGTTGTACCTGATCATGTGGGTTGTCAACAGCAGGCACTTATTCAAAGGGGGGCGTAACTACTACTATCTCGTTGACACGATGGCAAACCCCACGCAAGGAACTGGGGGGTTAATTTCTTCTCCAGACAGCTAATGATATAAACTGTGTAAAATAATATCCATAATCTAAAATTAGAAATGGGGTTGGCGAGCAGTACAAATTAGAGGAAGCTTGAACGATGATTGTGGCAGAATAACAGCCGTATCAGGTGCGGTTGTGTCTTCCAAGACGACTAGCACCTTTCCTGATAGTTTTCACTTCCCGCTGCTTGGCGTGCGCTCGCCGAGCCCTGGGGAAATGAACCCATTGTCAGCGCAAAGTGCTCACGGTCCGCACGATTGAATACACGCACTCTTCCAGCGCAGCCAACTCCAGATTTTTTACATGCTGGTGTGCCTCTCTAACGGCACGGCGGGCAACATCGAGAGCCCTATCTGCATCCCTCTCGGCCTGTTCTGCGTCAGTCACCTTCTGACGGGCAGCTTTGATGGTGGGATCAGCCACGAAAGCAGCTGAAGAGTCGGAGGACATTTCTCGGAAGCGCGAGAGGATGCTTCCTGAGCGTCCGGGACTTCCGGAGCTCGAAGATGATTTTGAGTCGCGGTTGGCAGAACCCCCCGGCTTGCTCTCCGTCTGGCCGGGCTGACTAGACTTGGAGGCGAAGAGAGGCATAAGTATGGCGTTTATGTCAGAGCAGCAAGTTAAGTGTCGTTGACGTATCGATGAACCGATAAGAGTTGCTGCTCCACCGTAGCTTACTTACTCGAGGCTTTATGCACCAAAGGGAACGACGTCATACTTGGTCATCCGGGAAGTTCCACACGTGACGTTTGTCGTATCAGTGGGGCACATATTGCAGTGATAAGTATACATAGGTACTGTACCTGTGTTCGACGTGTTCGACAGATTTCCTATCTGCAGAGCAAAGCGGTCACCCGTCACCCGCGAGTTCCAAATGGTTCCGCGAGTCATACCGCTTTCCTGTTTAGTTCATCTCCACACACCAGACGATTGCCTAAAGCTGAGCGCTGAGCAGCGTGAGCTTCTAGGAATATGGTTAACTGCACTAGTATCGTAGCCGTTTGGATAAGTGTTTCGCTCTATATGTAATAATATTTTTACTGCGATATTAGGAAGTTGATGACACAGGTTTCTACAAAATGATGAAGAGGGCTTGTATTACTGACCGTTTTCAAAGCCTCCCTCCCTGACTCGGGGGAGACCGCTGAACTAGTGACTAGTGTACAGGTGGGCCATCAAAGTGTCGTTTCAGGTGGTCACCGGCGACAAACAATATTTCGCTTACAGGAATGAACCCCCTCTACTGTACTATGTGGCGTGCTCAGCAGGCCCATGAATATTCGCTTTGATTCGGGACATCTTCTAGACTGCCGTAGAGACGGAGTTAACACGTCAAATCGACAAACAATCGCACCAGACTTACTCAACCTCCAAGCAATCTCCGACGCGTTTCACCCAGACATACAAAAGTTGGAAGCCATGACCCTTCTTCTGGATGAGTTTAACAAACTTGGAATACCCTTCCTTATCGAAGGGTATGGTGATCCCCGCCTCCATTGCCGCCCGATGCTCCGTATGTCCGGCCATCACCAGCACGCTGCGCCTTCTGTCGAACATAGTTATGGAGATTGATGGCCCCACCAGTCTGAGAATCGCAAAACAAACGAAACGCTCATCGCCATACTCGTTGCGAGGGCTCTCGTAGACGGTACCACTCCCCATCTTGACTATTTCCTGCTCATTGGCAAATCCAAAATCAAGGGACCACGAGAAGTAAGCTCTCGCTGGTATGAGGAACTTGTTGGACGGAAGGGAGGCAGGATCGTCGAGGATTTTCTTGCTGAATTTGCACACAGCTTTGTGTTTCGGCCAGCCCGCCTTGCTACATTGCAGGTCGCAGTAACACTACAGGCAGTTAGTGCTGAGAGAACGTGAGCATGGAAGCTCACTCACAGCGGCTTTGCAACTGGATCAAGGAATTTTTCATCACAATACCTTGTGTCAAGAAGTGAAAAGTTCCTACGAGCCACAGACTGACTTGCTACCATCTTTGCCGCATGTACTACACCTGTTGAATGGAGTCGGTGGTTTGCCAGTTTCAATCTCTTCCAAGGCCCTTGTGCATTCCCCACCATAAGTAACATTCCCTTGGCATATATGAAGACAAACCTGAATCTGAGCCTAGGACACGGCACAAAGAACGAAATGTTGGTTTCCTGTTCAACCTCCTTCGGCAAGAACCAATGACTTTGTAGGTCGTCTCTCCATTCGCAATCCACGAGTCCAGCATTGTGGGAAAGTAGACGGGCAAACATGCGGATATGCTCTTCAGGTATTGTTTCGCCGCACTTCAAGTGAAACATCAGCTTATTCCGGAGAGCAGCAGCTGAGGTATTAGGTGGCATGGTTTCTTTGAGGCGAGACTCAAGATAGCGGGTGAATTGGGAACCCCCCTTGGATATCAACCGTGAATCAAATGAACAGAAGTACTTAAGGACAATTTACCTCCCGAATAGCCCGAGTACCTTCTATGTACGAGTACCTGACGACCACAACAGGTACTTTTGGTGTCTGCATCATTGGATTCAACGGGCCTATGGCACACATAAGTAGCTGTAATTTGTTCACTGATATTTTGCATACCATCGGAGGAGTTGCCAAATTTGCGCTCCTGTGCCATTTTGATTTCTCGCAAAAACTAAAAGATTAAATAAATACATGTTTACAAGAATGGAAATACCTTTGGCCCAGGTTCCGGCCACGACGCTTGCTTTACCTCCATGATCTCCATAATAAGCGCGCTCGTCGCGGGCTGCTTACCTTCAGCGTAATAAATAACAAAGGGAGTGTCTTTGCCGCCTGGGCGAGCTGTGTCATCGACACAAAAATCAACGACAGTTTTAGATGTACCTTCACGAGTAATGTCAAGGGAAGCTTTAGCCATGATCTGTTTTGTGCCGATCCATGCACCCGTGATGTCTTTAGCCGCGTTCATAGGAGTCACTTGGATGTTTTCTTGCTGTGTGAAGGCCATAGTACTGAAATGGCGCATAACATAGCTGTGGACGAGGGTTGGTTTTAGGGTACAATCACTTTCAACTCGAAAACTTACGAATCGATACGCGCGGCATCTGCGTAACCATCCACTTTCTGAGGACCGGTACTTGTGAACCGAAGCTCAGGGCGTGCATCGTGCCAATTCGGCCAAGAAGGGAGATTTCCTAACTTCATATTAGGGGATTCACCGTAAACATAACCGGGGAAAAGAAGGTCGAGCCTTTGTAATGGTGGCGTCAGCTTCATGGATGCGGCCCCTTAGGCGCAGACAGGCACCTCTGAACGTCGCACAGTGCCAAGCGCAGCTTTGTTATGAGCACTTGCTTCTGTTCCTTGCCGTTCTTCTCTACAGCCTCACTTACGCTTGGCCCCAGTGTATTGACACCGAGCAGCTTGAGCCACTGGAGGACGTCTCTCTTGGTGAGCGACGAAAAAGCACCGCTGCCTTGCTTCTGGTCGGACACAGGCGTCATCGCTTCTTTGGTGTGTTCTTGAGGTGGCTGCGACCAGACAATAATAAAGGGGTGGGTAGAAAAAAAAAAATAGTTTCCAAGAGCTGTATGTCACGATAAACGGGATTGTCCGAGGCCTGGCTAAAATCAAATCGAGTTCTCAAGGAAAGGTAGATACCATAGGTACATAAGACCCCACGTCAGGAGAGCAACTTGCTAGTTTGAAAACAGCTGGCGATTGGCAAGATTAATCTGTACAACAGATTTGCAAACTTAGTTTTGAGACATGTGGATAACTTGACCCGACCACTCATGACCTTTTTTAAAAAAATTGTCCGAGGCGTGGTCTCGGAAGGGCAGTGTCCGGCGATGCTTCAAGGCTGCTATTCCGACTTAGTGATGTGCGGGCTTGGGCCGGGCTATAGCAGGCTCAGGCTCAATGAAGCTTAGAGCCCGGCCCATTAATTGGCCAGGCTCGGGCAGCGGCGGGCTGGGTCCGGGCTCGAGCCCGGGCATAACCACCATGAAGATGCTCTGGCATCTGGACTCTACGTTCAAGGAGATCCTGGACGAGTCCTTGACTTGCAAGTACGCTGGAGAGGAAGAAACGTAAATGCCGGGTTTGCACGCAGTTGTCTGCCAGCTCATGAGAGCCCATTCTCAAGATGTTGTGAGCCGGACTAGAGGGCCGAGTGTGATATGATGGCCAACCATCGGACTCAGTTCTCTGTCCTTCAAGCTTCCAACGCCATGCTGAACCGCCTGAACCACGGAAAACCAATTATTTCTTAGCACCATTGACCAAATCTAGCTCACCTACACTGGATTCCGGTTAGGTTAAGACGAACTGCCACGACTTCCCTTTCCTCTGTGATTACGTAAGCTGAAACGAACGTTAGAACGTTAGAAAACACCATGTCGCAGAGTACATCTCTCCAATACGAGGCGCCATGTAAGCCAAATCTACGTAAATGGTTGGCTAACCCTCATGCTCCCTGGGATAGGGCCGGTATATGCCATGGACTGGTGCAAGACATGGGCTCCTGGGCAAATTCGAGCTCGCGCTGCATTCCGTCTCGCACTTTCCTCATATACCGAGGATTATCGAAATCGGCTCGCAATCATCGGTCTTCAGGACGAACGCTCGTTGGTGGATGATGAGCTGCACGAGGGGTACTCTGACTTTGTGCTTCTCGCGGAGACCATGCATGGATATCCTGCTACAAAACTGCAATGGCAGCCGCTCTCTTCGGCGACTTTTGCTTGGGCCGTGAAACCCGCAACTACTGAACTTTTAGCGACCACAGGTGATGCTCTTCGAATATGGGACTTCACATATGATGGCGAACAGAAACCATCCAGTTTCGTTGGGAGACACCCTACAACAGCAGGATATCACCTGGGCCAGCGGGTTGCCTTGTCTGGAGTATGTTTCACTCGTTTCCGTGTCTCCGAGCATTCTGATGCTACTTTCAGTCTAAAGTACCTACTACTGCCTCCTCTGGCGCACCATTAACATCTTTCTCCTGGAATACTATTTTACCGAGTCACATTGTTACCTCATCCATTGATACAACTTGCACCGTGTGGGACATCAATACCTCCACTGCCATCACGCAGTTGATTGCCCATGATCGTGAAGTGTACGACGTAGCGTGGTTGCCTGGTTCGACCGAGGTCTTCACCTCTGTAGGGGCGGATGGAAGTCTGCGGCTCTTCGACCTCCGTTCCCTCGAGCACTCCACTATCCTATACGAGGCTTCCACCGTCAGAGCGAAAGAGTCAGCCAAAGCCACGTCGCCACAGACGCGACCTGTCTCGACACCATTACTGCGGATTGCTTTCAACCCGTCAGATTCCCATTACATCGCCACGTTCCACGCGGACTCTACTGAAGTTCAGATATTAGACATGCGTAGTCCTGGTGCGCCCGTAGTGGAGCTCAAAGGTCATCGCGCACAGGTGAATGCTATCGGATGGGGCAAGCAGGACAGCATGCTTGCCACTGCAGGTGAGTGGTGCGGTTACATCACCATGACTTTGCTTTGATTTTTGGGACTATACTAGGTGACGACTCGCAGATACTAGTGTGGGATCTATCGCAGCAATCACTGGCGTCTCCACGACACCACGGCTCATCGCGACTGCCATCGTCTCCTCGACCAGATTCTAAACGACGCATCCTGACAGACCCCGTACTTGCATACACCGCCCCCACCGAGGTCAACAACTTTGCATGGTCTCCTCCTTTACCGCAAATGGGTGTACCTAGCTCTGGCGCCGTGATCGCTGGCGGTGAATGGCTGGCCATGGCTCTTGGTAAAACAGTGAAGGTTCTTAGAGTTTAGATATACCTGGGGGAACTACGCTTTCCTTGATGTAACACTATTATGTCCATGTTTCTAGCCATCTCCGGTACTGTATCCTTAGCGACGTTGACACCAATGTCCAACAGCCTATTAATCGCAGAAGCCATATGTTTCAGGCCGGGTGAGAAGTACTCTTGCAACAGTATTATCAAGTACCTATCGCTGCTGAAGTTGACACTCATGTACTCAATGATCTGTTACCAGTGTAAGTAGACCCTGCATGCCGAAAGAGGTCAAATCGCTTCGCTTTACCGGCTACTAATAAGGTAGTGTCACCAAACAACACCAAGCGCGTCTGCCCTACTAAGTATTTTGTTACCTGAGAAATACTTACGGTACAGGAGAAACTTCTTTGATCTCGACCCCTCAGCGCTAGCAACAAAGCTTCTATTCGATAAGCATAAGGAGTGTTACTTATGAGTGCAGAGAAGCATGTGCTCGAGGCAAGTCCGCATCTTACATTCCTTCGCCGCCACCCGCGACCGTGACGCGTCATATTCACCATGCCAATAGTACGCGAAGACAAGTCGCGCAAAATGTCGTGGTGCATGTAAAGGGCTGATCTCTCAAGGCACTTTGCGATACGGACAGAAGGCCCCTCACGAGAAGTATGGGGAAATAATTTCATGGATGCATTGGTGTGCAGACCCTATTGATCGCCCCTTGGATGACCTCACGCTTCAAAAGGGAGTGCGCAGGAAAGGTGCTTGGCAAACTGGCGGCCGTGCGTTTGGACAACGTACCTGGGTTCCGTTTCTTACGGTTTGCTCTTTCCCAAACCCCTATATGCAGCTCAACTGAGGAGACCTTAGCCCTGAAGATCAGAGTAGGGTTCTGCAAGATGTCCAGGCTCGCAGAATTGGCTCTTCGGTATCTAATCTACCTACGAACAGTCAACCTATGAGCAGTCAGCCTATGAGCAGCCAGCCTACAAGCAGTCAACCTACGAGCAGTCAACCCACAGCGAGCCAAAAGCGGAAGGCAGAGCCATCGCCTGGCCGACCGTTGGCAGCGCCTTCACAGTCACAAGTCAGAGAGGAAGACTTAGATGGATATTTTGACAATTCGCAGGATGAGGCCAAGGACGAGCTTTATGTATCACTCCGGGCAAATGTCGTCGGTTTACAATATTATAAAGGCAAGATCTTCGATAAATTGTCATGGTGGCTTGACGAAGCTACGTTTAGGTATGGTGGGACCTGGCGAGGAAGTGACTCTTGTGCGGGAACCGCACAATACGTACGACAGGAATGCCCTTCAAGTCATGAATATCTCTGGCACGCAAGTCGGTCATATTCCCCGCAATATAGCATTGAAACTCGCGCCGTTGATGGATCGCAACCTCGTCACGGTCGAAGGTGATCATGCTCGCTCTTAGATGAAATTGACTGACATGCTCAAGGGGTTATCCACGAGGGGAACCTCAACCGTTTCGAATACTCCATTTCTATGTGAGCATTCGCTCCTCAGTTCCTGTCATTGTTTTATATGCGATTTGTCCTACAGCACCCTGAAGATATACGGTGCTTCTCACAGGCGCGCTCAACTGGAACCACTTTTAGTATGGGCCACGCCAAGACAGCAAGGTATACACGTCAGTTGAACAATGTACTACTGCTCAAGCTGTTCTAGGTTTCACAGACGCCATGCGTCCAGCGAGTTATCAAACTCAACCTTCTGGCTCAAACGCCACCTACGCCCTTGTCACACCTCCCAGGCCTATTAGCACAGCTGGACCATCGGCGTCGCAGTCAGCGACGAGCATGTCTGCTTCTCAGCGGAAGGCCCACGAGGACCACATGGAATCTTTGCGAAAGGCGGCAGAGCTACGCACCATGCTTAGTTCTCTTGAGAAGGTTGACGATGAAGGACGGAGGACATCTCTACTGGACTCGGTTTGTACGACCGACGTGAGCACTTCCTAATTGTTTATCCAAGCATTTAATCATTCAAGCCAGGATATACTGAATCTACCTGAACATCCTTCTCCACCCTGCGTGGCCTCTGGAGAGCTCACTGTCAATCTTCTACGGCATCAGGTATGCATAATCCTCCAGTTGGGGCTATTTCGAGGTTTAAAAACTTGGTGCTGCAGAGTCAGGCCTTACAGTGGTGCCTTGAGCGCGAAAATCCCTCACTTCCACAGCATGAGTCTGACAGACCAGTTCAGTTCTGGCAGTTGAAGTTGGCGCCAGGAAGGTCCAAAGTAAGCATATAACAATTAAGATTCTACTTTCTCTAGACTGATTCTCAAATTACTTCATAGGTTTATTATTTGAATCTTGCAACAAAAACGCCCCAGGAGACCAGGCCAGTCTTGGGTAAAGGTGGCCTTATGGCTGATGCCATGGGATTGGGTAGGTCGTTATCGAAGATATCAACACTCGTTGCTGAGGTCCTCTGAGGTAAAACCCTTACCATGCTTGCCCTCATCCTTGCGACCAAAAAAGATACGCCTAGTGATTTTAGCAACACAACTTTAATAGGTTTGCTATCGAGTCCGCATGGACTATGATGCTCTTATTTGACGACGGTGTAGTTGTTCCGCTATCGGTCCTGTCAAATTGGAAGACACAAATCGCTGAACATTGTGCAAGTGGCGCCATTACTTCTCATGTTTATTACGACTCGGGACGAAACCTTGCTCCCCAAGATTTGCCTGAATTTGACGTAGTCATCACAACATATCAAGTGGTGACTCAAGACCACAGTTCAAGCAATGGCATTGTGACCAAAATGGAGGCGGACGGAAAAGCTAAAAAGAAAAGGAAGTCCAAAGGTGGACTGTTCGACGTGAAATGGAAGGCGAGAGATCTTTTAGTTAATTACTCCATTGAGCTGACTTCTACTGAATAGCGTATTATCCTGGACGAAGGGCACACGATACGAAACTCCAAGACGAAAATGGCCACAGCGGTCAGGGCATTGAATGCTCAGCGAAGATGGGTATGACTACCTCGTGTGGCATTTTACTTCCCTCACTGCGGCTCGAATAGGTTGTGACAGGCACCCCTATAATCAATTCGCCAAAAGTAAGGAGCTCGTTGCGTGATGCAAGTCCGGATTAACGAGTTGGTTCCCATTACAGGATCTCGGCTCTCTTCTACAATTTTTACAGATATGTCGGCCCCTCGACAACGAAGATTACTACAAACGTCTCCTCCTACGTCCAATAGCCCAAGGATCTCCTGAAGGTGGCGAGCTTCTGAAGGTGCGTAGCTGATCGCATCTTCAGCAACCATTGGATATTGAACATGTTCAGGCTTTGATGTCTCATATATGCATCCGTCGCACGAAGGAAATGCAAAATAGTGAAGGAGAACACCTTGTTCCTTTACCACCGGTCGAGATGACTTTGATTCCGGTCCAACTTGACACAGACACCAGAGTAAGTGATCTAACTGCCTGATCTCCCCGTGTGCTCTCAACACTTTTCAGGAATTATACGACGAAGTCGAGTTACTTTCAAAGGAGAGGTTCGCCTCCTACATGGCACGTCAAGGAGTTTCTGATGGCCGGAGCGTGAGCTTGCTAACCTGTGATGAGAGACCACGCATTCATGCTTATTATTCCATGGTTCATAGATGCCGACAAACGTCTTGTCGCTTCTCACCAGACTGAGGCAGCTGACTCTTCATCCCGGACTAATTCCAGGCGACTATGTCGAGCAGCTTCGCTGTATGGGGGAGACTCCGGACAAACCTGCTCCGGCTATCCCAATCACATCGGGGGACCGTATCAGGCTTGCAGCGCTGCTAGCTCGAGCAATCGAAGATCGAGAAGAATGCCCTATCTGTTTCGATATCAGTAAGGCCTTCATCCATTTTCCTTGAACCTTGTAACACGGATAATAATTGTGAATATAGCCTCAGATCCTCGTATCACGCCATGTGCTCATATCTTTTGTTTGGCATGCATCTCCGAGGTTATCTCCCGGGACGCCAAGTGTCCAATGGTGAATGTCAACCTGTTTCAAACGCGAACACTTTCATATCACTTGCGATACAGGATCGCCGAATTATTAACATGTCAGATCTAATTGAACCGCCACCACCTGCCGACTTCACACAAGCTCCACCGCCACCTGAACCTGACGAAGACACTTCAGGCATTCGCACGGGATCTTCTGCCAAAATAGATCAGCTTGTGCACCTTCTGCAGCTCACGCCAAAGACTGAGAAGTCGTTGGTTTTCTCCCAGTTTACTGGGTTTCTCAACAAGGTAATGACTTTCCGACACTCATGTCTGTTATGTTGATCACAGCATCCCATTGCAGATTGCCGAGGCGCTCGACGAGAAGGGGTGAGTGCAGGTACAACCCTGCGAAAGTGTACAGTCATTGAAGTTTCGTAGAATACCATACGTTAGGTTTGACGGCCAAATGTCAGCTCGTCGGCGTCAGGAAGTCCTTGAAAGATTCAGTATTCCCTTGGAGGTCAAGAATACTCTATCCCTACCCAAACGCAGCCGCCGTTCTACCGCCAAAATTATCATGGATTCAGATGCAGATGACTATGATGCACAAGGCCCACAAGACCCACAGGACCCTGATTTTGTCTTGAAAAATGAGGACGACGATGACTTATTCCTCGGCGATTCTAATGACGAGGACACCCCGTGGACAGCCAAGAAAGGGAAAGGGAAGGCAAAACCAAAGTCGAAAGCAAAACGAAGAGGCCAAATTGACGCGTTTAGCGACTATAGAAACCCAGTGGTGATGCTGATATCACTTAAGGCGGGAGCTTTGGGCCTAAATCTTACCGTTGCGAATAATGTTAGTGCCAACACATCGTATGTAGATTCCAGTTGACGAAATCAACAGGTCTATCTGTTGAGTGGATAGTTCCTTCCTCATGGCCGTGTCTGATATACAAACGCTCCAAAGAATGGATCCTTGGTGGCGTACGTGACTATTGTCTCCTATTTTTGGGGAAGTGTGTTTTTAAATGATTGACATCCCGATTCATCCAGAGGAAGGAATCGAAAGTCAAGCAATTGACAGATGTAATCGAATTGGCCAAACCAAGCCGGTACACGTATATCAGTTGGTTGCTGAAAACACAGTAGAGGCCAAGGTACTACAGATTTACCACTCCATTAGGCCGAGTGCACTTTTAACGCAGCATCTTTAGGTCCTTGAAATCCAGGAACGTAAGAAGAACCTCATCAAACAAGTAAACGCCCTATACTTATCCTCTGCCTGGTTTATATTTTGATTATCACCTCCATATAGGCATTCTCGGGCATCAAGTCGACCGAAACGCAGCGCGAGAAGAAACAGGCTAGACTTCAAGGTACTTTCATCGTTTTTGCACAATCTCATATATACTCATGGTTTTCTGTCAGATCTTGTTGAACTGTTTGGTATTCGTGCGAGCGCTGCTCCTTAATTAGAATTAGATTAGTCAGCCTTCTACACCCCTTACTCACCACCTGTACTGGCTGCAACTCATGAAAAGATCGTGGTCCCCAAGTTCACTTGTCATTCCTCCAGCAAAACGTGTACATTCCTCGGGGATACTAGGGCACAGCCCTCTCTCTACGAACTTCGACAACACACTATACGACGAGTTGATCCTCTCGATCTTTTCATATCTTTCATATATGGATCTCTGCAATATTCAGCGAACCAATACCAACTGGTCGCGGCTCGCACTCGATAACCAGGTATATATCTCGAGTTGCAAGCTTTTCTGAAAGCCATTGAACAACCTTGGGTTCGCTGAGATCAGTTATGGAGAACTCTCTATCTACGCGAATTCGGGAGGTCGAGACTCCGTGGAAGCAGAGGCTTTCTGGCGTTTGACACAGTTAGAACTGATGGCAAGCATGTCAAACCGTTACCTAGTCGAGCTCAAGCGCGGTCTGAGCTCGTCAAGGACTGGAAGCGGATGTTTCGCACAAGCTGTAATTGGCGAAACGGTTTGTTTCCAATTTGTTGCGTTGCTCGACCGCTCAGAATTTAAAACGCACGTAGGTCGTTCTTCTGCTGAGGAGGAAATAACATGGGAGGATTCTGAAGAACCAGAGCTACCTGTCCACGTTGCTTTAGCCGGGGGGTTGATAATCACAGCATCTCCGCTGCCTTCGTGTTCGCCTCAGATCATGCTGCACACGGCAGATCACCCTGTGCATTCTTTCTCGGCATCGTCAATGCCTTCCAATCCGTTCAATAAGGTCACGGCTATGGCTTTAGACCAATCGCAGCCAACGGGTTCCGAATACCGACTCGCTGTATTCTATTCTATCGGCAATTTTTGTCTGTTCCTAACCTCTCCCTCCAACCCTAAAGAGTCGATGGAAATTTTGTCCCATATGCCCACCACGAGGAGACAAAGGACGTCCTCAATAGTGCAAGCGGTGTACCACCATCCGCTGCTCATAACGCTATCTACGTCTTTCGACCTGACGATATACGAGTTACCATCTCACAATGCTGCAGGCCATCCTCCTCAGATACGACTCACACAGACCTTGACGTCTTTCACCTCATATCCGCCCACATCTCTCATACTGTCCAATCCCTCACCACAAAATTACAAACTCGTGCTGGCGTACTCAGTACCTGTATATCCATCGCATTGGACCGTTGCCATCACAGAGCTTGGGATTTCTTCGTTTACCGTGCAGTCCACTCAATCCACCAACGCGTTCGATCTCAGTCCTGGATGGTCGCCGCTAACGCCCGAGTTATCAGACGCTCTAAGCGATCAGTATGCTCTCAAACTTTCCGAGGTGTCTTCTACATGCACAGATGGAAAGTATGTTGTGTTAGCGGGCGCAGTGTCAAGTTCGATCCAACTCTACCGCCTTTCTTCTCGTTCACGCGCCACGGGGCCCAAGTTGACATTTCTGAGTACGTTACAAGGGCATACGAGTCCAGTGCAGGCGCTCTCTGTTGCAGACGGCCGGTGCGTCAGCCTGTCACGAGATGGAAGCTTGTGGGTGTGGGACCTAGAGCGAGGGGGTGTAGAAGTCAAGTGTGCCACATTAAATCCCTTACCAGGCTCGGCGAGAGTTCTCTTCGATGAACGGCAGATTCTTGTGGTTCTTTTTGGCCGGATTGTTATCAAACGGTTTGATGTGTAGAGTACGCTTACTGGTAGCATATTTTTCTTGTATCGCGCCGGATGTATTTACTAAATAATATTTGTTCTCTCAACATGCTTAGTAAACTCCGACGGCCAAAGAGCGCCTATAAATTTGTCGATCGCGTCTGCGACTTTGCTTCCTCGTTCTTCACTCCACCACAAAAACACGATGGTTGTCGCCATTGCTACTTGGTCTCTTGTTGTCTCGCCTGGCAAAAAGGTAACTCAGGAAGTGTATCGTGATTTTAAAATTACAAATGCTGCACTGGGAGCCAAACTCGAAGACGAAAAAGCCAGGTCGACTCTGAAGGTCTCATATGAACCTCCGCCATTGTCTGATTTGGACTCGGACGAGGAGGATTCGCCCAAAAAAGGCTCCCCAAAGAAGGTAAAAAAGTCGGAAATCGCGTTATGCTCGTTGACTCCCGGTACCGTAAGTTCATGGTTAATCAGACCGTAGGTGGAGGTTCTGACCATGGAATGTTCCTAATAGATTGAACAAGTAAGGTTTTACAAGGTGGTGACATGCCCTGTCAATAATAGCTTCTTTAGGCGGCCTTGGACATCACGTTCCTGGAGGAAGATGTTGTCGAGTTCGAAGTTGTTGGAAAAAAGTAAGCTCTCAAATTCCTGAGGCCACCAACGGCTAACAACCTGTGAAGTTCCGTTCACTTGTTTGGTAACTACGTCGGTATGCATAATGTCTTTGGGGTGCCACAGTCTTGGAATAAATATTATCCCCAGACCAGGCACCTTTACCAACGGATCTTCCTCCAGACTTCAGCGATGAGGATGAATCTGTGGATCTTCGCGACGTCAGCTCCGACGTCGAGATGAATCCGGATGACATCATCGGACTGGACGACTCCGATGACGAAGAGTACGTACACATCTGTGTTTGCTAACAAGTCATGCTGAGCTTAGGTTTTCTTGAGCCGATTTGAAGAGGTCGAAGATAAACCCACGGCGGGTAAAAAGCATCCTCGTGACTCGGATGCAACGGCGGATGCCTCTATGGCGTCGACCTCGGCGAAAAAGGCGAATAAAAAACTCAAAGGCGAAAGTGGCTCAGCTGTTCCCGTGAACACAGAGGCAGAGTCCAAGGCAAACGGCGAGGCAACCGAGTCGAAGAAAGAGAAGAAGAAGAAGGACAAAAAGAAGGACAAGGGGGATGCGAAAAGCGACGTTGAAGCACAATCTGGTGGCGAAGGCACTGCGACCAAGGCCAGCAGTCCCTTGAAGATGCTGAGTGGAGGTTTGCAGGTCAAAGATGTGAAAGTGGGTACCGGCAAGCAAGCAAAAGCCGGCAATACCGTGAGCATGAGGTGTGGATAATTGTGACCGTTCGGAGAATTGCCCTGAGATTTTCCTTCCAGGTATATCGGTAAACTCCCAGACGGCACCAAATTCGATTCAAACACCAAGGGCAAGCCTGTGCGTTGTTCCTTTCAAGGCCACCATGCCACACTGATTCGCTATTTTTAGTTTACATTCCGGCTGGGCAAGGGAGAGGTAATCAAAGGGTGGGACCAGGGCGTCGCCGGGATGCAGGTCGGCGGCGAGCGATTACTCATCATCCCCCCCGCACTAGCGTATGGCAACAAGGCACAGCAAGGAATACCGGCAGGGTCTACCCTGCACTTCGGTGAGAGAATTCTTTCCTCTCTACAGGCCTATTCTGATTGTGGTTTAGAGTGCAAGTTGGTACAAATTAAGTAACCAGAACGATGTCGTTCTCAGCTCGGGATGGTTATTCAGCTATTTTGTTTAAATTAGTACTACGTGGTTGTTAACGATGGATTGTACTCCACGATTGCTATGAGAACGTGTTGCTCCCGTGCGTATCTGTCGTGTACCTTCTACTGCATTCCCAAGGCATCCAGGAAGGGAAGGTGCGTTACATAATCACAGTTCCCACCAAGTACTTGCCGCGGAAGCAATCATGTCTACCACAGACCCGCAAACCAACGAGACGATCTCCGCGCTGCAGAATCATGTAGCACACTTGACAAGCTTGTTGGAACGCATTCATACTCTCAGGAAGATTCCAGGTCTTCTGCTAGCACCGTCGACTCTCACCGGCTCCCAGCTTGAACATGGCTTCGAACAAATCAATGATTTAAAGGACGTGATGGGAGGCCCGGTCACCCAGGACTGCCTCAAGCTTGCTGAAGATTCGTTTTCCAAGAGCAGTGATAATATAGGGTTGGAAGGAAGGAGACAAAGCCGGAAACGAAGGTATGTGATTGCCTCATTCACTCTCCAGGCTTCTTCAGCTTGCCTCTGTGCAGACGACCCCCGAGTCCCATCCCTGACTCTCCTCGACCTCCTCCGGCACTCCCAAAGCATATTTTCCCTCCCTCGTCACGCTCTTCACATCTTTCCGCGACCGAGCTACCTTCCTATTTTCGCGAAAACAACAAGGCAGGCACAACACTGAAACTTCACCTCTGGACCCCTACTCGGCCTAAAGCACGAGATAATGCGTCCCATATAGATCTGCTGTCGCAGTCCAGAGAAATAATCGTTCGTGTTAGCATTAAAGACGTTCTTTATGCGTATGTCACCCTTGGTATCATGGACCACCACCGTGTCCCAACACAGCCAAACCCCATTGAAGACTCCAGCAGGCTCATTGTAGAAAACGTCACCGTCTTTGGACCCAGAGAGGCAGTATGTCGTCGACTTCTTAATTTTTCTGATTTCGTGCGGCTGAACGTCTTGTCAGAAATCACCACACTCCCAGTCGGATTTTACGGTATTTCTGAAGCTGTCTCAACATCTTGCTTGGATGATACAAGCTGAGCCTGATGTTACTTTGGAAAGCCTTGTGGTCTGTGCCTATCCACCACCAGATATTCACTACTTCTGATTTTGCAAGTGCAGGCCCTCTTTAACTCATATGAAACACTATTTGTATCTCAGTGCACTGTCTGCCATCGAGTGTTGTCGGAAGAAGGGCACTTTCCGCCTGTATGCCGAATATGGACGCCACTTCGGAGAGGCAGGGACACAAATGCTCAGGAAAAAGAAAGCGGAATACCGATTGATGATAGTGATGGAAAGTGGGAACCTCGGCATAAAGCTTGTCTCGGTGTATGAGACCATCGACGAATGCAGTGTCGGGGCATCATATGCCAATACTACCGCTTATTTTGAGTGGCCGCTTCTGTACATGTAGATACCAAGCTCAATGTCAAACATCAAAATGGAGTGGGATTGCAGCACTGACCTCGTCGTGTTGCATCTTCCAGGAGGTTCGTGTCCATAGCCTTAGCGGGCAGCTGTACATAGCGCACTACGGATCCACGAATGAAGCAATTCTTCACTGCCATCTAAGACGCGTGAAGTCAAAAGTCCTGCGAGGTTTGGGTGAAGTATTAGCTTACCATATGAGGGTGTCTAGCCTCGTCCAACACCTTTATGGAGTCCAGTCTTATGTTAAGAAATCTGGGATGACTCGAACAGTAAGTATGAATCCTGGTCGAAAACTCGAGGGACGCACTGATCAACAGACTTGAGTACGCCCGTGATGCAGAGATCATTCTTGAGCTCGACAGTTACGGTTTGGTCAGTCAGAGTCTTGAAGACAGAGAAGATGAGCTACACATCAGTGGAGTGTGATTAATACTAGTCGCCTGCGAATCGAGAGAACGCGCACCATGGAGGTCGAGGACTTCGGCAACAACCGAAATTGTTCAAACTCCGGCGTATCCCGCGGAAAAAAATTGCCTACGCTCGGTGAGAGGATTGAGACAGGTGCGTACGGACTAGGAAATCGTGAGATCCGACACTTTTCCCCGAGATTTCTCGGCGCACTCTAAGCTCTAACAGCCGAAGGCCACGCGCGGCCTTTCTCTGAAATTATTCCGGAAGGGCAAGCTAAGACTGTCGACACGCGACCCCCCATAGATTAGACAGATTTAATATGCATAGATGTAGAGATTTCAATTGCAAGCAAAGAGTAAAATCCACAGCTTAAATTCAAGGTGTTGCCACTTGCGACAATTTTAGTGGTACATGCTACAAAGAGCACACTGGAAAGTCCGTCCGCGAGGGGCCTTCGCAGAGCGCGGTCTAGTACAAGAAATCATGAAGGGACAAGATACCGGGAGGGAAAGAGACAAAACTACAAGAATATGGATGGCAGGGGGTGGATGGAGATAGACACAAAGAGAAGACAAGAGGAAGGGGGGAGTAGGTAGGTCTTACAGTGTGCAGCAAAACAAGAGGCCAGAGGAAAGGGTTGCGGGGAGGGAAGAAACCCAGGGATGGGTCTAGGCCGGATACATAAAAGATAAGACGAGCGTTGACAGTTGTGCAGGAGAAAGAGTTGGCGTCGGCCATCTACAGCTGGCGGTGTGAGATGCGGATGGGCTCTGAACTGGCACCAGGAACAATGGGTGTCGCCGCCAGGTCCTGATTTTTTTCCACGTGTCCTGCATCGCTGTTGGTCCCACTGCTGATGCTCAGCGTCGAGCTTAACGGCGAGTTATTGCACGACAGCGGTGAGCCCGGCCTAAAGCCATCATGGCGCCTCCCTGTAGTCGCGGGTGCGCCCCCAAGTCCGTTGGCGAACCCCATGTCGGCCTTCAGGAGCGCATGATCTAATTCCAGCGGACAGTCAAACAGCCGCATTCCGGCATAAGAATTCCCCCCCGCAATGCCATCATCGTAGTCATTGTACCGAGCTGGCAGAAGATGCTCCGAATACGTCAGGCTCACATTTTGGTTCTGGAGAGAGGTGTGCAATGGAGGAAGTAATGGTACATCTCTGAGCCTTGCGCTTGGTAGAGGCGAGCATCTCTTGTGCGACCTGGGTCTCGGGGGAATGGGCGTGACTGGGAGACGAGGGAGCTCTACAGAGCAGCCTCGGATGGCTTTTGGGATCAACCTTGATGCCCCATGCGTAGGCCTGTCGTGTTGGGGAGGAGACGCGTTCTGATTAATGGGGACCGTGGACTAGTGCAAGGGATGAATGTGACATGAGGTTCTAATCGAGTATGTTGGGTAATTTGGACATACGTATTTTGAAAACACCTTTTCAAGCATCATCTTCAGCTTTCCCCATTCGAAAACCTTGACGTCTTTCTCAATATTCCGAGGCCTCGGCGAGGGCAACTCCATGATCAATCTGAAAAACTCTTCTGTCCCGGGCTTGCTCTTGCTGATGGTCATGGGCTTGAAGCCCTCGAGGTTCCGTCTGATGCGATTCTTCTCTTCAACTTCAAATCTGTTGCCAGCGAGCGCTTCGAGGAGGTAGATAACGTCGACAGAAGTGACGAAATAATCATCCCTGTATATGCACGAGACAACGATCGTGTTCTCCTTGTAATCATTCTGGGAGATCGCCGCGAAGGATATATGCAATGTTGTGCCAATTTGCCGCTTCCAGAACTGGACAAGCCGACGTCCAGTACAAGATTCACTCTCAGCCCTACATCGGCAAACGTCAAAAGGGGATAGAAGCAGGAAGGGAAGGGAGCATACCAGCCGCGCTTCATAGTCTCCAGATCACCTTGAATGGATATGCTCGCCTGCTCCGGCTTTGCATCTTGCCCAAGCTGTGACGTGCGAACGAGCGCAGGGCTATCGTCCGAATGTGCGCCTAGACTGGATGGAACGGCGGGCACCGGATGCACGGGCTCAGAGTGAAGCACGGGCTCAGAGTGAAGCACAGGCTCAGAGTGAAGCACAGGCTCAGGGTGAACCACACTTTCGACCTGAGATTCTAGCTTAATACGCGGCTGCATATGTTGCTTGAGGGATTGCGTGGAAATCCCATGTAAAGACGATGGGAGTGAGGGAGGATGCGGGGAGGGCAGCGAAGACGGGGGCGTCCCGAGAAATGCACAGTGAGCAGTCGGGGCCGCATGTGAGCGCACGAACGAGCTACCGACAGATATGCGGCGGAAGTCATTGCCTACAGCGAGACGCTTTGTGGGACTTGGCGAATACTGATCGTCGTCTTCACGGGATCGCTTGTTCGGGGACCCAGACACGGGCTTATATTCGTACGGGCTAATGCCTGTTTGAAGCATAACGAAGCGTCAGTAACAATGCATACAACGCAAGGTGAGCAGGTAAAAGCGAGCCTCAACGTTTGTGTCAAAGCACGCCAATTTTGGGAAATACCATAGTGCCGACAGGGATACAGTAACTATGTCGGGGGTAGAACGGGTAGAACCAAGAACAACTCACTCTCGTATGCGAAAAGGCCAAAGCCTATCGTGTCAAGGAGACTTCCGCCAGAGTCGAGGGCCTGAAGAGTGAGGGGCCATTCAAGACGGCCATCTGGACCCATCTCTGCCATGTGAGCTGAAGCCTGGCCTACGGGCGGGACGGAGATTGTGAGTTGCCAGTCGCCCCGCTCATGCCCGGGCTCTCGGTCCTGGAGAGGTGCGTTTGGGGACACCGAGGTGGGGAGAGCGAGGTCACCAAAGACGACGCGAAGGCGGACGTTGGCATTAGTGTAATTGGTAAAATCTACCTGTGCGGTGAGTGGTTCACCGGGGGGCGCAGAAGCGGGGCCGTAGGAGTGAACGACAAGCATTCCACTAGGGGAGGCGACCGACTCCGGAACCGGGGGCTGAGGGTCCGGGGGCTGATACTTATGTTCATCTGGGGTAGGCGGGCGTGGATAGCCTAGAGAACGGGGTGAGTCTGACCGATTGTCGCGGTAGGCGTCCATGAGGGTATGTAGGTCGACGACTGACGGTGAGTCGACTGGGGAGTGGAGGAGATGTGGGGCAATGGCGGAGGGCACGGTAGACATGGCTGGCAAAGGCAAGAGGCGGATCTGGCTATACAAGAAATACTATTAAATCCTTGGAGGCGCTGATACGGTAGAGTCGACGAAAGAAAACAGTTATCGTGTGGCGTGCAGGCAAAATAGCAGTCTAATCCGTCGTCGGACCCCCAACTCGTATGCCCCCTCGAGAAGACCTCCGGAGCCAATAACGCCAATCAGATGCAAACACCGGCACCCACACGGCACCCCTCTTCGGTACCAAACCTACAGATATTCCCGCGCTCGTGTTTGTTCCCTGGAGGACCGCCCTCTGCCAGGGACACGGCGCACGACGCCACGAAGCCTCCGCTAATTGCTTACCCATCTCCCCTAGCCCGTATTCGTCGCCAGATTCGTTCCGGGATCCTACCACCGCGGCCTTTTACGGCCCTGTCAGATTCCTTCCCATCATCATTGTCGACCACATGGTCCACCACCCATTGTACTTCCTACATACCAGATGCCCTAATATTTTGATCTACACCGCCTGTCCTATATCCCTGCACATCCAATAACCCTGGTCAAAAAAGATTGTCAATTGATTGCCGCACCCCACAGATTGTGGGCGTAACCCTGTCTCACCATCTTCCCTCGGAATACACTTTTTTTGATCGCTGTGGGAGGCAACATAATCCACCCTGCACCGACAAATGACTTTGGAGTCATCACCAGCTAAGATCGACACTCTCTGCACCGTTACGCATTGAAGAAACGAACTTGAAGACAAAAGGGCTTCTCCTTTTGCATGCCAAGGCTCGGCGGAGCATTCATGCTCTCGATCATAAGCAGTGAAAAAGGGTCGTCAGGGTTTTCTAGGGTACCCTTAGATCCCGCGATTGCGGTTCGAACCGTATACGATGTAATTCATACTCTAAACTCACTTAGTAGTTTGATAGCGATCGTTCGCGTCAGAGCACTGTGCCGCTGTGCGACGCGCAAGTCGATTTCCACATTTCGGCCGATTCGCTGAGACATCTCTCGGCTGATTACATCAAGTGCTGATGCATCCCACGGTACACCTGAGGAGCTCAAAAAGCTCTTGGTGAAGCATGCGCGAGAATTTATCTCTTCCACAATCCGGTCAAACCGGGCACATACGGGCCAGGCACTATGCCGCCGCTAGTCCAACATGGGATCAGAAGGCTGAACGGTTAACACGTGTTAACCGCTCAGATTTGATGACCATATAAACGTTTGACAGGAGTCAACGTTTATATGGTCATCAAATCAGGAGCACTTTCGAGAGCGTGGGCAGTGGGTGGCACTCATGTGTTACGATGACGGCTGTGGTGCCTTGACCATACTTTGGAAGCCAAACTTGTGGTGCCCTCTTGTGGTTCTATCGAGTGGTATCAGCGATAAGACGAAATCAATTGTATACTCGACTGCTATTTAGAAACGTGAAGTGCTGATGCGGAAGGATGTAACTCGGATCCGGCCGCGGCACGCCTCGATGTATAGTGGCATAAACAATATCAGAGAGCACAGGGCAGGGTGTCGGCGCAATACTGGCGTGTTCTGTCGAAGGGTTAACATTCATCAGGATGATTTATCATTTTGTTCAATTGTTATACAGGCAAGCATTCTAGTATGCTGCGCACCACTTGTAAGGCTTGCTGCTTGTTGGAATGCGCTGCAGTGAAGGACTACGGACGGTTTGGAGAAGGCTTGTTAGACTTGTCATCATAATCGGAGTTTACTATGTGTCACTGATGTTCATCAAAATTTCCATTTGTTAGACGCGCTTCTGGCTTTCCATCACGTGATCCATCGCGTCACGTCCATTCCCACAAGTAGCCACAAACAGTCATCTATTATAAACGTCGTGTTGTGCTCTACCCAGTTTTTTCTTCTTATCTCCTGGATCATATATCGGAGCTGACTGCCCTATTTAAAAGACGGTCAACAACTTACTCAATAAAAGTTGTTGACTGTAGTATTTTTAAGTTCCCACTCATTGTCGATACATTTGGCTGGTCTCCAATGCTAAACCGACTCAGCGAACCGTAGGCTCCCCATGATGTTATTCGGCGTCTTGGATCGGATGTCATTGGTAACAGACGAGTTCAAGTTCGGTCCTACCCGGCAAGCTGTAGGTCGCCCGGACACTAAAACAACAAAAGACTGGGATCAGATACACTGTCGCCCTACAATTACGCGTGCTCGTCGCCGATTAGCATAAAATATTTGTAGAATGTTTCATATTTATTGTTTATTGTGTTCTCAGGGGCAGATCAACTCTCCGAATTAACCGGGCCGGCAGAAAAGTGGCACACTAATGCGTAGTTCTTGTATATAGGGGGGGGGGGCTCTACAATTTTTCAGGCTTTGCATGAGCTATACTTTTTCAAGGGGGATTACTATATTCTAGACTCACAAGCTGTCAGGTCACCGGCGGCCCGTCACCGCTGCCGGCATAGATGGCCCAGAAAGTATTCGGAGAAGGGTTGCGTCTTCGACGCCCCGTTTCTATCTCCATTTCGACGTTTCTGGAAAGGTAGATCCGGGGGAGCGCTAAGAATGGCGATACCATCGGGAACTACCGAATCGTACCAATCGAGTGATCAGTGGTGACGCACCGAGCGCCGAGACTAGTCGTAAACCCCCCTCGTTACTTCGGATCAGTAGGTTCAATCAATCTGTACAAAGATTGCACAGCTCGGCCGTAACTGACCTCGCAGTGCCACAAATTCACCAACTTTTGCAGCAGTCAAGTTTGTCAGTATCAAAGACATTTTTAGGAAGAAAAAAAACACTAGGACAGTCCAATTGTGTAGCAGACATGTCCGTTGCGTTGATAGCAGACCAGAGAGGGAAAATGTCGCGTAGGGCCACGTTTATTCATGTCTTCCACGATATCTCCCTACGTTCTTGAAGGTGGCACCCTCAAAGGCCTTGCTACCTTTCAATGTTCATAGTGACCTCCCGTCCTTGAAATTTAGTAAACATACACTCCATTTCCATCGAAGAACACCCGAACAGTCAGGGTGTTTCTTGCTGACCGCCTTGACGAGTCTCAGTGTCTCAGTATCCCAAATTAATGGGCAAGTTAGAAAATATATCGGTTTGGAGTATGTGAAGTCGCTGAAAATAAGCCCTTCAAGACAAGTACATGATTAGAGGAAGCGACACGCATGTACTAAGCAATAAGTACTGACTTGATCCAAAGAATACGACGGACGAAGTTGATTCCGGGTCAAATCTGGGCTTTTGGTTGAGGAAAACACCTGTCTATGCTGCGGAAGGCGAAAAGCGCATGCGAAACACAATTCCATGGTTACCTGATTGATAAAGGTCGAATAGGATGTGTCTTGCCTCGGCAGTTGGCCTGCAAACCAGGTTTTTGACAATATACAACACCACGCTTGAACTCCCTTTTTCGCAGTGACCGCATAAGGGCGAACCGGGGACCTCCTATCATATGCAACATACTCCGTCCTGGACTGATATCATAGCCAAGAATCAGTTACGATAGGGTACTAACCAAGTAGGGTCATTCGATGCTCTGCCACCGCCGGCGGCCATAAAATCTGTCCCATCGATGAGGAGGGCAAACACCTGTAGAGTCGTTCATGGCACTGAGGTTAAAGAGGTTAAGTAATCATATATATTGGCCATAGTCATTCATATTCTCGTCCATGAATCACCAAATGGAATGATGTTCTTCACTGGACAAAGAGAACCCCGAGTTGACGTTACTGTAATATAGGGCGAAGACGGCATCCAAGTACATATGCCAGGTGTTTACAGTTGTGACGTCCGAGTCCGCCAGACTTCTCTTGCAAAAGAGAAACGTAGCTGTAAGACCACACTAAGAGCTAGCGTGGCAGGAGTGTGAACATGGTCGATAATTGACACGCCGCACATCGGCCAAATTATCATTCTTTGCATGGTTAGCAGAGGATGCATCGATGATGGTGCGAGTCACGAGCAGGTCGACGGACCGCTAGTTGATGCCGTTCCGAAGCTATTCAATCATTATAGTGGGAATATTATAGGTGGACAATTACGGATCCAACAGATGGCTACAGAGCGCATTGACAAGAACGACCTGTAAGGTCTCAGCACACATTGTGTAAATATGTAAAGGTCCTACATTTATATAAGGAAACTCTTGATTACTTCTAAACTTCCCCAGGTTTGACCGCAAGTAGCACACAATGCTGACCGCCGGCACCAGCCATTTCCACCTTCCAACCGTCCAGAGCCTTACTCTTGACCCTAGATGGCACCGGTTGAGCCTCAGTATCAGGTCCCAGGCCAAGTTCGCAGCCATTTCCGGAACCCCAGCTGTAGGCATTCCCGTCTCGAGAAATGGCCAAGTTATGCCGCGTACCTGCGGATAAATGCGCGATTGGATTAATGGGAGGGTTACTGATCATGTCGGCAGAGAACGATGGAAGAGGGGGGTTGTTATCATCCGCAGTGGGAGGAGGCGGAAACAGGATAGGTACCGGCTCAGGGATGAATTCATCAACGACTGTAGGTATCGTAGGAGCCTCTCCATCTGCATTAGTGGAGGTATCCGTTTCTTTGGCTTCTTTAGCCGCTTTTTCTATTGCTTCTCTAGCAGCATCTTTGCGCGTTGCGAGCTCCTTCATAGCAGGGTGGTCATCTGCGAGACCCACCTCGCGACCGTCGCATCGTCCGCACCCCCAAACGCTCCCATCATCGAGCAGGAATAGGGAGTGATGATCCCCACCACTAATCTGAACTACCTTCCGTCCTCCCAACTTTGCCGGGTGGAGTGCATCCACTTCAGTGGGCTGCCATATGATGTCCTCATCACCACCCCTGTCTTCGCTGACACCTGTTTGTTTCAAGCTGTTCAAACCCCAAGCGAATACGATTCCTTTGGCATTTACGGCAAAGCTGTGATAGTTTCCCGTTCCGATAAGGACTATATTCCGCAATGCCAGCCGTTCGGGAGAGAGGCCATTGACTTTGCGACGCTCAATGATTCTGCGGCCAAGTTGGGCGGCTTGACCAGAACCCCAAGTATAGACATGTCCAGCAGTCGTAAGGGCAACAACGTGATCTGTGCCGCAGACGACTGAAACAAACTGGTACGGGGTCAGAGCGGGGATCGGGAGTGGCGTTATTTGAGTTTTCGAAGAGCCTGGTTTACCGTCAAAACCCAGCAAACCATCCGAGGACTACATGAGCGGCATATGATCATAGGATTGAGGCCTTGAAAACACGAATGCTCACCCGAAAGCTACCCCATACTCGAAGATCACCCTCATGACCCAGTGCTACACTTACACTGTCACCAGCTGAGACAGCTACAGCGCGAAAATTTTCATCAACAAGCGTTTGAATGACCATAGGCTGAGTTTCGAGAATTTCAGCTTCAAGAGTTTCTTTTGGATTGTCCGGATCCGGAACATCAGCGGTGGGTCTGCCTAGTGACGCATTGTCATTAATACCCCATGACCAGACCTGCAACAATCTAATAAGTACAACATTAAAAGCAGTGCTAACATAGCTTTACCTTTCCCGCTTCATCTATTGCCAAGGTGTGCATGCCACCAGCGCAAATTTTCTCCACACCTGCACCTTCGGAGCCCAGAATATCACCTTTAGCTGCTGTCTCAAACCATGCGTGTAACCTCGGGCGAGATATCTCTCCCAGTGTTTCTGTGCCCAAGCCAAATTGTCCAAAATCACCCGTGCCAAATACGAAACACAGGCGAGCTGGTCGTGGGTGAGAGGCGGGCTGCTGAAGCTCATTGATCGCTTTGGTTCTTGAGCCACGAGCGAGATTCAGAGCCACTTGTTCTTTAACAGTTCCATCTGCAGTGGCTCTTGCAATCTTTGGTGGTCGACCACGCTTGCGTGGTGCCGTTTTATCGTCACCATCGGTTAGGTTCTGGGCTACATTTTCCTTGGTGGGTTCCTTGTCCGTAGCCGGCGCGTTCTTTGCAGGTCGCCCGCGTTTGCGTGGTGGAGCCTTCTCGTCCTCGCCACCTGCTGCTATTGAAGCAGCACGCTTGCGGGAGTTTGATACTGGCTTTGCAGGGGGTTTATTCTCAGGGGGAACAGACCTGAGACGGGAGGCTGCTCTCGATGTTGGAGGCATGTTTGTTCACCGCGAAACAAAGAACGCGTCTAAGGTTGGTTCGCGTCTAGTTGGTGATGTTTGGTTCTCCGCCACAGACTGCGTTCCAAATATGACTCACAACGAGAAATCCAAAAGATCTGGTAAATGCGAGGGAGGTCTCGAAGTTATCCTTTTGACACCTTTTTCAGGTTCTGGCTCAACAGCTGTTCGCCGTTATCTGGTTGCTTATAATGTTTTGTCGGCCTTGGGGTGGTCGTATGTCTTTTTCATGGCGTCGAAACATCTTTCAGGTCTCACCCATCAATATCGTGCCGTGACCCCTTCCGCTTCACCAGTTGCAACGTCTGGTTTAAAGCGCATCCTTGGCTCAATACCTTACATCAAAACGAGCGCTCCTGTGACGACGCAAACCCCTTCACAAATACCGCCAATGCTCCTTCCCGTTTTTGACCGTGCTAAGTCAACGTTTGCAGCCGTTGGCTGGCAGACAGCCGTGGTGCAGTCTTTCGCGGCACTTGAGGTTGTCCACTCGTTATTAGGATGGGTGAGAAGCCCAGTATTAACGACAGCCATGCAAGTTGCGAGCAGATTGATCTTAGTCTGGGGAATAGCAGAACGGTTTGAAGCTGTGAGCTGGCATTTTTTTGTCAGCACCATCTTTTCACCTAAACTGTTTAGGCCCGAGTTAATCCAATATACACGTCCATGATATTAGCATGGTCCATCACGGAGATCATTCGCTATTTCTTTTATGCAGCCAACAGGCTTCAATTGGAACCTCGTTGGCTCTTGTGGCTTCGCTATAACACTTTCTATGTCCTTTATCCTCTTGGGGCAGGTTCAGAGGCTGCTCTGATATTTTCGACATTGCCATCCCATCGGGCATGGGATACCTGGGACTATGGCAGAGCGGTTATGTTCCTCATATGGTGGCCTGGTACGCATCCTCATTCCACAGCTATAGTTTTTTCTGAGTGTTATTGCATAAGGCCTCTACATAATGTATACTTACATGATAAAGCAACGCAGGAAGGTTTTAGGGAGCAGAACATCCAACCATTCCAAAAGCATGAAGGTCACCTAAAACGCCGGATCACCATGATATCTAATGTAGCCATTTATGTTGACACTGGGTATATCACCGTAGTGTAGAAATGAGTAGATGGGAAGCGTCCTGTACCATACATTATGTTAACTGAGGATCTTTTGGACTCTCAGGTAGTATAGAGGTTAGTATTCGCGCTTGTCACGCGCGAGACCGGGGTTCGATTCCCCGCCTGAGAGTATTTTTTTTTTGCACACACGGCTTCTGGATCTTAAACTCGGTTGGAGGTGAAGCTTCACCTATGGCCCACACCGGCTTTCTGGCATAGCACGAGTTATGCATAAACAGTAACCAAATACGTAAGTATATACACGGCAAGCTGTGATAACAATCTTTATTGCGCATTTCGAAGTCTGAATGGATTCCATCTGGCTCTGAGGCCTGCTTGCCGTGATCACCAGTCCCTTATCGGCTGAGCTGGTCCAACTCCTCAGTCGAATCTAAGTCAGCTGCCCTTATCTTCCAGTTTGTTTGCATGCAGGCCTTTGGTCTTCTACACTATTCAGTTTGCCATCGCTATCGCAGTCTAACCTCGTGCTATCGATCCGAGGTATTACATTCTTTCTCACCCTATCTCCCTTTATCATTCATTTTAAATATACTCATCGAGGACGATCACTGATGTGGCAGGAAAAATAATTATGACTGGGACATCCAGGATTTCTCAATGGGAAGCTCCTCAGTTACAAAAGGTTGGGGTTCAATGAGATGTCTCCCTCACCCCGTGTTTCCCTCTTTTACTTAACACCTGCTACCCTGAAACGTCACCCATACCCTTTCACCACATACTTATAAGGTGTGTACCGGCTCTAACATGCGTATGAGCCTTCACAACTATGCAGCTAACGTCCTCATGTACTACCAGCAATATGCCCCGTTGCAGCAATTCTGCCTGCACATACGCAAATCCTACACGAACGAAGGCTGCAAACGACCTTCGCTGTGGGGGAACCGTCAATGGCAAGCCTTGCACCGGCACGTATACGATCACGGCAGAACAGGCCCAGGTAACACAGAACAGACGCATGGGCATAATCTTGATCACCAAATAAGACAACTCAAGCTTTTGGCTTGTGGGTTTTGAACGTACGCGTTACATGCCATGCAGCTCGATGCTAATACGCTTCCAGAAACAAGGAGGACATGAAGATCAGCTTATGATTGCGGTTTCGCTGGAAGTGGGACTGGGGGGAAGAGAAGTTAGGGATTTGTCTTTTAGTATATGTGCCCGCGAAATTATGCAGTTGACATATCACAATTTTGCTGTGAAATTTTAAGCGAAGACTGGAGATCGACAACGACCTGAGACCAAGATTCACATTAATGTCGTCTCTGCGATGGCGGTTATATTGCGCGAAGGACGATCATACATATTCATGGGCTCCTCGGGCGATGCCATCTATGCATTGATCAAGTGCTATTGAGGATGTACACAGATTGTCCTAGCTACAGTGACTTTACTCATACTCTACAGAAGGTGGTAAGCCATGTAGAGTGAGGAACTCGTCAATTTGTTTGAATGCTGGATCAGGCTCTGGCCAATCGGTCCGCCAAGAAGCAATAGTCTCAGCTGTATTCTCCAAGGAACTCCATGCCGCACATCCCGCCCGAACCAATAAGGTAAGGCGAGATAAAAACCAGCCGATTTTAGCGTTAAAGGCAGAAAGACCAGGCGGGTATCTCTCCTTCAGAACATCATTCCATGCGTCGCGTAACTGATCCCACTCCAGCTCCTCAGCAGGTGAGCAGGGCTGGATTTCCTCTTCTCTGATAAATGTTAGATCAAGCTCCCTTTGCCACTGCAGTGATACAAAATGAATAACAACTCTCAGATCGGTATTCGTATTCACTCACCCAAGGCCCAACATTGGCACCTTCCCAATCTATCAATGCCATAACACGCGTCGGATCATTATAGTCCACTAAGATATTGTTCCTCGTCAGATCAGGATGTGAAAGCGAGAGGGGACACCACGAATCATCGCAGCGATCAATAAGCTTTACGTTCTCGATTAATGTCAGTATTCCCGAATAAAGCGCATGAAATGCAGAGATCGTCGAAGGAGAGACATCTTCAGCATTTCTGTCGCGACACGAGGATAGCGCGGCATCCGGATCATTTCTGAGCTCTTCCATATGATCTTCGATCCAAGACTTCATTTCATCGCGTGCGGTCTTCCAAGGACCCCTTCGAAGCCGAGGCGGCTCGAGCTGAACGGGTGGCGCAAGGGGGCCGATATCATATTGCTTCGTCTCCTTATTGATGAAAATGCTTCCAATCATGGGGAACGATGTGGAGATCAGTTGAGCTTGGAAATCGGCAAGCTGTTGAACAATCCTCTTTCGGTCTTCGAATGTCAACATCGGATCGGACCAGACGTCGTGAAGCGGGCATCCTAAGATCTTCGAAAAAAGTTAAGCTTACGGTGTCCCCGATAACGCGATAGAAACAACAACACACTCTTTCCTCGATGATGTATGCTGCTCCAACTTCATTGTCGGGGTTTTCATCAAACGCAATCACCTCAGGAACAGGGATAGTTGTGTTTTCACGAACCCAACACAAGGTTGCAGCCTTTGGCAAGATTAATTGGTTTCACGGAAAGGAACAAACTGCACGATACCTCTGAGCTAACGCGGTTTCGACGCTGGTCTTCTGGGACGACGGATCCCCCCCCGAACGGCATATTTATACGAGCTATTACGTGCTTGGTATCGGGTTGAAAGGAGATATTAAATATCTGACAATATCAGTGGTCTCCGACTTGTTTAGAACACTGCTTCTTACTTGATTGAATCCACCTAGTGTCACAAGGCACTTCTGAGGCAGAATACTAGCGGCTAGAGAATGAGGACGCAAACCTTCGTATATCTTGTCTATTCCCGTGCAAGTACCACCTACCGCATTCTCAGTGATCCTTTGAAGTGCTGCCATGTTCAACCTGGCAGTCAGGGCGAAAGAATCATTTCTTTCAGACTCGGGAAGTCGCGTCATGTATTCAGCATGTTGTTTAGTTAGTTCCTCGATAGGTGGGATGGCTCTAGCAAGAGGGTGAGACATATCTCCAGCGGGTAAGAATGTCAGGGTGCAAAGAGATATGTACTGTAGGTATCCCACTGCATCAAAACTTTGGTTAGCTCTAGATCGCTTATAGGCTTATGTAAGTAAGTACCTATCTTGGGTCGTTTCCATCTCTTCCAACATCGTCTTGCTGCATGGACACGAAAAATCTGTCGCCGGATGGAAACTACCGGCCGCAGTACCTGGGTTAATCAGCTTGAGCTAAGGGCTTGGGACGAAACCTCCGTCTCCTGACTAACTCACCACCCAGCCGTAACACTTCCCGCTGGTGGGTCACGAGTGCTGTAGTGGCCTCTAGCGGATGGCTAAAGGCACCGTTCACGCGCACAGACCGTTCACTCCCACTAGGCACAGGCTCAGAAGTAGTGACTCCTAAACAGAACTGGAAGGGTGAGCGGTCGGGGTAGCGGTATCTTCCTGATGAGAGCTTTCGTCGGCTCGAAATCGCTGCACACCCGTCTCCCCTAGCAACCCTCTTCCCTACCTGGCAGGAAGCCCAATCTTAGGAGACGGTTGCCCGCGGTAGGTGCAAAGGTTGCGGTCTGCCCAGCGGCGCTCTGTTGGACGCAGCGGCCTGCGGCTTCGCTTGCAGGCAGCATAGCTAAAACCTTGCATGGACGTGTACATTATAATCCTAGCTACCCTAAGCATAGTAGTTCAGCAATGCGCGGCCTAAACCCCAAGCCGGCCCCGCGCACCACGATCCATATCTGCACACAATTAGGCGTCATCGTTGAACGTTGACGGTGAGCGATCAGGTGTGCACCTCGTCTGAATAGTACATAGGTTCTATGTCTTGTCTACACTTTCAGTTTCCGGACTAATTCCGGGACTGCGTCATAAAGGTCTGCTACAAGTCCCGCATCTGCGACTTGAAAGATCGGCGCGTCAGCATCCTGGATAAATACAGTCTGAGCAATGCAAAACAAAGAGCAGATAGAAGACAATATAAACCTTGTTTATGGCAACGATCAATTTCGAGTCTTTCATACCAGCCAAGTGCTGTATAGCACCGGAGATACCGATTGCCATGTAAAGCTCAGGAGCAACTACTTTCCCTGTTTGTCCCACCTGGATGTCATCAGCAAATTTGAGAGTCTAGTACTATGATGCGCGCAAACCTGCAACGAATTGTCGGCATACCCCGCGTCGACAGCAGCACGAGATGCTCCCACAGCAGCGCCAAGAATATCAGCTAGGGGATCCAACGTCGCCTTGAAGGTATCAGCGTCCTTCAGCGCTCTTCCTCCAGATACAACACGGCTTGCGCTACCAAGCTCCGGTCGATCTGATTTTGTCAACTCGGTACGCACATGCTGAGTTGGGCAAGTAGAGCTGTCAACAGGATCAAGGGCTTGCACTTCGGCTGAACCCCCTTCCAATTCCGCAGCTTTGAAGGCCGTACTTCGGACTGTGAAAATCTTGAGTGGAATAGACTCAGAGGCACGGACGTGAGTGAGAGCATTTCCAGCATATATGGCTCTGACGAATGTTGTACTGCTGGAGGAAGCATCGTGAGAGAAGGAGGTGACGTCCGAGACCGCGGGCAGATCTAGCGTTGCGGCAACTCGAGGGAGGATCGACCTGGCGGATGACGAGTGCGCAGATATAAAATGTGTATAAGACGAGGAAGACAGAACCTTGTGCAATAAGGGCGAGACAGCTTCTGGAAGAGGGGGAGTGAAGAGAGGGGAGGAAGAATGAAGCAATGCATTCAGGCCCTTCAATCTATGAAATTGTCCAGTGCCCCGATCGCTACAGAGAGACAAAAGGCTTACTTTCTAGCCTTCTCTACGATGCGCTCTACGACGCCGGGCTTGCCCACGACCACACCTGTAACGTTCCCCCCTAGTTGACCAGCAGCAGTAAGCGCTGACAATGACCCCGAGTCGATTTCACCATGCTGGTGCTCGAGGTAGACCAACGCATTAGGAGAAGGCGCAGTCGCATAGTATCGAACAGCCATACGAGCTGGCAGCAATACACGAGTTCGAAGCATGTCGATATCACAGTCGCGACAGCCTGCTATGAAGTAATTGACCGGATTCGTCCGATTGGCTGCCCCGCTCTTCGTCAGAGTAAGATACTAAATTTCTTTTTCTAAGTAATTGCTACGAATAGATATTAGCTCAACTGAATGGAATACCTGATATTTTCTATTCGGTTGAGCCAATATATATTGGCAGCAAAATCACTGTGATAGTTACACCGGCATCGAGATGACTCAGTGGTACAGATCGGATGTGTAAGATGAAACTTTGCACGGCAGGCTTCATTAATACTACCCAGTACTTACAATATTACAGAGCCGTCGTTTCATTCGGGGTTTGCCTCGTGTCTACAGCGTTTGGCACCATCTTTGGAAAAGCTGGCACCGCCTATGCTCACACCTTCGATTGACGCACAGCCCAGACGTCTTTCCTCTACAAGTACGATAAGGAACCTTTACCCGTCGCTCCTATTTCTCGACTGTATAACTCGAACGTCCTCTAAGCTATCCGAAAAGAATAAGAATGTCTCGACGCACTCCGTGCAACTTCCACCAACGTCCAGGCGGGTGTCGCAAGGGCCAAGGCTGCGCTTTTCTCCACACCGGACCTTCAGGTGGCTCCCCTGAGTCCCCCGCGCGTCAGGCATCGGCAAGTGCTAGTGGTCCCACTACTCGAAGTCATCTCGCCATACCAGCTACACCCCGTGCTCCAAACGGCGTGTGCAACGAGTTCTGGGCCACTGGAAAATGCAAACGAAGCTTTGAGTGTCGTTTCAGGCACGAACAAGAGACTCCATTGATCAGAGGGAGTCGCGCGCCACCCGGACCTCTCAACAGCTCGGAGACACGCAGCCTTGACGCTGCACAAGTGCACAACCATTTGGGGAAATTTCTAAAAGACAACTACCGATTTACATCGCCCTACGATATATATGCATTCGTCAGCCTCCTGGGCCATGCCACAAATGAAAACCACTGGGTGCGTTTCATTGATGTATCCTCCACAGCGCGAGCTCACTACATGTTCGGTAGAATATTGAAGATGGACAGGTAATGGCATATAATTCAGTTGATTTTGCGTGTTGAGTTAATGCTTTTTACTCGTATCAGCTTCTCCTGGCTACCTTAGCCACGGTAATTCTTTCAGATAACTCACCCACGGCATACTGACTGTGAATCAATTACAGCCTGGACACAACGCTCTACTTAGACTAGGAGACATTGTACGCCACCCCGACGTAACCATCCATGCGGGCATGTCACCCCGCCAGGTTTCCTTCCAAAGGGCTTATTATCCGTTGCTAATGGTGCGTGCTTCAGAATAAGATGCATATCATAGTTTGAAATTCTTGGATGATGCTCTAGTACTTCGCTTCCGAATATGTGGTCAAAAGCAGTATGAACCACAACGTCAAGCAAGTATTATTTTCTGGAACCCTACCTCATGGTCACTAAGACACGCATGCAGCGCATTGTACGCGCTTATTCACAACGACTTTGAGGCCTTCGCGAGCACTATTACGTCTTCAATGGATGCTTTTATGACTCAAAAAACGTTCGAAGATTCCAATAGGCAGATCCCCCAATCTAGCAAGAGTATCTCGGGTAATTTGATATTTACCTCCCTCTCCACGGTGCTTTTCGAGTAAGTCTTCTACCTATCTTAAGGAAAGTATCTGAATTGATGCCCATGTATTCCTGTAGGTATTTAACTCGATTTAGACATGCTACTACTATCCAGCCGACTTTAACGCCGCTCGTACGCGAGCTTAGTCGCTGGCTGGACCTCTGGATCTCTGGGATAAGCTCTACCCCACCTACTTTTGAAGATACATGGGCTAGCCAGGCGACTGCAGCTTCCCGCCTGCTCAGTACAAACCATCTCCGTGACCGGGTCGGCAGAGTTGTCACTATTGTAGACCGCGAGCAAGCTGCCTATGAACGACAGCACGCTGTCAGGCGGCCAATCATGAACAGTGACTCTTCAGCGAGTGTAGGCGTCGTGGCCTATCTAGAGAAAGGGTACAGTGGCCCTGGCCACGAACGAGAGGGTGGGCCCAGGCACGACAATGATTTTACCAACATAAGCGACATTCGTATTGCACCTACCCATCAAGAACTGATATGTCCTCATCCACCATTTCTCCCCGCCAATATCCCGAACGCCCCACATCACCTCCCAGCTGCCAGCATGGAAAGATTACTCGATATCCAATTTCGACTCCTCAGGGAGGAACTTATGTAAGAGCAGACCGTCTTCTCTATCGACATTGGCCGCTCACGCTCCTCTCAGCGCCCCTCTTCGAACGGGAATCCAACTCGTTCTCCAGGATCTCCGTGCTCCTTCACCCAAGAAAACTACGCTCTCCAATCTTCTTGCCAAACGCGGTGGCAGGTACATCGGTGCTTTAGGAAGCAATGACAACCTTATGTTCAACTTATACACAAATTGCCAGTTTTCAAAATTCCAGTTGCACCCTTATCGAGGTGTTACTGTTGAAATGAGTCTCGATTCCCCTCCGGGAGGCGCAAGGTCACACAATGGGTCAGCTCGTGCAAAGTTCTGGGAAGGTAAAGGAGGGAAACGACTTATGCAGGGCGGGCTTGTTGCATTGATTTGGGATTCGCGTGCCGGTCCCGCCGTCTACCTAGGGATTGTGGCAGGGTCACTGAAGGATCTTGCCATGTCCGCGAAACAAAACATAAACGAACGTGTGGACCTCCAAGTTTCCTTCTTCGATCCTGAAGCGGAGCTTCAGATTTTGCAGGCCATCAAGAATCGCAACGTTGACGCACACGCGCTGAAGTTGCTCATAGAGGCTCCAGTTATGTACGAAACCATTCGGCCCTTCTTGACTGCTCTACGCGCGGAACCTACTAGTTTTCCATTCGGCCGATACCTTGTCCATCCCCGGTCTGGGTCTTTGGCCACTACTAGTATCAATCCTCCAGCCTATGCCACTGATCCTGCGTTCAGCTTTGATCTGCGGTGCCTGTTTAGGGATGCACCTCCAGAAACGTTACGTCTTAATGCTACGGAATCATCTGCAGTGGATGTTTGCCGCCAGGAGCTCCGTGCGTCTAATAGCCGCTTGGACCCCAGTCAAGCAGATGCTATGGTAGATGCTTTGACAAGAGAAGTCGCACTCATACAAGGGTCCGCATCTCAAGCATTAATCGTAGCGGTGCTCTGATTTTATTTCTCAGTCCTCCAGGTACTGGAAAGACCTATATAGGTGTCGAATTGATAAGAGTGCTCCTCAAGAATGGAGTAGGGCCTTTACTCATGATCGCATTCACGAATCATGCACTAGATCATATGCTGTCCTCGGTTCTAGATGCCGATATCACAAAGAAGATTGTGCGTCTAGGAACTCGGTCAAACGATGAACGCATTTCCAAGTTCAACATCGAAACCCTAGAACTGATCCAAGGGGAATCCCAGCTAGATAGGACAATAAGGACCGAATTCGGGCAATTAAAACAGGCCCAAAAGGATATGGATGAGCTCATGAGTGTTGTGCGGACAGCGACAGTGACTGGTCTACAAGTAGATGAATACATCGAGATACAATATGCGGACGAGCATGCATCATTGCATTCGCCTCCACCCTGGGTGGCTGCTCTCGTCAGGGACCAGCATTCCGGCTGGCGCACAGCCGGCGCGATGTCCACCGATGATAGCCTCTACAGTTTTTGGGAGCAGGGGGATGATCTCCGCTTTTTAAAGACGTACAACGCTACTAAGCCACCTTCCCCACATAAGGGAGCCACTACGAACCGCTACGAAGTCCTCGGTGCCGATGCGGAAGAGCCATCTGATGACGAGGCTGATTCTGACCCTGTGAAGCTAGACACACTTTCAAACAATCCTGATGCAGGACCCGCTTCTTCGTGGATGCAGAATTGGCCCACGGACGAAAATCCAGCCGCGGCGCCAGATCACGACGTTAACACGACAAACCTGGAGTCACCAGAGGACTCACTGCCCCTTGATCCTGCTGAGTCCGTCGTACAGCATGTCACTTTCTTTTCCCAGTTCAACCTCGCTGGCCGACCAGAGATTCCGACAACAAATAGGCCCATTTCGGACTTATTGGGTCCCAGTTTAGATATCTGGAGGTTTTCTCGGGAAGAACGAACCTCCCTTAGTCGATATTGGAGGAATGCAGTACACCGGTCTCTCGTAGAAGAGCATATACACCAATTCTCTCGCCTCCGGAAAAACTACGAAAATGCCAGAGTACGTTACAATGAGGTTAAGGATCAGGTATGTCGATATTGGATTGGTAAATTTATGGCTCATAAGTTCTACAGTCTAAAGTACGCTTACTGAAAGGCATTGATATCGTGGGATGCACAACCACTGGTGATCATGATCGTTGTCTTAGTCTATGGCTGTTTTGATACGTTATTAGGGGCGGCGAAACTTAATGCACTCCTCAAAGTGAGTTCTGTCCAGTAAATTTCATCAGCCGTTATAATGTTAAGTGTACCCCCATCGTTCAGAGCTTTTCCCCGAAAGTCTTACTTGTTGAAGAAGCTGGTCAGGTCTTAGAAGCTCACGTTTTAGGCAGCCTGGTTTCCAGCGTCGAACATCTGATTTTGATTGGAGACCCACTCCAATTGAGACCGAATCTAGCTAACTACAGTAAGGTTACTTCTACATGGCATGCGAACCACCCTTATTGATTATCGCCAGATTTATCTGTTGACAGCAAACGCGGAGAAACATTGTATCGCTTTGATGTTTCACTGATGGAACGCCTTTCAACTTATGGTTTACGGATGTCCCAGCTAGAAGTTCAACGGCGTATGCGCCCGTGCATCGCTGACCTTGTCCGGTGACCACACATTTTTATCTCGTGGAAATTACGGACGTTTACATTTACGTTCACACGGACTTCAGGGAATCGCTTTATCCAAGACTCCAAGATCATGAATTGACAACGCAGTACCCACCTGTGCGCGGAATGGCGAAGAGTTTGTTCTTTATGTCCCACGAGCATCGTGAGACAGGTGGTGGAGAGGATTCCGTTTCCAAACATAACATGTTTGAGGTGTGTTGAATACTGGTGTTACCATAATGTTGCTGAGAAGGAACAGGTTGAGATGACGGTGGATTTGGTGCTACATTTCTTAAGGTGAGTGCTGGGTACCTTCTCGGGACAATTGTTTATACAAGCCATTGTACAGGCAAGGTTTGTACTCCCGCGATGGAAGTATCGTGGTTCTGTGTGCCTATTTAGGGCAACTGGTCCGCATGAGGGATGCTTTTGCCGGCAAGGTTGTCACCATGATAGATGAACGTGATCAGGAGACTATTGCCGCTCACGAAGAAGACCGCGAAGACGACCCAGAAAGCCTGAGTATGCATCAAGTATCCGTTAACAACAAAGTGCGTGGTTCAGACAACTTTCTTTGGCATTTCCTCGTTGAAACATCTTCAAGATCCTGCTTCGCACTGTTGATAACTATCAAGGCGAAGAAGGTATAATTTGCTTAGACCTGGCTTATTATTCATCCTCACTCACGTCTGTGTAAGCCGATATCGTCATCTTATCGCTTGTTCGCAACTCGGGCTCCATAGAAGATGAACAGGAGGGTGCGACGTCTGTAATCCGGTCATCCATCGGATTCCTCAAAAGTCGTAACCGCACAAACGTTGCTCTTTCTCGGGCCAGACATGGGCTATACATTATGGGAAATGCAGATAATCTAGCTTCCAAGTCACCCATGTGGAACACTGTCCTTGATGTTCTTCATGACCAGGGTTGCTTGGGAACCTCGTTCCCGATCTCGTGCTGGAAGCATCCTGAAGAGCAGCATGATGTATCAATTCCCGGCATGCTTCCACTGTACGCCCCTGATGGTAGGAATGATACTATTCCCTTTAGCCTGCCATTTGACTAAGCATTTGAAGGTGGTTGCCTTAAACCATGTGCCGAGCCACTCAGCTGCGGACATGTCTGTCCCTACAAATGTCATTCTGACGACGAAACGCATCGGGCTGTCATGTGCAGTCAACGTTGCCTTCGTCTTTGCCCTAAGGGTCACCCTTGTACCAAACAGTGTTCCCAATCCTGTGGAAACTGCCAGCATCCGATTCTCCAAGTCCCACTGCCTTGTGGCCATACGAGCCCATCGGTCCCATGGTGCGTCATTTTTTCAGGCTTCTGCGTCCTTTTTTTAATGCGCTAGCAGTCACTTAGCAGACAATCTCAGCCAAATCAAGTGTTCCGTGCCTGTCGTGAAATCGCATGTGACGTGCGAGCACGAGTTTACCATTGCATGTGGGGCAGACGCCAACTCTCAGAAGTGTCACGAACCTTGTGGTTGCAATCTCGTATGCTGTGGACGATCTTGTGCCTCCTCCTGTGGCGATTGCCAGTCACTTAACAGTCCAGTTCCTGTCGGTTCTCGCGTTCCACGAAACCGTCACAAACCACATCTTTGCAGGCGACAACTCTTCTGTGGCCATACTTGTGCTGCTGACTGTTCCGTGGATCACGAATGTACAACGCGTTGTTTGAACCCTTGCCGCCAGACTTGTGCACATGCCAGTTGCAGACAAGCGTGCCATGTGGTGTGTGCGCCGTGCGCCCAATCCTGCTCTTGGACATGTCCGCACCAAGGTCCGTGTCCGGTACCGTGTGGTAGTATATGCGCCCGACTCCCTTGTGATATCCGGTGTTCCGAAGTCTTGCCTTGTGGTCACCAATGCCCTTCATGTGAGTTGAGCCGCTTTAAGCCTGATTGTGTGTTCTGTTTATAAAGCACAACAATAGTGTGCGGTGAACCATGCAGCGTATGTGTCTTGTGTGCTCCTCCTGACCGCAGAAAGGATATAGTTGACTTCATCATGCAAACAACTATGGAAGATCTTGTGCCTGCGGACACACTAGACTCTCTTATATTCACCCTTTCTTGCGGACATTCGTTCACAGTAGAAACCCTTGACGGTGTTTGCCAATTGGAGGAATTCTACACACGTTACGACGACAAATGGCATGGGCTTGCTACACCTGACCCTGGGTTTCGAGTAGCTCCGCTCTGTCCCACTTGTCGTTCTCCCATCAGTATACCAAGATATGGTCGAGCCATCAGGAGAAGCGTGTTGGACTTGGCAGAGCTGAATGTTGCATCGGATATGTCTCGTGCTCTTGACGAAGTGAGACAAACGCTTAATGGATTCGACCAAGCTAAAGCACAGACGGCTATCGAGCAAGACATCGTCAATGCGGCTCCTGAACCCATAACTCTTTCGCCAAAGGACATTGCAAACATACAAAGATTGCACTCCAAATACCTACAAGAGAATCTCGGTCGACCTATCGCCGCCCAAATTTTAAGTCTTGCTGGTGGAAGTAAAAAGAAAAATGTGCACCTTGTACCACGGCCCCTGGCCATGGTATGGAGAAAAATAACGACATCTCTCAATCGAGCTTACTCCACGGCAATTGACGTAGCAACGCAACGTCCTGCCCATATCGTCGCATATGAGAATGCTTTCTCGACCCTGTACCAACAGGAGATGGAGGCATTCACTAACGATAGAGTGCATGCACCCCGCCAACCAACCGAAAATGCAATGCGTCTGGCTAGATTCAAGGTTGGGCAGCCTCCTCCTCGTGCAGACAAAAGATTCAGGTGAGTCCGTCTCCCGATTCCTGGCTCAACTATTGCTGAATGGCGTCACTAGCGTGGATGCGTTGCGGTTATCACTGAGCCTTCGATTCCTCATGGCAGAGTTAGCTGAAGCCATGCTGAAAGCCATGGAGGAGAACAGAAAATGGTCCGCCTCGACCCGCTTCGCCTGGGCGGGTTTCATTCGTTTTGTTTATCACTCCTGTTGCCGGGACGTCAAATTGGCGCAGGATATAGCCACAAAGTCTGAAAGCCATCGCCAGTTTGCAACATCTTGCCTCCTTGAACTCAAGGCGAAATTTGAACTGCTACGGTTTGATGTCGGAATGTGGATGCAACTCGGATCACACACTCGAGAGGAACGCCAAGTCTTATTAGATGATACCAAAAGGAAGGGCGCAGAGGCTAGAGAGATTTTGGAACGCACCCAAAGGGAATATCTCTCTTCTCGGAAAAGCGATAACGAGAGGCCGTGGATCATCGTGAATTTTACAGAACCAGCTTCACAGATCATGGAACAATGGGTTGCGCTCGAGGAATCAATTAGAGGGGGAACTTTTTACAAGCCAGTGTCACAAGACGAGCTCAGACAGATCGTGGGTGCTTTCAGCTTTTCTCACACAGGCCATTGGTATACATGCCCGAATGGACATATATACTCTATTGGGTACGTGGTTGGAATTGTAGCACGTATGATGGTGGTCACTCAGTCACAACTCAGGGAATGCGGCGGCGCGATGGAAGTAGCTACTTGTCCAGAATGCGGTTCGGCTATTGGCGGCACAGACCACAACCTCAACGCCGGAAACACACCCGCCAGGGATGTGGAGAACATAGGGCGTGCGCAAGGCGCACTACCCAGTCCCTGGCGTTGGGCTCGGGATGCTTAATACTTAGCATATAGCAACCGTGGTAGTCTTCTGAATGCAACATTTATATAACATGACCTGGGTTACCAACCAGCTTTCGGATTAAAAATCAAATCCTTCCTGCCTGAATCTATCCAAGGTTTGACCAGGTTTGGCAGCGTCCGCTAGATCCTCGCGGTCCATAGAGACAAAACACTTCCGCAACGTTTGCCATAACTGATCGCTTTTGTTGCCGCCGACCGACTCTTGCATCATGAGAGCACTAAGGAGATGCTCTGCCGCCTCCTTGTATGCGCCGATGTTCAAACCTAACATGACGAGTTCAGTTCGAAGACAAAGGGCAGGAGAAGGTTGACTTACATGCCACTCCAACGTTGTAAATTGCCCGAGTGTAGGTGGGCCGGAGCTGCAAAGCTTCGCGGTACACTCCTAAAGCCTCCTCGGGTTTTGATCCGTTAGAGAGGCAAGACCCCAGTCGATTCCACAACAAATAATCCTATCATGACGTCAGTTTACAGCAACTGGGTTACAAGGAATCTCACTTTGGGACGCGCAGCCAAAGCACTTCCAAAGCAATCCTTGGCCTTGTCAAATTCCGCGTTCGTGTAAAACAGAACACCGAGCCCGATCTGGACTTCAGGATCCATGATCCCCTGAAGATGCTGTTGACGTGCAACCACCAGGAACGCATTGGTGACCTGTTCGTGGGACGCCCATGGTGAGCTTGGCAAAGGGCCCTTGAGCTCTTGAGGTACAAGAGAAGAAAACTTAGTAAGAAGCCACTGATGTAGTGTTGAGTGTGACGCGCGGTCGAAAGATTCGTTCGTGTAGGAGATGGCAAGTGACTGCCAAGAACTGACATGAGTAAGAGCCAGAACGTAATCAGAGACTTCCTACTTACAAGCATACCCTCACCATTGTTGCCTGCTTCCTGTGCCCGGCGAACGCCTTCTGACAATGCACGCATAGCGGCATCTTCTCGCTCATCCATACTGCGAGTTTCCCCAAGCAAAATCCAAGCTTCATGCCCGCCTTCTCCCAGTTCTCCTTGCTGTATGGCAGCCTCAAGGAAAAGGGCAGCCTCTGTGAGTGAGCCGTTCTGGTCCAAAAGCTGCTTGGCTCTGGCGAGGTTTGATGCATGCTCCAAGAGGTGGGGGTTGTTAGGCTCTAAGGACAGGCTTCAGCATCAAGGACTTTAGTCAATGATAGTCTGACCAAATTTGTAAGGCTCTAAAATGGGTCTCCCCTCATCATCAAACTTGGCTGGTTCAAGATCCTCATCAATATTTCCGAATCCATTCTTCCACGCGCTCTCTATATCGTCTTCGTAGTCAAAGTCCTCTCGTTGGGCTTGCATAACCTGGTTATATTCGGCCTCCCACTTAGCGAGCTCATCCTCGTGGGGTGGAAGATCGGAATTTTTGAGGTTATCCCATACTCTATATTCCAGATCAACCCAACATATGCACAGAGTGCAGAGACTTACTTCTGGAAGTCAGTTAGATAGTCTGCTCCTTCCGTATCTCTCGCCTTTTCAGAGGAATCTGTGAGCGCTGTTCTTTCGAAAGCCGTTTCAAGAGACTCTATATTATCCTGAACCTCAACAATCCGAGAGCTCTGGTTAGTCATAGAAGCAGCGGCACGGGTGAAGGCCGCCTCAAAGTCAATATTTGTGGCTTTGCCCTTGCCTTTACTATCCATGCGAGAAAACTCTTGGTCCCAGTTCATGGTGAAAGGCCCATTAGGCAAGGAAGTAAACGATGGTTGGAAGAAAGTGGGTTCCATTCGCGTATACTCGTTTAATGTACCTGCGATTAATGTAATTACTAATTAAACTTGAAGAAAATAGGAAAAAAACGGACGGTTGACAGTTGACTGAGAGTCGTTGAGATGTGGCGTAGAAATACCCACTGGCAGGTGTCCAAATTCTTCGGACCACTGTGAGTTCGCTGGCGCAGAAGAGTTAGGCATCTTCATAGCCCAAAGAGATGGATTAACGGGGGAAGTGTGTAAGCCAGCCGGACGTGGCGCATGATGGAGACTCTCCAAGAGATGACGAGACGTCGCCGGCACTGGTGCCTGAAAAACTGAGGCCCCGGAGCTGGAATCAAAGAATTGCCTGGCCATAGCGAGGTCAGCTGTATTGACGGGACCGACCGCGCTAGGGGGTAAATGGCGCAGCTGTTCCGTGCATAATAATTGGTCAGCAGAAATACACCTTGCTACAACAACGAACCCGGGAAGAAGATGGGCCCTCGACTTTGTCCTACCAAGTGGTTAGTCAACAGCGATGGAGCGAACGGGAAAGTATATGTACTCGTTGCAGGCTCCTGTCGCCCTCGGTATGCTTCAACACCTGAGACAACGGGTTGGATGTTGTCGCGCATTCCGCACCTGAGATTAACGACTGCATGGCTTTCGTTGAGAAAGGGAACGCAGGAACCGTTACATGGGATACCCGGCCCCGGCCCCTGCTGACTCATCCACGCCCAACACCCCGACTTGGCAGGTAAACTTGGATCGTGTGTAATAAATTCTCTTTCTGTTTTGCCAGCCATGACAAGTCCCGGATCCGTCACGGCTCCAAACGTCGCTGTTCATTTGTCTTACGAATCCAACAAACCGCCACCCCATCCTGGCCCCCAATGGACGAGGTTCGTGTGTCTTAGTGACACTCACAGCAAATGTTTTGCAGTGCCACCCGGAGACGTGTTGTTGCACTCAGGCGACCTTAGTTCCTTTGGCAGAGTAGGGCAATTGAAGGTTACCATGGACTGGATAAACGACCTGCCCCATCCCATTAAAGTTGTGATCGCCGGCAATCATGATGCAAGCCTTCGCTTTTCCTCCTTATTTGTGCTTACTCTCTTCAGCTATCTCTTGACTCGAACTGGTATGAAAACAATTGGCCAGCGTTTCATAGGCAGAAGGAGGTGAGGCTTGGTATGTTTGATGTAACACATATCTTCTATGCGACCATTGCAGAATGCGGAAATTACGAAGAGTCTCATGATAGGTGATGAGGCGCGTCATAGCCACGTCATTTATCTGGAATACTCAAGCGTAGAAATACAAGCAAAGCATGGCGGTCGAAAATGGAAAGTTTATGGGAGTCCGGTATGTCCTATAAGACTGCTACGGTAGGCTGTCCATCATCACAGGCACTAGGGTACTCCATGGTTTGGAGGTGAGTAATCCGGGATCGAGATGCAAGAGTGATGACTATGCGATGGAAGGCTGGGCCTTTAACTATGAGCGCGGCCAAGAAGCTCAAAGTTGGTGTCTAACCCTGTCGTACATCACCGACGCTGACTGAGGGCAAAGAAATTCATCAGAAAATCCCCGCAGATACTGACATCCTGTGAGTGATGCCGGTTCGAAGGGGTAGTTTTCCTCACGAAACCGTCAGTCTGACACATGGGCCTCCCGTAAATGTCCTCGACACGGTGCATAATGGCACACACGCTGGCTGCATAGAAATGATGCGGCGACTTGAAGAAATACGTCCTACCTTGCATGTCTTCGGGCACATACACGAAGGTCAGGGCGTCATACCGTCTAGGCGTTGAACAGATCTTGATGCGTTTCGGCAAGACCGAGGTGTCAAGGTGCACCCATGGTCCCCACCACAGTCAGAGTCAGGATTGACTGGAAGACACCAGACGATCTTTGTCAACGCCGCTAATATGCCATCTGGACGGAAGGCCGCTAAAGTGAAGAAGCAGGGCGTGCGTCTTTTTGTTGAAGTATATCTTGGTGACTCCCGACCCCATCAACTTGACAGGTAAACCCTGTAATTGGGGGCCCCGGTTTTCAACCTATCCTAGTCGACTTGTTTGACCCTGTGGACGGCGCCGATGTCTAGTTCATAAACGTTGCTTGCATCTCAATTCGAGTCGCTTGTTCCTTCGATAATTTTGTGTATACTGTAATATTGGAAGGAATATATGCTGCCTGTATTTTAGAAGATCCTTTTTGTGCGCATGTGATTGTTCATCGATGAACAATCACAGCGTGGATGATCGATGAACGTTCATCGATCATCCACTGCTCTGAAAGTGATCGTGGTTAGAGCTCCCTGCCAGTTCATGGTAGCTTTTATGTAAGTGTCGGTTTTTGGTCGATTAGACTTGCCTTTTTTGTCATGTCGCTGATCATGCGCAGGCCGTAGACTCGAACCCAGTCTTATATACTTAGGTCGTTTGTGTACTTTCGTGCAACGATTATACATAGTGCATAGGGCTCAAGTCTACGGGCCGTGTGCTCACTCACAAAGTCTCACGTGATGTTTCCCTCCAGGCTTCTCGGCCCACGGTCTCCGGAAGCCCAAACATAAATACAGGATGAGGAGAAAGGCTCTCGTACTTCTCTCATCACCGTCGAGAAGTAGCAAAGTCAAGCATGGCGCCTGGTGTTGTGGAAATGTGCTGTGGCTCCTTCATTACTTGTACATTGTCTTAACTTCAAGATCTTCTAGCTATTCTGTGCCTAAACCGCAGGCAACTTCTGGGGCCAATGTAAAGTTGAACAAGTTCTCGAGCAAGCTCACTCAGGACAAGGTCGGGCGATCTGTTATCAATGGGTTCTACGGGATGTGATACTCATTTACCATCAGGCTCGTGGCGGAGCGCAAGCGATGCGTATGACCACAACGCTCATGTTTCTTTCATACTGTCTCATTTATTTATTCAGTGTATGCGGTGGGAATCACTGAGGAAGATATGAACAAGCCGCAGATTGGAATTGTCCCCATGTGGTGGGAAGGAAACCCTTGCAACAGCCACTTGCTTGATCTGGCACGAGAAGTAAAGGAAGGGTGTAACTCAGAGGGACTCGTCGGCTTAACATTCAACACCATAGGTCCGCATATCATCCTGTCCTATATTTTCCCATTTAATCCACAAATGTAGGTGTCAGGTACTGTAAAGCCAAAACCTCAAAGGATGCTTTCTACTGAATTTTCCTGAAAAGTGATGCTATAACCATGGGCACTGATGGTAAACCATTATCCTGGTAACGTTTAACTGTGATTTATTTTACAAATTATAGGCATGCGTTATAGTTTGCCATCTAGAGACCTTATAGCCGACAGCATTGAGTCGGTAAGTGTGTGCGCGTGGACGAATTTATGACAGGCTTTTGAAAGTCTTTAATTTTTTCAGGTAGTAATGGTAAGATGGCACTGTTTTCCAATCCTCTAGGCTTGTCTTATGTCATTGCAGGCACAATACTATGATGGGAATATCTCCATTCCCGGTTGCGACAAGAATAGTTTGTGGCATAGTTTCTTTTGAGGTTATTTCATTCATGATTCCCTCAAAGTGCCCGGCTGTGTCATGGCCGCAGCTCGACACAACCGTCCAACAATCATAGTTTACGGCGGCACGATCTCACCAGGCGTACGTCGTGTTGACTGCCCAGGCATGGGATTCAAGAAAGGGGAAATGGTCAACATCGGGGATGCGTTCGAATCTTATGGTTGGCGCCTTTAAATGCACTTCCATGCAGAATAAGTAATTAGGAGCTCATAGGTGCCTATTTGACCGGTTCCATCTCTGATGAGCAGAGATTCGACGTTGTTCGTCACGCCTGCCCAGGCCCCGGAGCGTGTGGTGGGATGTATACGCAAGTATCGTCATTTCCATTGTCACTCCCAAGTTCTCAACGAGTTGCAGTGCAAATACAATGAGCTCTTGCCTTGAAGTGCTCGGAATGTCGCTCCCTTACTCTGCGTCAATTCCTGCAACATGGCCTGGTGAGTCATGTGACCGAGCGGAACGTATTGACTAATTTTCTCTGTCGATGTCCAGAGAAAAAACAAGAGTGCGTTCGGGCAGCTGCTTACATGAAGAATCTACTTGCTAAGGACATCAAGCCGCGGTTAGAAAGATTCGTTTTTGGGATGTACTCTTTCGTGCTGATGTTCTCAAACAGTGATATCCTCACTCGTAAGGCCTTTGAGAACGCGATCACTATTGCGAATATCACTGGGGGCTCCACGAACGCTGTTCTGCACTTGCTGGCGATGGCCCGTGCTGCAGACGTACCCCTAAACATTGATGACTTCCAGACAATTGCCGACCGAACACCTTTCCTGTGTGACCTTCGTCCTTCAGGACGGTACCTTATGGAAGACTTACATAAAGTCGGGGGAATCCCAGCGCTGCTTAAATATCTGTTGAACTATTCGTCTCTGATCGATGGAGACCAGATGACCGTCACTGGCAAGACCCTGGCTGAGAATCTCCAAAATGTGCAGGAGTTAGAGTTCACGAATCAAGACGTTGTTCGTCCTTTGGAGAACCCAATCAAACCGACTGGCCATCTTACTATCCTGAGAGGAAATCTTGCTCCATCAACGGCGGTAGCTAAACTGACTGGAAAGGAAGGTTTGAGGTTTGAGGTCAGTACACGTCTTCGTGTCCACCGGTCTTAAAACGTCTACTTATCTCGTTGATAAAGGGTGTCGCAAAATGTTTTGATGTGTAGGTTTCAACACTCTGCGTGCTACCATTTTCCCTCATGTGTAACAGCGTCGACGATTTCTATCCGGCTCTCGAAAGGGGTGATATCAAGCCAGGTACCGTCGTCGTTTTCCGCTACCAGGGTCCTAAGGGTGCTCCAGGCATGCCGGAGATGCTCGGTGGGTTAAACTTAAACCCTGGTCTGCTCTTGCTGAGCTATGTCGCCTCGTTTGTAGGTCCCACAGGAGCCATCATGGGTGCTGGCCTGGGAACAAGTGTTGCATTGATTACCGACGGGAGATTCAGTGGGGCATCGCGGGGCTTCATCATCGGTCACGTTAGTATTTATTTATTTTTCTGACGCTTGTGTGACGACGAGTTTGTTCCAGGTTACGCCGGAAGCGCAAGTCGGTGGTCCCATCGCACTTGTCAAGGACGGGGATGGGATAGTTATTGATGCAAAGACCAGGGATATACGATGGCTTGTTGATGACGCCGAACAGACGGCGCGCCGGAAGGAGTGGGAAGTTTCGGGGAAGAAAGCGTTGAAAGAAAAGCGAGGAGTGCTTTTCCGCTATGCGCGTGACGTGGCTGTGAGTGCATTGTTCATGGGTATTGTGTGATTGCTGACGTGTATCAAAGCCTGCGAGTGAGGGAGCGTACACCGATTAAAGAGTCCTGACTTTTGCGATGATGTTGTCACTTTCCTTGTAAATGGAATGTGGGTGTACAGTAAGCATTTAGCATGAACCAGACAGAAGCATATATTGTTGCACGAAGGTGATAAGTATGAAAAAACTATTTCTCGTAAACAGCCTCCACTCAGACACTGGGAGACCCAGAGCCGGAAATGCATGAGATACTACATGTCTTAGCTATTTGACCACCTGACAGAGTTATTCGAATATCAAATATAAAGACGTTTTACGGTGGCCCTTTCGCCTGACTCTGTCGCTTGTGCAACCTGGTGGAGGTCCTTAGCCCGCGTCATCGTTCTGTAAAGATATTGGCCTTGAATTCCTATACAAAACAGATATGGGTTTGAGGATAATTATGGGCTGTGTTGTCAACATACTGGGGACGATTTGGCACTACCAATATACGGGTAGAGCGCTCTGCCGCGGACAAGTCTGCAAACTGATTACCTTGTCGCTCCGTCTCGTCCAGAACAGACGTAGGAGTGAGATCATTGTTACCAGGTGGACCTCCTGAAGCAGCAGTTGACGTGGATGTCATATGGTGATGTGACAGGGCGTCTACATTCCAAGACGAGTCGTGAGCATGTGTTGATGGGCAGTATTGGTCGATGCAGTGCCCGCAGGTGCAGTATCTGGCGACGACGACTTTGGTCTCTTTCCAAACAAGAACGTCTGAGGCTTGTGCGACCCCTGCACAATGGCAGGGTCAGGAGGAAGAATGAAGGGTTTTGGCTTTGTTTCCTTGAGGACTCCCCGATCGCGGCGTCCGCAGCGACGACGTACAATGAGGAAGAGCGCCACAATCCAAACAAGGAGGACACATGTTCCCGATAGCACTCCAGCGACTACGGGGATATTCGACGTAGAACTAACCAGTAAACCGCAATGAGCGTCTATAAACGGTACTACCTAACGAGGAGTGAATGAAGACTTACATGTGGTGCACCGAAGTCGGGGGAGTAACTGAAATTGATTATAACCAGGACGTACGTCAAAACAATGCCGTTAAGATTCGAAAACCGACGGAAACTAGTAGGAGAGGTATATGCCACTGACCTGTGACATCGTAGCTAGGCATGCTCAGGCTGTTGGATACACCACCCCCTGAGGATATTAAACAGCACGGCTGACGGAGCAAGCTTTACCAAGTGAAGATGGGGTCAAGCTTGAAAGACCGCGGCCAGCTGTACTGTACTCATGACGTCACAAGCAAGTGAGTGGTTCAGCAAGTGGTACCGGTTCAGTATGTGGAGCAGCAAGTACGGTACGTCGATTTACGGGGTGCGCATATATATGTATAATCGGCATCCACAACAAATCATCCGGAAAGCAGCCCTTCATATGCTGCGGTGGCACCCTAGCACAACTCTTGACGGTTTGAGGACTCAATCATTTACAAATGTCATACGGAATGCCAGTTGGATATATATATATAAACGTACACGCAGCAGTCTATTTAGTCGTTCCTACCTGTAACAGTCTAATATAGTAGTCGCTCTATGAATGTGTTTTTGGTTACCAAGCCAGATTTATGAAGACCAAGAAAAGCACGTGGTTGCTATCCCACAAAGCACTGTGTAACCTCAGCACTGTGGGAAGAGGCCAGCTTCTTGTCGTCTCTTGGTCATGGCTGGAAACGCAAATCAACAGAAAAGTAAGTGAGGCTATGCCAAGCACGTACCCGCAATGATTGCACTTCCCACACCACTGCCATCTTCAGCGTGATGTGTTATTATGTTGCTGGGTGGCAAACTGAGACTGAGCATGCCATACAAACAGGAAGACAAAACATACCGTCCCTTTTCCCCGAAGATGTCCGTCAAGCCCTCATGCACACGGTCTGGAAATTTGGGATATTTCTTTGAACCAGATATCAGCGAGGAGCAGATAACACTGCTGGCAGCGCGGGGCTCACATTGTACAAGGATCCATCAGCGCCGACTGAACAGCCTTCTTCAAGATAGCCCATCTTGCTGACGATGGCCGCGACTCCGCAGGCGCTGAGCCGTGCTGCACGTCTTCCGACAAGTCGTGCGAGTGCACGGAAGAACTGTCGCTCAGCCAGAGTCGTTTCGATGGCGAAAAAGTGGGTAAAGATGCCAATGATCATCAACAACTCATCAGTCGGATCGCTGTGTATATCAATGAGGACGTGCAGCGAGCCGGTGAAGTCATAAAATACCTTTCCATAAGAGACAGGAACGCGGTGTCGAAAGCATACGGCTTTTCTAGCTTATAAGTGTCTTGACCAAGGAAGAGTACACCCTCATCAATAAGTTCGCAGAGGACAAGCCTCAAAATTTCGCCGAGGTAACGGCCGGCAATGAGTTTCTAAACGAGATGAGTAGGATAAGCAAACCGATGAAAGAGCCTCGTACTTCGAAGGACTGTTCGCCAGGCTTATTAGACGTCTCATCAACAATGATATCGTATTTCGTGCGTGGCAGATGCTCGTGCTCAAACGAGTCAAATGCACCCTGCAGAACCAAACAGTGTCAACCAGAACATACGGGTATTTAGGTAACTCTTCACAAACCCATTCGCAGTTGATAGCCATCTCGTGGTCGGGTGGGAGACCAAGATTCTTGATCTTGTCAATATTGCCAACCTTTTCCATGTATGCAGCATTGCAACCGGTACCAAAAATGACACCGATCTTCGTACGTGGGTTGACATAGTGTGATGCAATAAGTGTTCCGGTTGTGTCGTTGATAAGTGCCGTCAGTTTCACAGGGATATTCTGTGCGAGGGAATGGTCCAGACATGGCAAATTAGACGGTGCAGTGGCCTACCTGCTTTGCAAGCGAGCACCGGAACATCTCAGCAACATCCTGACCCTCTGTGTTGGCAGCACCGAAGCCCTTGGTCCAGCGAATGAGCCTGCCGTGATCAATTCGTTCTTGCCTGGAATTCTGGAATGTTGACTTGTATATGTGCCTTGGAGAACGTCTGACTCACTCAGTGGGGTACGAGAACTGACCCGCAAAATAAACATTGGGTCATTATGAAGGGTTAAATGAACGAACCGTGAATCCCAGGGCTAGTTCTTGCCCTGGTTTTAACTTGCCAATCTCCTCCTCCAACTGGGTGGTGACGAACGTGGCTAATGATTCAGCGCAAAAGTCGAATAGCTTTTGGCCATCCTCTTGTTTTTGCTCTTCGGCGAGACGGTATTTGGCTTGGGTCAGCTCGAATTTGCCGTTGCCGGTGAGGCTCACGAGACAGACTCGTAAATTTGTTCCGCCTGCCAGCCAGAGAATGATAGGGTCAATGGTGGTTACTCGGTAAAACATGGCCAGCTTACCAAGATCGACAGCTAGGAAGTCGCCTTGCTCACCACCGGTTGGCCATCCGAAGACATAAGTTGGAATCATAGGCTGTTACACCATCATATGTACAGAAAACGGATTGTGAGTGAGAGCATTGGGTACCCCTCAATCTGCTGCGCTGAATGAATATACTCACGACAACCTCCCCATACTTCTTCAAGCCCTTGTCAAGGGTCTCTTTGAACGCCTCTACAATCATTCTCATCCTCTGAGGCGTCAGGGTAAAGCTACGTGCACTCTAGGTTTAAGTGATGTTGAAAAGGATATAACAGACGTACAGGCTCTCATATTTTCTCAAGTAATCCGTCATGGTCCTGTTGCACATTCATCAACGAATTTCATACGACAGTCATCGGTATACCCTACTTCTTGGTGGCATGTGGCAGGTCCTCTCCATCGTTGGTTCTAGTGTGGTACGCCAAGGTCTGACCTGTGGCGAGCACGACAGAACCCGACCCGCGCCTCGAGCCAGGGCGAGAGCCTCGAGATCCCAGACTGGGACGCTCGACGCTCTCGACAGTTCTGTCTTGTACGTGTGCCATATTCGCCTGTGAGTGCGGTGGTTGTGTTCAGAAGCTAAAGAGTGAGCTTGTCGTGCGACCAGTTCGCGGCTTCAAATGTAAATTGCTCCCGCCATGCGGGGTACTTACCCCTAAGTACCGGCTCGCTGCTCATCCCGTCGCTCACACCACGATTTGAGTCAATATCGATAGGCATTGGGTACCAATATATAGCTAATTGCAAGTTTATCTATTTGACGGTAGGGGAATTCGACTTTGGGAATGTCGCAGTTGTCTTGAAGGATCTGGCCTGGAGTCGCATTGAAGTCAAGACTCTGATAACATTTCTTTCCTTAGAATTTCAACCATGGAGCGCTGGACGGCACGCCTGGTGGCAGAGGATTTGGCTGCAACGAGGGGGATACTTTAGCCTATCATCTCAATCTTTGAGAGGAGGGGCTACACTAAATGAAGCTTTCTGCCATTGGTCAGTTGATAACAAACAGCCCTCATCCAAATGGCTTGTTCAAGCCAATCGGCGGAACGAAAGATACAAGCTAGAGCCTGTATACAATGTCATTTGGCTAAACCCTCCGGGCCCGGTGTATTGCAGCTGAAAGTAATAGCGATAATGGAATTCTTACTGTTAGGACCGAGGTTGGCCTTAGACTGAGTTGAGCAAGTACTCTGTGATGAGAAAGTTTGGATCAAAGTTCGTTCTATGCGGGTAGCCTAAATTGTAAGCAAGAAATATCACGTACCAGTTGTAGTACTGGCTAATTATGTAGACCGTCTGTCGGAACAGGCAGGCTATTTGGCATATCAATCAGGGCTTCCGAGTATGGGATAATTGGGGTTGGGACAAGGCTAGAGCGTTAAAGGCACCGCTGGGGTCATGGGCGAGCTGTAGTGAGACTTTGAGTCTTGGCAGTCCAGTACCATCATCGCATGTGGCGAAGACCAGGTGACTGAAGATACTGAAATGGAACTAGCTGCAACAACCCCACCCGCGAGAACTCAAGATGGAATAAAGTGAGCTGGGCAATGATTGGGGTTCTGGGCAATACAGTATGAGACGCCTCAAGATATTAGGCGTTCATCATTTGAAGAGCCGACAACCGAAAAGGGACGTCACATCCTCAAGCTTGAAGACCCGGCTTCATACCTTGCTCCTTATCTTGACGGTTTGCTAGCCGTCGACGATGAGCTGTACGCTCTCCGTCTCTTCCAATCCTTGCCAGCGACCGGGTCGTTCTCGCTCATCCTCTGTCACCGAGTCCACGTCTCCAGAGTCGACATCTTCCGACTCTCACTCATCGTCTGATCCAGATACCCATATTTCCTCGCTTTCTTCCTGGCTGCAGACACCTAGTTTAAAGGCCTCGTTCGGCATGGACGTTGATGCTGCGTCTAGTCTGCACATGATGGATCTAGACTCGGAAATGCCGTTTGACGCTGTTATTCACGATCCCCAGGCTCTCCATGCCTTGCAAGGTGGTAACTACAATTTCGACGATATAATTCTTAGCCAAACCCCCGTAAGCACCAAGTCCGACATGCTGATGCTGGAAGAAATCATTAAGGACGGAGCGTTCGAGTGTGTATCAACAGTCATATCTATGTCGTTTATACTGATATCCACGTATAGCCCTGTCCCTCCTACTATCCCACCTTTCATCTCATATCCTACATTTTTGCCTGCATCTCGAGATTATCCTGTTCCTTCGTCTAGCCCTGCCCTCCGGGAATCGCAGCTTCCATCGCACCCGTCTGCGGGTTGTATCGACCCCTCCTCCACTCACGCACCCTTCCATCCCCACTTACCTACTGTTGAACCTTCATCTACGTCTGAAAACGTGTTTCCTACGGTCAAGGGGGAGGCTGCGGGTGTGATTACACCTCCCCCCAAGGCGAGATCTACGGAGTCCGTAGAAAACACACATCTGGAACATGAAACTTTTGCGGATTCATATCCATTTCTGTCTCATGACCTCCCTCCGGTTTCCTCAAAAGTTGTGTATCCGCCGAAAGATGCATATTTTGAGTACGTCGGTCCCATTGGATATCCTTACGACGTTCCTGATCAGCTTTCAGTCTTCCCATATTTTTCCCTAGCGTTCCTATGTCAGGGACTAAGTCCCGTGTCGAGACTCAGATTAAGTTGGGGTTCGAGCTTGGTATTCCTGTGTCGTGTTCATCCTCGACATTGCCGAATCCTTCTTCGCTCCGACGTTCGCATTGTAGTGCCTCGTCACGACCGTCCTCATCGTCTTCTGGTAGGTCAAATTCTCCCGGAAGGTCATCATCTCTTGGCTTGAACGATGTTACGCTTGCGGCGGATGACACACCTCCAGTCACATATGATAGAGTCGGAACCTACAAATTCTTGCGACTCCCTCAGGGGACAGTCACCAAGCGTCGATCAGCTAATTCTCCAGGTGCAAAGCGTGAACCGAAAGCATGCGGTGCGCAATCCCGTCACTTCGCTTCCGAGCGTCCGTGCTCACAAATGAGGCACAGATGCGGACCCAGAAGAGATCTTGCAGATGACTGCTGACGTGGTGTGTTGCTCACCACCGAATACATCTGTGCAAAGCTGTACTAGTTGTCAGAGTCGCGAGGTTCGGTAATTCGATATTCGTCTCATGCCATGCTTACACGTCGCACTTAGGCTAAACGCACCGCTCGCAAGGTCGCAGCTCGTGTGCGGCCACCTCCGAGTGCACGTCCCAAGCCGAAGTCCAAAGGTACTGGTAAGAAGTCGACTAAAAGGGCGAAAGATCAGGAACCCGAAACAGCAGACTTGGATGAGGAGGAAGTGGACGTTGATGAACCAAATGTTGATGGAAGCATTCTGCAGTTCAACTGCGTAGATATCATTAGCTTTTCGGACGGCGCCGTCATATTACCCTTGCGGATCACATGCTATTGTCGTCATCACAAGGAGAAGATTGGGTTTAAGTGAGTGACTCTCTCTGTGCATAGTTTTGTGTGCATGGCGTGGTCATCATCCGTCCGACTACCTGCATTCTGATTGATTAACCCACTACAGTATTGTTTTTACTCTCCGAGACCACATGGGACGGATAGTTGGCAAAGGGACTACTCCACCTATCCTAATTACAGACGACCACAAATCAACCAACGCTGTGTCCAAGTTACCTCCTATACACCCTCTCCGGCAAGCGCCAACTCCATCTACCCAACCTTTAATCGCGGCTTCTTCCACAAGTCGTTTGGACGACACACACCCTAGTAGCCCTCATGATAGGGCAGGCGGTGCCCCGACTAAACGACACGACGAAGATGCGGGTGTAAAGAAGCGACGTCCCAAGCCGTATGACGGACGTCCAGTGAATCGCACTATAGGTGTTGGTCCTGGTATTGGGGGCAGGCAGGGTGTCGTTCTGGCGTTGCATCCGGCACACGCTCGATTACAGGCGACACTGCAATCTGCTGTACATACCGGCGTCGTATCTCCAGGTCCGTCGACTGACAGTGGCGCCTCGCCGCCATCGCTGCCGGAGTCGTCACCTGTAACACGGTCTCCAACGCCTTCGTGCCATGAAGCGTTATTAGCCTCTCCTTCATCTATGAAACGCATGCTTGTTCAGAAAGGTGACCCGTCAATGTCTACGCCAGGTGGGGGCACTCCTGCATCACAGTCCCCTTCTCCGAGGCTCGCGTTTCAGTCAACAGTCGCGTCCTCATCATCATCTCTGTCATCTATATCCCAAGACGTTCATTCCCCACACCATACCCAGGCGCTCTCCAATCTACATTCATCCGCCCAGCAGCAGCAGCGGATCTTTGATTCGAGCTCATTCCCGATTTATCCTTCTCTTCCGTTCACATCCGAACCCCTTCCGCCACCAAAGATCCACCGTCTAATCCCGTCTTCAGGACCCACAACAGGGGGCATCGAGATCACTGTTTTGGGGTCGAATTTTCATTCATCCTTGCCTCTGGAGTGTGTATTTGGTGGTGCTGTCGCTAGCTCAACGCACCGCTGGAGTGATAACACGCTGGTTTGTGTACTTCCGCCGCGCGCGACCCCAGGCGTTGTTAGCGTCGACTTCATGAGCATTAAGCAGGAAGGTGGACAAGATGAGGGGGTGTCCTGTTCATTCACGTATGTGGATGAGTCGGATCGACAGTTGTCAGTTTTCCCTCCAATCTTGACCGCTGTGATAACTACTGACATATCCATGGTAGAATGGAGCTAGCGCTTCAGGTCGTCGGCTTGAAGATGACGGGTAAGGTAGAAGAGGCACGGAACGTTGCACTACGCATTGTTGGTAACACGGGTACCCAGTCTCCGATAATGACTGATGGGGAGCTTACACAAATGAATACCTTGTCTGGAACGTCATTTGTACACCACTCATTCCTGGGGTCTCTCAGCGGCATGGATCTCGAAATCCTAATCATCAAGCTTCTTACGCTACTCGATGTACCCATTGAGGACACTTCGAGGTCATTCTCATCTTTGCCACCCATCGAACATAGGAATGCGACAGGCCAGACGCTGCTTCATTTGGCGGTTCTTCTTGCTCTCCCCTCGCTTGTTTCATGTCTCATTGGACGTTCTATCGACATTGACGCACGCAATAACAATGGACTGACAGCGCTGCACCTTGCGGCTCGCACCGGGTGGAAAGAAGGCGTTGAGATATTACTTGCTGAGGGCGCCGACATCAGCATTGTGGATTCGATGGGTTTGACCCCAGCCCAACGGGCAAAGAATGGTCGCTTCGAAGATCTCGAGGCCTTACTCCAGGTTTCCCTGCCTGAAGTTATCCCTGAGAGTGAGAGTGGTGACGACGGCGACGACGAAGCGCGATACAGTGACTCGGAAGGCTCCGATGGTGGGACTTCAGATGAGTCGCCAGCGTGGCCGGTTGCTCCCCAGTATCCTCCTCGATCTCGCATCACATCATCCCCTGAACCTGATTCCTCGCTGGATGAGCATTCAGAACCCGAACCAGCACAGGAGGAAACGGCTCATCCGCAGGGGATACCAACGGATACTCCACCAGTGAAACGTGAAGAGCAACCCACTTTGGGCGAGAGACAAGACGCCTCATTTGTTGAGCGCCTTCAACGTACTCTCCCTCATGGTATCATACCGAACGTGCAAATACCTGGTTTCCCTCAACTTCAGCTACCCGAAGTGCTGGCAGCACCCTGGGGGGCCCTTCCTCAAATTCCCGTGTTTCCTATCTTCGTTCCCATCCCTAATCTGCCACATCTCCCGAACTGGCCTGGTTTCCCGTGGCCAGACGCTTTAAGTGGCGACAAGAAAGAAAGTCGTGCGGATGATGCGCCGGCTGGGGAGAGGCAGCAGCAGCCTCAGCAGCCTCACTTGGCTATGCTCTGGACCGCGTATGACAGTCTTACCAACAGTGCCTGGCGGGCGCAGTGGGAAAAATGGACAGCGCAGGTGACAGCTCTACAGAATGCGAATAACCACGGGGCAGAGCTGCCTCCGTACTCGCCTCGATCTGAGGAAAAGCAGACAGAACCAGAAGTATCAACCTCAATTTCTGTTCCTGAAGACAGGCCTCTCTCCTCTATTCCACGCGTTGTGGTGACGGAGGGAACGTCTGGAGCCTCCACTTCCACTTCTCGACTACCCCCGTCGAAGGCCTCGCGACGTGTGATGTATGGTGCTGTCAAAGTCTCCGAGACCGAAGTTGATTCGTATCACTACCCGTCCAAGAAGCCGGTTAACAAGCGTGTGTACTTTGTCATTTGTATCGTTGACACTACCTGATCTATGTTATCCAGAGGACCGCATGCTTGTGTTGTTCTGGATCCCCATTCTATTCCGTGAGTACAGGGCCAGGTACTTCTCGTTAACGCTGAGCTTATGCGTCCACAGTCGGTTTGGCATATGCTATTTATACGACATTGCCCATGGCTTTTGCCGGTATTTCTCGAGCTACCAGAAGGATGCTTCCACAACTCCTCCAAAGGGGTCAAGTATAATTCTTTGCAGCGAAAGCTGAGTTATTGTTTTCCTCCTTTATTATACTATTTGAAGTTCCTGTCGATAAGTGCTGCAGTCTACCCTCGAGTGTACAAGTTGTATAGAAGATACTACTGAACACATCCGTATCCCCATGCATGTGTCCCTCTAAGTTTAGAGTTTCCCATGATGCGTTCTACCCTATGTCGGTCAAGCTCCAGGGGTCAGCCTCTCGTTGTACTATGATATCTACTGAAAGGCTACGGCGGTCGCATATACCTAGTTGATGATTTCTCCTCCGCCCACATTGATATTACTCTCTTGCTGCCTAGCCAGTGTAGCTTGGCTAACCGCACGACATGTCGGTGAGCAAGACTCAGGTGAGTGTACATCGTCTTGACGAAGTCACCGGTTCAGTCCGTCATCACGGCTGGTCGTTAGTCGCACTGGAGAGGTACATGCACGCCAGTGATCCAGACCCGTCTAAGTCATACATATATTTCTCTCAGATTATACCACATCAAGAAGTTAGGTTTAGCGTCTAGTCATCTCCGGTTCGAGAGATCGGGGACCATCCGGCATTACAGAGTGTTTCTGCGACATCTGTCACCATCCCACAGGTCGGATCGCCCATTCACGGTGAAGTCACTGTAGCATGCCAACTGCTTTGAGTCTTGAGATGACAAATTCATTTACTAAGTTAGCACAAGCAAATCATTGTGAGCACCACAAAGAACCATCACATCATCTAGTGTGGCAGAAAATGGCTCTAGGGGTTGGGCCGCCAGGGAAGATGGACCGATGTCAGTGCATCTGCAAGGGACTTGGGAGTCTCAGGGAGTGAGGGGACCGCCCAATCGTTTAAAATATAGTACAATTGTAGTAATCAACATAGCATGCTGGAGTAATATAAAATGATGAGAAAACAAAGAGAAAAAAAAAAAAAAGCACCTATTCAGTGTTGACGGCACCTTGCCCACATATGACAGTCTATATAACATGAGGACGAGCAGGGTGGTGATGGTCTGCAGCTGTGTGACTTCTGGTTTGGGAGGCGCAGTGGATGGCAGCGACTGGCGTTTCTTCACCACTTGGCCTGTCTTTGCCGTCCCTTGGCATGCTCCTTGTGCTCGCGGGGCTGCCCACACTTGGGCAGATGCCAATCCTGTTCCACCACCCCTGTGCTTATCACCCCGTCATCTGCCCACACCCATGCCTACAAAGCAACGAATGCGCACGAGGCCATGGGCCTGCAAACTGGCAATATCCTGATGTTATCTCGAGGCGTCCTAGACCCATCGCCTTATGGCAGAAGAGTACATCGTTATTGATGGTCACAATGCTTCGCTGGGTCTGTATTTATGGTCGGGAAGAACGGGATATTACGGCGAGCCTCGAGGTGCCTGGTGCATGGCAGTGGCCTAGATGGAACGGCGACGTCGTATACGAAGGAGTTTTATACCTGGTACTGGCCCCATGAACCTGACCGAGAGCTCAGATATCTCTCACGGGTACGTTGCAGAATTTTCAGATTGCTTTCCATCTGGAGACTGGGAGTTACACTCCCTGATTCTATTTTCAGTCATATCCACAAACACCCACAAATCATCAGCTTCGTGCCACTCCCCCTTTTACCGCCTTGTTTTCTATTTTCACTATAAAACCCTTGTAAATAGTTTATAAAGAGTAAGATAGAAGTTATCCCCCCATTAGGTCTCGTTTCTGCATCTGTGGCTCAAAGCTTTCTTACGCCAGCTTGTAGCCAATGGCGAATACGACGGACACCAACGGCTCATTATGCACAAGCCTCCAGGGGTTCACTTGAACAAGACTCTGGCATTCAAGGAGGCATACCAAAGGGGCCGGAAGGAATGTGACGACGTGAGCTCGGCTGCTTTCAAATAGACGGGCAGATGGTTATCATAATGTCAGCTTATGGAGCATGCCTGAACCTGCGTTCAATGCCATCATCAACTACATGCGAATATTTGGCGTCTACCACCAAGTTCTGAATGCTATGGGACCAGCTCGGAACGCCAGCATCTTCGATCTTGGCGATGATATCGAACGCGATGCAGACGACCAAGATCTAGTGTGTACTTCTGTATTTTGAAGCTGATGCCCTTGCTGAACCTTGTCTCAAGAGGGCCGAAGTGGCATTTAACGTATACAAGGCATGGCCAAACGATGGGATTTACTATCAAGACTGGTGTGGCAAGGACAATGATGTTTACGTACTTTGATCTTGCACTTCAAGCTCATTCCAGATTTTGGCGCCTCAAAAGCCACACGATAGAGAGTTAAGACGTTTCATTTTTAATCCAGACACTTCTACCTACCAGACCGAGAAAAGGAAGCACGAATCAAGAATACCGCAACCGTTATGTGAAGAGTCAACAAAAGGAGAACGGAAATACGCTTGTCCTGGGGTTGTTTGTTAATAACCGGAAAGACAGGCACGACAAAAACAACGTGGGCTCGGGTAGGAGAGGTGTGTGGAGAGGATGCCGGGAAGACAGACAGGAGAAGAGCCGTACAGGGCACATGCTACATGTGATTCGAGCTGCTGAGAAAACGAGAGAACGACAGACGAAACGAGCCGCAAAATAACAGAGAAGTATAGACATGAACAGCGGCGGACGATAAACGTATAGGAACATAATATGAAGGGCGCGAGGATGATATTAACAGAGTGGGTGCATGCTCGTCAATGAAGCTTTACGCCGTTCGTAGTCGGGAACATGGGTGGTGCGCGTACAGCTGTTGCTTGGGAATCTTTCGGCTGCTTTACACGGAACTCGCTGATGATACAAACGTGACTGTGGAAGACACATGTCAGCCATACACTCGGAGAAAACGTTCAAAGGCGATGGGCGTACTCTGACGGGAAGTGGGCGTTAGGGAAACCCACGACCTTTGACAAATAGTTCGTGTCCACCTCTCCAAGGAGTGATGTAACGGAGAGATTGGGTGTTGTGTACCAAATGTAGTCAATGACACCCTGGTAGCTGGGCGTATAATTTGTCAGGGGAAGTTCTCCCACACCTGCATATGCACTCTTCAGATTCAGCCAATGTTTCAGCCCGTCCGATGTGTAATTGCCATAAACATGCGACATGAAGTCAGGATGGTCCGAGGGCACAGTTCCGTTTGCAAGGAAGTCATGCACTCCAGTCCCGGGAACAGAGTTGAAGTCGCCGCACACGATAGTCGGTATTTTCGACCCATCCGCGTATGTGGGTGGCGGGGGACATGTCGGGTCCTCAGCTTGAAGGTGTGGTGGCACCCGTGGGGGTAGACGTGCAAAGCGATCCGAGATCTTATGCAGTTCGTCCATCAGAAGCGCTGCCTGTACAAGTTTGACATCGCGAAAGTCTGGGTTCCACTCTAGGTGCACATTGGCAACGATAAGGCGGGAGCCTGTCGCGCGGCTTTCGAGGAGTGCCACTACAGCGATATGGTCCCTTATCAGAACGCGGTTGAACATGTCGTCTGTCTTCTTGAAATCGGGACGTTGTAGTGCGACCTGGTTAAACTCGATCAATTGCTTCTCAACCAGCTGGTATCTGGAAAACCAGATTAACTATGATTGAGACCAAGAAGACAACGATGCGTACTTGGAGGCTTTGAAGAACGTCGCACAGCCATCCACTCGCCGCCGCTCCGTGTCACCCATTGTCCGTGCACGAGACTTGGGCCAATACACCCCTTCGTAATCTTGGGACGATAGGTGCTGCATGAAATAGTCTTCATATTGGGTGACATCTACTTCCTGCAGGAATCATCAGTGACCAGCATGATCGACATTGAATGCCGGACGCGCCTGCAAACACAAAAAATCGGCATCGTAATTCATCACCTCTGTAAGAATGAGCTCTTTCCGATATTCCCAAGACAAAGCCCAGCTCGGAGTGTATCCATACATGTGAGATGTAGCATACTTCTCGCAGAGTATATTATAACACAACACGCTAAACGCCTCGGTGGTCGGGTCAGAGTCCTGTGCCTTGCGCTCTGCTTCAGTCTGCAAAAACCGCCATAAGCGCTCAGGTGGGGGCGAAGGCACAGGACACGAATCTCGAAGGTAGGAGATGAGTGCGGAGGTGCCATCCTTCTGCACAATCGAGCGGAGGGAGTTCTCCATGGGGTTGCCCTCGATTCCGAGCATCTCCAGTTGATGGAGAGTACCAAGTTCATGTGGCAGGTTAGTGATATGGTTATCGAAGAGGTAAAGCTCGCGCAAAGATGTGAGCATGCCGAGCTCAGGGGGAACGGCGCTGAGGTCGTTGCCAGAGAGGTCAAGTACGACAAGATTGCGGAGCTGTGCAATCTCAGTAGGGATGGCTGACAGGGCATTGTGGTTGAGATAGAGGGTGGTTAGATACGTGAAGCGGAAAAGGCCTTGAGAAAGGTTCTTCAGACGGATGCCTCCCAAGTCGAGAGTTGTCCAGGTTGACTCAGGTTTTCGGGTTGTCGAAGGACGAGGTGCAGGCTCGAACGGTGCTGCAATAGAGGAGGGGTGGCCATTCGCACGTTCTGGTGATGAGGTCTCTTCCCGGGGAAGACCTGTCAGTTCAGAGTTAGGGTCGTCTGAGTGAGATGTGCCGTTGGGGATGGATTCAGGCAAAGGGGGTGGGAGTTTCGCATTTGGGTTGGTAATTGGAATGGCAGCCTTGGCAGAATTTCGAGTTGCCATCGCTGAAGCACGGGCGCGGTGATGGGGAGAGTTTGATTGACGGCACAGCTGGGCACCAAGTTAGGGAAGAAACAGAAGGACACGAGGTAAGAGAAACGCACCTCAGCCTTGATCATCTGCGACTGCCAATGATGATTTCCTACGATCTGTACGCTGGACGTGGGTGAGCCTTGGCGCAAAGAAACCTGCTGCGCATTCTGGGAGGGCGGGGTCGGCGGTGGGAATATTTGGTGTAGGGAGTTGTGGTGCTGATGGTGGGGGTGCGGGGGTGGATGTGCCAGCTGTGCGGGGTGGTGTATGGTGGTGGTGCCATTGGCGTAGACGCTATATCCCGGAGATTGTGGACCCTGCGGCTGGCTGGGAGTAGACGCGGGATTGGAGAGGACCGGATGATGAGCTCTCGACCAGATAGACTGTTCGTGGGGGGTGGAAAGCTTATGCTGCACGCCAGGTGAATTTGCAGGAGGGGGAACGTTGTAGTACATGAAGGCTGGTCAAGGCTCATCTGACTATTGTTGTGGCGAACGGCTGAGTGACCCCAGACCTGCAGATAACAAGCACGAGGCGACTGGAAAGGACGATGGCAAAGACGCGTTGTCGTTGTTGGACACGATGAGAACAAAGCAAGCTACACAGACTCGAGAAGCACTCGTCTGCTTTCAACCTCCGCCCCTCCGCTGTCTCAGAATATCTACTTACCGATCGCTTCCATCTGCAATTATCAATATTTAACTCCAGCTGGGTGCACCCTGACTCGCACGATAATGTTGTAAATTCAGTCGGTTTATTAGGAACAGCCTATTAGTGTTGACAATAACATATCATGACAGCGTAAAGACAATGAGGTCCGAGTGGGAGAAAACAATGACGCGTTGACATGTTGCACATGTGGGCTTTCAGTTCACATCCGGCGGGGCGGCGGTAGTTCTGACTGCTCTGCTGTCAAAGTGCGTTGGCTGTCCTCGCTTCGTGGCCGCCCAAACCGCATCGTGCTGACAGACGATAATGTCATATGACCGGTCCTAGATGAGTTACGCCACGATGAGCTACGCCATGATGTATGACGATCCTCCCCGTATGTGGATGCTGCAAACTGGACCGAGGCGTGCTTCTTCGCTGGCGTCGCCGGAGCCACCGTCGTCGGATTCATCATGTCCATGTCAACGTTTGGACCCGGGATGTTAAGATGCAGGTTATGTGGGGAGCTGAGATCCACACTTGCGCTGCGCTGGCCAGACCAAGGTCCGACGACGTCTTCATTTGAAGCGGGATAGGTAGGCGAGCTGTCCGAGCGCGAGCGAGCAGCGGGTGGGCCAGGTACCACCGTCTCAACGCCAGTCCGTCCGCGTCTACCTTGTCCTCCTTGCTGTTGACCGTTTCTCCCAGAGTCCCAGTCCTTTTCTTTGCTTCCCAGTGACCTGAACTCCTTTTGTTCGCGGCTGGAGGTAGGTTGCCGCAAATACGGGATAGGGCTCGCAGGATCCGCCGGAGTGATGGGCCGACTGGGTGCTATCAACACTATCGAGTCTTCATCTACTTCTGGCGTGTTGGGATCTCGCTCTGCTTCGCAAGTGAGCGTGGTTAATTGATACCTCCCGTACCCAGAGTCGCGACGCTTGTGTGATGAAGTCGTAAAGAACGCGCGAGTGGTTGCGCTCTGCTCGATGCTGAAGCTGGGCTTGCGGTCACGTGTTCGGTGACGACGAATGTACATACAGACGAACAGGGTTGACATAGCACCGAGGGCAACCAGGCCGGCCAGCGCCAGCGCAATAATGGTGCCCGTCGAGATACCAGTAGAAGAGCCGGTAGATAAACTTGGGGGTGGAAAATGAGGATAAGACCTATGACACGGCTCAAGCGTACTCACGGGGTTCCTCCGCTGAGGACTGTCAAATTTAATCCAGAAATTGCTAGAGACGCATCATCCACATTGGTGATGGTCAGATTGTGCTCTGAAAGCTCGTCAAGACCCCCTTGGAGGAAGAGCGTAGAAGGCTCAAGCCAGTCCGACTGTCCGCTGAAACTGGTGGTCGTTCCATCGAGGGTAATGTTATAGTGTCCGACTGTTGTATTGCGTATTCCCGTAACGGTGACAGCTGAGGCGAGGAAGGTGATCGATGCAGTGCTTCCCTTCGTAGTGGATAGGCGATAATCCTGGGATGGTTCCGAGCTTAGAACTGGATCTGAGAGTTGCGTCCAGTCACCGGAGAATACCCAGCGATTATCTTTGATGCTGATTGTCTGGGTTGACACGGTCGCACTACAGCAAACGTTTATACATTCATGAGGAGAAGACAACTGAGTGCATACCCCGTGAAATGCGTGGAAACATTCAAAGCCGCACGATCAAAGGCAACATACGAAGAGAAATTGTCCGGCGTCGAACCAGCGGAGGGATGCGCAACAAGCGCAATAATGTGCTGCGTTGGCTGGAGCCCTTGAAATTCAGCGAGTAAATCTCCTTGGGTCAGACCTATGGATTGCATGGCACCGTCGACGGATATATTATAGGTGGCTTGGAAGACTTGGCCAAAGAGAGCGACCCCAGTGCCTGTGTTGGGTCAGTCATAAACGCAGTACTCATCGTCGAGCACCGCACGCACCAAACCATTGAATGGTCAGCTCTGCACCGTCGAGACTGGTAACATGCATAGACGTGCCATTGCCCGTTTCACCCAGCACAGACAAGAAGCCGGAGTTCGAGAAGTACGAATTCCATCCAGCCACGAAATTTGGAGCGCCCAGCGTTTCAGCGAAAGGATAGTAATTAATAACGGGTGATGTATCGTCAAGAATGAGTTCAAACGAAGTGCTCATGAGATAATAAAAAAAACTAGTTTAGAATGGCGGGCAGAGAAGGGAGAGCCAGCCTGAAAAATGGAGTAACGGACCACAGCCTGCTGCTCCGAAGGCTTAATATGTCCGGCGATGGGTTCCCTTATGTTTATTTTACGGTATGCCGAGGTTCCGCCCAGGTGCGCGATAGAGAGCCCCATGGATACATAGATTTCACATACGTACGATGAGAATAGCAGTCAAACGAGCCGCCATCTGAATGGCGTGCATTTGTCAAGTACCGTCGGACCGTCGGTACAAGTTTGATGTCAGCCTGATGTAATCACCCAAGATATCAGCACTGATCGATGCGCCCATAAAAAACTACAGTCACCGTAAAAGGGCCATCCAAAAGCGTCCCACCCGGCCATTGGCGTTTGCAAGCGATACATCTGAGATACTTCGCTTCCAAACGCCCCACTTTGAGAAACGCGTAGCCCCATTCATCCATCTCCCGATTGATCGCTTGTAGCTTGGTCAAAGTACTGACAGGTCGCAATTAGTTGGATGCATGCTGTACACGAGGACTAGATGTCGTCGAATCCCAGCAACGCGATCGCGAGGGGACATGTTGAGAGCATATCGCCAGTATAGCGAGAGATCAGGCTACCCATTATTTCGATCAATAATTTGAATATGAAGCCGACGTGTGATACAAGTACCCTTGACGGTATAAGTACAAGAGTAAACAGTACGTGGTTCCGCGTTGTTCGTGAGGCCCGCTAATTATATGTACGTAGTGGCAGAACTGTACACTTTTGGCCGCCTTCCAACATTTCTGATAAATATCTGTATTCTTTGTGTAGAATATCCTCTCGTAGCATCAATACTAACCGCCATAGACTCCATTGTGCCACCTACATAGCTCTAGTACACCCAGACCAATATAGAGGCTAGGTCATGGGAATTATTGCCAAAGATGTCGCCAACTTATCAGAATATAGGGTAGGTGGGCGGTAGAAGCATTCTCACACCCTCCTGCAGAAGTCGAACTATGGTCGTACCTAGATCTAGGGGTGCGAAGAGGGCCAGTGCTGGAATCAGGATGTTTACCTGGCTGGCAATCTGTCGGACTCCGCGCAGCACATTATCTCAAAGGTCCAAGTATCCCACATGTATGATGGCGGTAAGTAGCGGGCCGTTGGTTACCATGCTCTCCTTTGTCAAATTTCGTGTTGGCAAGGTTCAAGTCGACAAGAAGTCGAAACGAAAAGCTTGAGAAATATGCTGTCCGCGCTCTTTCCTCGTGGCAGAGAAAACTCGATAGGGTCGCCCCAATTATTGCCGTAACCCACCATTGAAAAGTTCTCATTCTTGGCAGAGACGGGCTCAGATACTGCTGGGGTATGATATGACTGAACAAATTTCTTTCAGCCAATTTAGGCAGCAAGGATACGTGTCACATACTGATATGGCACAGTCCAATGGCCTGAAGTAGAACAGGTATGGGAAGAGCTGGTACTCACTACCATTCTCCAGGGTCAGCCCATAATGCATCGATGAGGTCGGAATGTTCACACTCGTTGGCTTATTCTCGTCCAGGATCCTTTCCTTACCCTCAATGGGAACACGGAAGCTGAGCATTTCAGCCAATGGGACCAGTTTCAGCTTAATTCGATTGTGCAGCGGCCGGTGGTCTTCATTGTACCGCATGCGCACGCGTTCATCAAGCAGCGGGGACCCACGTTTATCGTGCAGCGGACGGCCGCATTCATCGAGCAGCTGGCGTCCACGTTTATCGGGCGACTTGGAATCCTTCGGGTATCCGTGTTTATCGGGCAGCAGGTCCGCGCTTGCTCGATAAAGATGGAAATTGAAGTAGGCAATCTTGTAAAGAAGAGATGCCAAGTCTTTTGACAAGACTTGTCCCGACGGTTTGGCGTGCTGCAGGAGACGTCCATGATCCACAACTTCGAATGATAAAACTCCCGTACGGCCATTGCTGAATTGAACAGCGATATGCGCCTCGGATCTCTCAGTGACAATCGTAAACCGATTCCGGACATTCGAGCCGCCGACATGCGCCCCCAGGTAAACTTTCAGGGTTTTACCGACTGACATCAAGGCTCGCCCATCTCTGGGAATGTGGAATCTGTCGCGCTTGAATACTAAATGGCATGAATCGCTGCCAACCTTGTCGGCGACGAGGGTACCACGGTTAGGCTGGACAATAAACTTCGTGCCTTCGACAGCACCATGGATCCAACCGGCATCTGCTTTGTAACTTGTCCCACCCGAGGACTCGTCCTTTGTCAATTTGAACATTGGCTTTTCGCTGGTCATGGAGAATAAATGTCTTTTATTGTTTGTTCCTTCGCACGCTGGATGTTGTTTATTGCCCCATGATTCCGATGGGAGCAAATCGTGGACTAGTGTCACATATGTCGTACTCTGTTCGTTAGATGTTGCTTTGTACAATTTTGAGACGAGGTGGCTGGTGAAGACGCCAAGATACATGGACCCTTGATCGAACGCTCTTGTCTTGAGATTGAGGAGTGTCTCGAAGGCCTTCTCCTGAGGCTGACAGGCGGCGAGGAGGACGTGGGATGACATTAACGGATATCTAAAGCCGAGATGTGATAGTTCCGAATCGCGACCATCGTGTATGATCCATGCATCCTGGTTAAAGTCCTCATCGGAGGGGTTTGAGGTATGGATTGAACGAACTTGTCCTTTGTGCCCTGAATTTTCGTTACGCCCCATCCCACCGGAATGGCAGCAATCTAAAATGACGATCTATCATCAAGGATAGTCCACAAGGTCAGAGAGACCAGAAGCGTCAGTGAGAGCAAACGAATGACGAACAATGTTATTGTTCTGCCTCTTCGAGGACACCTCGCGCAGCCTTACACTGAGCGTGCGATCGGGGATACCACAGACAAGTGTGGACTTCCCCTCCGGAATTGTGTTCTGGTCGTAGGGACAAATAGTTTCTACTTCCGCTGTCTTCCATCCGTTGGGCGCCTTCACGCGGCTACCACGCCCAGCATAATAGAAAACCATGACATCCTCGGGGCCAATGTCTCCATTGTTGGTAAAAATATCGTCGAACGCGGCAAGTATTCCCTCAGAGGTAGCCTAACCATTGATGAGGCGCTTGATCGTAGGGTCCTTGAACCTGTACCTCAAAAAGCTCTCCATTGAATCGACGTCGTTGACGCAGCCCTTCAAAGAAGCTATATCCTTGTCTTGGTAGTGATTGATTCCGATTAATAGGGCAAAAACACGAGTGGTTCTGCAATAGAGGCGATTATGTCGTTGTTCTGTTCGGTAATGAAACACGTCACCTCTTCTGAATATTCTCGTTTGACATTGGGTGATAGATACTAGTAGTGCCACAGGAAAGGAGTATTGACTGTGTGATTCGATGGCCGCAAGCCAAGAGGTCAAGAAAGAGAGAGTCCCCGCAACGATGGAAGCTGAGCTCTATTAATGTAACGCGTCCTAGCTCAGCGCTTAGCCCCTCGAGGCCGAGGCTCAGCTCACCCCAGTGCAGGAACCGGAATCGAGTCAGAGAGAGACGGCAACTTCCTAGCACCGTTGCCCCATCGGACCGCCTAAATGGAGGTGCCTATGTCCTGCACGATAGTTCCTCGGGCACAATCCCACCCGCTGTTCTTTGAAGCTGAGTGTCGAGGGGCCGTGGTATGAAACTATAAATTGCCGGGAAGACGCGCAGCGTCAGATATTCGCCTTAAAAGGATGTACAACTGGACAAATATGATACCAGCGGACGAAAAATATCCAGCAGAATAGGTTGGTTGGTTTACTTCTGGCTTCCTCTCGTGACGGGCCCATAGACTGCCTCTAGACCACCTATATATACATGCATGATGTAGTGTGAAGCTTGAAGTTTCATCAAGGTTGTGGTGCCACTCATGATTCATTAAAACTCTCACCATGTGGAGTCTATCCTCCTTGCACAATTTTGATCGTCATTGGATGACTTTCTGTAGCCCTAAATCCTGAATTCCTTTCCTAAGAACAGCCGGAACTAGCCGTGACGGGGAAGCACATTATGTAGTTCCGCCCCGTCCCAGGAGCCTGGGACAGCTTGGACTCTCTGAAACCTACAACTTTTCTCACGCGAAGCTGCTTTAGAACCGCGAGTTTAGGATCACCAGAAAGACACAGGTTGAGGCATGACGCAGGAAATTAATCAAGAGCCACTTGTGCCATGAATCCAGGGACTGCCGTAAATTTGAATTCAGCGGGGCTTGCGGAGAGACAAGTATCGTATGTCGGCCGCTATCCGCATGTCGGTAGATCACACGCAGTTCTCAGGTGTTGAACTAGGAAGGCGGACGCATGGAAAGCCGTGCAGATACCAATGGTCAAAGAATCCTTTGTGTGTTTTGGCATCCCTGACAGCAATGCGGCGGAGAAACCATTTACATCTACAGCCGATGCAGTGCATCTTCATCATCTTCGAAAAGTTGCAAACCTTGCCAATGTGATTTCTGCTTTTGAGGTCGTCGGACTCACAGTACCCCGGACGGCGGTCTGGGGAAACTGGCCCTATTTCCAACCATTTTCCCTCTGCTTCGAACGCTTTGGAGATGTTGCCAATATTTCCAGAGCAATTTCTTCTCATCTGTGTGCCATTAATCCCGATGTCCACCCATACAAGCCTCGCCATATGTCAAACCAGCCATTTCCAATCGCTCTCCGCTTCAGCTTGATGTCACCGAATTTACCTGCCAGCAGGGTAGGGCAGGGCAATCTATTCTCATCATTTGGGTGCCAGCATAGTATACCATTAGATATGGAAAGTTAATTCTATGTTCAACCATTAATGATTGCCCGCCAAAGGACACATCGTGAACCTTCCCAACTCACCTCGCGCACGCCGGACGTCGATCTGGACTATTCACTGTATTTATCGACCCGTGGCAGGTCTTTTCTGGCTCGCTGTCAGCGTTTGGCAGATGCTGCGAGCATCAGTTGCTGTCTACTAGCGTGGGAAGAAGAGGAGTATATGATAAGTTAATAGAGCGGGTGGTAGGTGGAATCGGTGTCTGTATGCGGTGATGTGTTGTTTGCATCTTGACGGAGGGAACGCGCTGGCCACGGACGTAGAGGGGAATCTAGTGCTAAGCTGGCGACTGCTCAGCAGGCCTCAATTCTTCAATTATAGCTTGGTTGTCAGGATTCTGATGGAGTATGTTGCGCAGTGCAAACAATGCATGTTCTTGTAGGTCTTTGCTCACAGTGAATCCAAGCGAGAAGGACAAAGAGAAAATTACTCACAAGGATTTCGTTCGTCGATAACGCAAAGGTTCATGACAACTTGAATGCCACCGCATTCTCGAATTCGATTTTGAATGTCTTTGCGTTCATAGCAGATGGTGCCCAGAAGACGGACAAAGTCACGTTTGAGGTATGCAAAACCCTTTGTATCTTGGGAACTGCCTGGAATCACCGCCGATTCTCCAGAGGTAGCCACCGCTTTACCAAAAGCGATACGAGGCAAGAAACGGTCAACCAAACGAAGGGTTTCTTAAGTACCAAACACGTAAGTCAATACATGACGGGAAAGCAATGTTTAAGGCCACACCTATGAGACTCTCTATGAATCCTGGAGCTCGAGTAGCATCCACCACGGTAGAATACCCGGCATGCCCCGGTTTTTCGGTATTAGCGGCGTTTTGAGTACAGAGGAGGATCGTGGTCAGGCACTGCGAAAGAAGCACTAGTGCAGCCGCGACTTTCGGAAGGCGCAGATCAAGTTCTCTGAGGCCTTGCTCGGAGGTATGGATTTCTGGATCTGTTAGATCACCGTCAGCGTGAGACTGCGTCTCAACTAACAGTGGCTCACGCCCGAGGGACCGCTGTAAAGATCCCTGAGAGTACGAACAGAGCTGCGAAAATGCTTCCCAAAGGAATGAATAGTCGTGCAGGTCAGAAGCTGTGTTTTGATGTCGAAGATAGGAATCTACGAATTTGAGAAAACTTGTTTGATGGGGTGTAATAGGCTCATCCTCTCTATGCAAAATGAATTGAAGAGTGGTCAAAGCACGCGCGTTCAAGACCTACATAGCAAGGGCATGAAACAGTGTCATGCCTAAGTCTTGTTCGAGGAATGATTCAAACAAGCGATACCTACATCGCATCGATGTTAAGCCTCCCGGCCTATAAAATGGAAAACCTTACGCTGTCGTGAAAGCCTCTTCCTCGTGAGGCCCTGAATCATCACTTGCCCACTCCTCAGTGAGATCCAACAATTGAACCATGATGCGTAGGCCATTCGGAGAATTCAGTCTGAATCTATCAACAAGCTAAGAGGGCACTCCATCATTCCGAATGCTGACGTACAGCGCTTGGCCTTCGGCGTTTATGGAATTCAAAATCAACACTACGGTTGCATGGATGGTGCGGGTATCAGGCGATGCCAGTAACCTCCTGCCTGAGCACTTGAGTTTCAAAGCAGCGGTATGTATAAACCACTCACGCAAGGATGTTCTGATCATCCGACAATGTCGTATATGTATTCCAGAGTCGCGTTCCCAAGTCATCATTCAAGGTAACGATATTGGACAGAGTTTGCACGAGCATTCGAGTAAGAGGATACACTGACATCATATGAAAGATAATATATATATATATCGATTATTTCCTCACCCGTTTCGTCTTCAAGTTGCCTAAAGGAAGTAAGATTATGCAAAATAGACCGAATATCGGGTTCAGCCGCGCTAATAAGAGGTAGTCATAAGGGTATATACAAAGTCGGATGATTTTCACAAACTATGCCTTATTTTGATTACTCGTATCTCCCGCGACCAGATTCCGTGTAAAGCGAGCAAGTGACATAACCAAGTCATACGAGGTCACTTGTGTTCTTGGGTATACATAGATAGCCTTCCATGCGTCTATTATATTATCCAAGAGAAGGGGTGAAGCGGTGGGCAGCCTACGCCTACCAAAACAATTAGAAAATCAATGGAACATGATTCACCAATCGGATGTCACCTCAGTGCTTCATCTTTCGCCAGTTTCCCAGAGAATTCATCAAGAACGAGGCCAAAATTATTTTCTTGCGATATTTCTTGTGGATTGAAGCGGTCGAACGCCTTGACCAGTGCAGAAATCGACCCTTCGCTCATGGATATCAGCGGCAGACTGTGCCAGCGCTTACTGACTCCAGGAGTCAGTAAGCGCTGGCACAGTGACGTGACCGCTGATGTCCATGAACGACGAAGGGTTGTGACCGTGCAAGCCTTGTCTGCGTTTCGGTCGACCTGCAGCTTGTACTACTCAATTTCCGTGCGATCCCATTATTAAACTTCTTGAAATGGCTAAGAGCCAGGAATGGGGTGTTTGGGAGCAATCAAGAAATATAAAGGATAGACAGCTAATGGGCTCGCACGGAACTTGAGTAGTACAAGCTGCAGGTCGACCGAAACGCAGCGAAGGCTTGCACGTCAGCAACCCTGAGGCGATCACCGCCTTCCGAACGTGCTACGTAGCAAAAGGAGAGACCACGGAGGCGGAAAGGCCCTTATCCGGTCAGTGAACCACTGGTAGATTTGTTGGAGGTGAATGGGTAAGCTAGGTCACATCACGATAGGCTTACCAGCGCCATCTGGCTGGGACTTACGATATCTAATAATTGATCCAGTAAATGCTGAAATACTAGTAAATGATGGTAATCTTTTCTACTTCTACTTCTATTTCTATTTCGATTGCCTGTCACTCCCCTGCCTCCGAGTCGTCCTCCCATATCACCTGGGGAAGACTTACATACTCGTTCGTTACGCGGGACCGCTGTCGATCCCGCCACGCAGCTATCAGGCTCAAGACGAGGGCCAAACAACAGGCCAATGTAGTCACAACCAGGGTGCTGGCATAACATACACGACCTTGAAGGCACTGACGCTCCGGTCGCGGGGACCGAGGGGGGATTGATAAATCCATAAGTCTGGAGTCGGGGCCAGTTACGTGTGCATCGAGGTTTCGTCCAAACAGAATGCTGAAAAGGTTGGCACCAAGAAGAGGTGCCATACTCACAAAGCCCCAATTCTCGGAGAAATGGGCTAATGAATAGTTATAAATAGCAAGGCAAATTTGTCTGAACATGAGCGTGTTGAGGATATAACTGGGGCGTACGTACTCAGACCGAACCATTCGATTGTTATCTGAAAGGAAAAACGAGATGTCAAGGAAAGTAAAAGGCTGGAATCAACGCCTCTAACCGTGGGCAGCAACCCGAAAATGCCGCCGTGACCCAGCCCTAAAAGTAAGGATGCTATCCAGAGATGATTTACATTCTCGACTCGGGAGCCCACAATTTGTGAGGTGATGAACAGAGCGGAGACTAAGGATAGAAGGTATGAACGATGGCCTGACAAACGACTCTTGACAAGGTCAGCACCCGCCCCTGCAGACGAGTCCATAAGAAGAAAACTCATCCAACTGATTCAAAATCGTACTAACCGACCCCAAGGCGGGCAACGCAGTTGGCTAAGCTAATGACAGACACTTGGGCACTTTGTAGTTTGCTTGCTGCTACTTTGTCATAGTCGGAGTTACCTTTCGCCGAAAGGGCTTGAGTGATGGTACCGACATTGTTAATGACTGAATGGTATGTGAACCAAATGCTCGCAGGGTAAACAATTTCCTCACACATTAAACCCGTCCCACTTACTGTGTAGACGATAAGTATACCTTACGGTAAATTGACGTAGCACTCACGTATTGAGAGGATAGTAAATAACAACCAAAATTCCCATCCAGTCAACATTCGCTTTCCATGTGTATCGATGTTTGCTGAGACAGTGGATGGCCTTCCCCTACTGACATTTTTTCGGGAAGAAGACGGACTCCGTCCACTATCACCCCTAATATGTGATAGTTCTATATGGTGAAGCTTTAGAGTCGCGACTTTTAGGGTGTGAGATTCCGGATGAATAACTTCAGCCCTTACACCTTCATTCACCTCAACATCTTCGTCATTGCCTGATATCCACCTCGTAACCCCGCCGTCATCCTCGTCTATAAAAGGCGACGAATCATCCCTATCGTCCTCTTCCAAGTGTAAAGTTAATCCGCCTGGTCCAGCCTCGGGGCGTTCACTATGAGGAACCGGACGGATTGTAAAAAATCCGATGATGGAGGGTAAAGAGGTACCAAGGGAGAGGAAGAGGAGGAATGACGATGTATTTCCGGGAAAAAACCGTTGTGCGAGAGCGGAAAACAAGAAAGCAGATAGACCGAAGCCCGAGAGTACAAAACCTACCGTTGTCGCACGCTTTAAACATGATAAAATTTACTGAAATATTGCAATAGTATACCAGTCACGACGTACCATGCTGTCAGGAAAACTCTTAGCTGTTGAATTTGTCGCCGCCGTGAGACCGGCGTCCCCCCCTGCCCCAGTCATGAAAGAGAAAATTGACATGGCTATTAGACTGAAGAAGGGAAGATTTTCATCGTTGGACGGCCCGGCATCAAAGTAGCTACGAAGGCCTGTATATCCTGCCAAGAGAAGCATGAATGACGCTATAAGGAGACTGGAAGAGAAACTGTTGGTAATATCCTATCCCTGGTATTTTAGCTACACGCACGGTCTTGGACCACTTCGATCGACAATACGCCCAAGCACTGGCCCAGCAGAATATTTTCCCACTGTGCCGATAACATTGGAGTGTCTGAGCCCCAGCCGCAAGCAATAGAAACTACTTACTGTTACCGGACAAGCCTAAAGATATCAGTGGCGGTTTCTTAGTGTTTCATAAAGAACTGAGTGAGCCCGAAGTACGCGCCAATTATGTTCAATTGGGTGTAAGTAATATGGAGCCTGGAGCCCAACTGTGGTGCATATGCTATAGTTGAGCAAAGAAAAAGAGAATATCAGCCACAAGATATATGTATATGAATCCAACCTTTAGGCATAGCCCTTACCAGAAAACACCTGGAATCCAGAAAAGAGGTAACATAAACGGATCAGTCGAGTGCAACAAGGGCTCTAGGAGACAGACATAATTGGTTCCTGTGCTCAGCGCTATCAGAAGAGAGCCTAGTAACGTTACACTCCTTGCAAGAGTTAGTCTATCTACCATCAATGTGGGGGTAAAGAAGGAGTGTTACACGTCACGGACGTCTTTCGGCAACTTTGTCACAATCAATTCGATATTACGTCATGCCCGTTGGACCGCCAATCAGCGTTCCAGTACTCTCTACGGCAAAAGGTTTTGGGTTGCCCAACTCTTACGGCCACTTCTACGCAAGGCATTGGAAGCAATCATACGTGCAATCAATACCGACCAGTAACTAGCGAGGTCGGGAAATTTTACAGCAGTGACTGATTCATCAGTCCTTCTGGACATTCTGTAGCTGTAACGCTACTTCCACCATCATGAGCTCGCATAACTTTCTAGGCGGGATGCTACAGTCTGTGCAGGAGGCATACCCAGACTTGCTAGACACTCAAGTCCTGAAGACACTCTTTCCCTCTCTCTTTATGGCACTCGTCGCCCGTAATACCAACATTATTATTCACACATCATCCCAACCTGCAGAAATCCAAAAGTCGACGGCCAAGGTGGGTGACCACGTACGGGTGGGTCAAGTATCTTCACGCCCATGTTGCGCAGGTTCTCTCCACAGTATTTGGAGTGCAAGCCAAGCGCGTTAACGTTCGCTCCCCTCAACCCCTAGGAGAATTCATGGAATCCCTCTTCGTATCCCCTTCCAGTGGTTCGTCTTCGTCTAAACGAAGACCATCTCGCACCAGCCTACCACCACCCTCCAGCCACTTTACAGAAGGGTCAGACAGTACTGTGCCACCTCCAAGTGCTTCTCGCCTTCCACGCCCCCGAACAGAACCGCGTACTGTCGACACTCGGCTTGTATATCTACCCCAAGTCGTCGTCATTTCCAATTTGGAGCGCGCCAGTCGAGCTGCTCAACTCGCTCTCGCCGAAGCTTTACGCAACCGCCAGATCATCCTCGACACGACAACATGGAAGTTTCCGGAAGGTTTCTTCGTCGTGTACGTGTCGCAGGTTGGCGATGGATATGAGAGGCCCGCCGTACATACCACCCTGGTAAGCCTATTTAGTTCAGTCGTTTGATAACCTAATGATTGTAGCTTGATCACTTCGCATTTAGCATCACACTTGCCCAGACTGCCACACCCATGCCCACCTCGTCCCCTTCTCCACGGATCTCGTCACTTCCTAACTTCCCACAAACTCCGAGTCGAAAAACCCCACTTTTCCCTTATGATCGTCTACCGCAGCCCGACTCGACCTATACCTCCCCTTCTGTCACCCACTACGTCAACGCCTTAATTACCGCAGCACGACATCATCCTGAACTCGATGGCACATTCCTCACTGTGCGCTGCGTCAAAGATGCAGAAAAGCTTGTCCGCGCAGCCGGTCTTGTCTTTCGAGAGGACGAAGACATGACGATAACTGAAGCGCACGTCCGCCGCGTCGTGCCACCTATATTAGCGCACCGTCTGCGGGTGAGAGATGGCCCCAGAGACCAAATAATGGGAATTCTTTGGGAAGGTGCCGGAGTTCGGAATTGGGGGAGGTCAGAAGAGACACAGCAGGGCCGAAGAACAATCAGAACCATTCTAGCAGAGATTTTGGCTGAAGTATGACTTAGATTGTAATGCATCACTTGAGGTCTATTGTTACTACGGAGGTAAGTTTGCTATTCCTCAGGTAACGCTTCGTTCCCCCGAAAGACAACGTGACCTGCGTCTAGCCTTGAGAATAATGGCGAGGGGCGAGGCGCAGATCGTTGCCGCTTGTTTGATCGAGCAGGCGGAGCCTGGGAAGATGTCGACACTTCGAGAGCTTCGAGCGTGGTGGGATGTAAAGCAGTGGGTGCGACTGTCATGGGAGAAACTGAGGAGGGTACCAGCACAGGTGATGGTGCAGCTGGTGATGCGGGGATGATGCGAGGAGTGTGGCAGGCCAGGCAGGTGTAAACTACCTCACGACTCTTGTCAGCCGAGCCTACCATACACATTATTCATAAATTGTCGACAAATGCAGCATGCGCACCCCTGACTCGTACTGAGGCTGTCGTGCCGGGTAAGAGGACTGTGTCACAGCCCTTGCACAAGGTTCTCTTCACATTTGGATCTCTGCAAACAAAGGGTGTGGCCGTCAATTAAAAACGTGTAAAGGCAACGACGAACATGCGGATAACATTTTTACTGCTTATATTTCGCATGCATTGTACGTAGCTGCTTCCCAATCCACCCAAGGTAGCTCGTCGCCTTTTGCAGCCTTTCTTCCGAGGACTGTCTCTGCTTGTATGGTTTATGTGTGTTCCGTCCGATGGTACGGATGCTGACGCCTCGATCCCCTTGAGATAAGCACTTGCTTGATAAAGGAAGTTGAGCCTCTGAAACATCTCCCTGTTCACAACACTGTTTGGATTGGGAGCTTCATCTTTCGGTTGCTTGTTTTTGCCCATCGTGGCCGCACAGTCGATTATGTAATACATAACACGACTCTATTATGACGCGCATTACGAACTTTGGTCGCAAGAGAACATATCTACAGGCTGGATTTGGAAGTGCTGGTGTCGATGAGGGAGAGCAACCCTCGCACGGTGAAGTCCTTTCAAAGCCTGAGGATGGGGTCGTGAATCTACCCAAGAAACCGCGGAAACGCCGACGCAAAAATGCAGATGCTACTGCCGACGGGCCGATAGAGGGTTCATCCTCAAAAGCAACATCAGGCGAAAATCGCAAGCGGGATGAGATACACACAAAAGGTAGGCTGTCCTGGTCGTCAGCTTGCAGCAGGTCATATAATAATATCTGTAGCTGCTGCTTCTGAACATAGAAGACTAAAGCGAATTGCGGACAGGCATGCATCTACGACATGTCTGGCATGTCGCAAGAAAGGACACACCGTTAAAGACTGCACTGAAGGCCGAACTGCTCTTGATGAGGACGGGGCAGGTGCTGCTGGGATTCACGGAAGAAGCATCGTTGGAATATGCTACCGGTACGTTTACTACCTGTGCAGACTAGCTCACACAAATTCAAATCTTTTGAGGCTAGCTGCGGCAGCATAAAGCACACACTCTCACGCTGCAAGAAGCCCGCAAATCCGAAGAACCCGCTCCCCTTTGCATCGTGTTTTGTGTGTTCGGAAAAGGGTCACCTTGCCTCCTCTTGCCCGCAAAACCAGGGAAAGGGAATTTACCCCAATGGGGGCTCATGTAAGCTCTGCGGACAAACGAGCCACCTTGCCAAGAATTGTGAGCTAAGAAACCTGGGTAAGGCGACTTTCTTGCAACTATTTTTTTTCTCTCACAAGGCTCGATGCGCTCAGAACCTGCCTCGAGTGGTCTGATGTTGGGTGGCACACGTAATGAAGGTGGTGCTGATGAGGATGACTTCCATGTCTTAAAAAGGAGACAAGACGCGGTGAAAACGGAGGAAGCGATCATCCGAAGGACCGCGAATACATCTGCCAAGGAAACGGCTGTAAAGCCGATACCAAAAGTCGTAGTCTTCAAGTAAAGCTAGAAACCACAACAGAGTTATATTAATCCCCACGCTTTGGCATGTTTTCAAGTCGTCATGGTCACCGTATACAATCTTAAATTTGGTAATATCAATAGCTCCCCCTGTCAGCCGGCCTGTGGAGCAGTGATGATTGACTGATCCAGTCAAGTCGAAGATATATACTCATCGTGACGACTAACTAGTACAAAGCCAATGATTCCTCGGGGCCACTTCTATACAAGGAGTCTGTCTGAGATCCGGCAAATATGTCAGTTCCCACGGCCCAGAGTGACAGTCCTGTGATGCCTGCACTTCTGATTCGCGCGTCATTGATCGTGCATCCGAATGTATCACCTATACCTGAGTGCCAGAACGGCCTGGCCTACTTGGAGCGCAGCGACCTACTTGTAATTATTCCAACCCGGTTTGAGTTAATTTAACCCAGAGAGATATATTAAAATAAATGGAGATCACATTATATTAATTATTTGAAAACCAAGAGGCCTAGCCTGTTCATGAGTGATAACCTATAGTACTAATCTTTTCCGAGTCAACATCGCTGGCTGTCAGGGTCAGTCTACGCTCTGGCACAGTAACACTGAGCCGTCTGTCTTCTACCCCTCTCATAGAGCCTGGCACAGTAACACTGATCCGTCTGTCTTCTACCCCTCTTGGCATTATAAAGCTGAACCGCCCATCATCTAGTCCGCTGGTACGTGCGGCCCGCACCTCGAATGCAGTGAGGGTCATTGCGCTGGCTGGTACAATTATATCCACTCTTTCCACGTCTACCTCTTTTATACCCGAGATCCGCATCTCTATCTCCTCTGATTGGGATGCCTCAACTTTTCTTCGTGTGTCGTCCTCTCGTATGAGTTCCTGGTGCTTGATCATAAAAAACGCAACGACTGCCGCCATAGCCGCCAAGCCTGCGTTAAGAATGAACAGATAGCGGAATCCAGATATATAACCGTTTAGAACGTGAGCGTGTTCAGAGCTGATATTAAGACCTCCGTTAGAGAGGACAGTTGGATCCTCAGTTATTTGCTTTAAGGTGTCGGGCGCGAGACCGACAGAACGGGCTGAACTGAGGAGTGAATTGTTGCTAGAGCGTTGACGCAGCTATGTCAATCATTCTGTTCTGTAATGAGGATCCACACATACACAATAGATGACCCCACAGCGAGAGATAGTGTCCCCCCTACAAACCGAAGGAACTATGATGACTACGTGAGCGATGGTACAGGGGCGTGAAAGTATGGATCTTGCGGACATTGCGGACAGCTGTAACCACTGACATGTCTGCGCGCGATACGCAGGCTTGCGCCGCAACTATAGTTGTCTGTTGCGTCTGCGTATATGTATATAAATAAGCTGATGCCCAAACTTACCCTAGAGACAGAAGACTTACCATTCCCGCACCGATTCCAGCAAAAAGCATGAAAATGACGTGTTCTACTTTCGGTTTCGATGGATTGAGTGTAGAGAGACATCCTAAGCCGATAGCCCAAATGGTGAATCCACAGTAAACTGTAGTCTAGCACAGAGGGATTAGGAACAGTTCGCCTCAGAAGGGAATATCAGATACTCTGAATTTTCCCGTTCGGCTCACGGATAGACCCTATTGCAACCTGTGAGAAACTTTGGTCTAACCAAAGCGATAGACTAGACTAAACTTACTGCAAAGAGACTCGCGGTTGTTTGGCTCACAAGTATGGGGAGCAGGAAGAGGCCTGAGTGAATCGGAGAGTATCCGAGCGCGACCTGGAAGAATTGGGGAATATAAAAAAGTGACGACCAGTATATAAAGCCACTGGACGATCGGTTGCGTTGAATATCAGTATGTCTATATATTTAGCACAAATACACGAAGTTGGAACAACCTACAAGATGAACATGGTAATGTACACCCCGCTAACTGTGACATGGCGGAAAATATACACTGATAACAAACTGTCAGGTACTGTGGACGGTAACGTTAACCAGGCTTACTTGGAACAATTGGGAGCTTAGCTCCTTTCCACTCCCAGACGCAAAATATCACCAGCAGGCAAAGGCCACTAAAGAGGGTTGCGACAACCTTCAACGAGGTCCAAGGAAATGTTACTCCACCCTGTCATGTTGATATCGGTTAGGATGCGTGGAACGGTGCACAGGTTTCCCACAGACCCATATGACAGGAAGGAGGATCAGGGTGCACCCCGCAAGTGTCAGTGCAGCACCCAGATAATCTACGGCAAGCAGCTTGCTTTTGATGTTACCACGCACGGGCTTGAGAGGGAGAACGAAGATAACAATGAGTGTAGCCACTGCTGATAGAGGAATGGTTATCCAGAAACACCACTATGGGAGTTGAGATAGGCCGGGAGCTACCGAGTGATATGACAAACGCACCCGCCAGGACACTTTCTGTGCCAAAACTCCACCTATAAGAGGACCTACAGCGTATCCAAACGTATTGACGCAGATAATCACGCCTTGGTATTTACCCCTGGAGGATACGATCGATAACTCGCAGCTTACATGCACACCGCGTCTCACCTATCTCGTAGACTGACCACATCGGACACAACCACCTAGATAATCTGGTGAGTAGACCAATGCTGACGGTCTGACAAGGCAAACGGACCTGGCCTAGTGTGATGATACCCCCTCCTCCTGCGCCAGAGACGCCTATATTATAAGCCATTAGGCGATTTAAAGGGTGAGGCAACAAACAAGTACCTCTAAAGATGATAAGTTCTATCATAGAACGCGATAGACCCCCACCTAAACTTCCAATGATGAAAAGTAGCATGGCCACACATAATGTAGCTTTTCTTCCGAATATGCTGAAAAAAACAACGGTGAACTTTTGAATGACTTATTTGCCTGTAGAATATCCCTACTCTGAAAATCTACCATATAAGGGCTGGAATGCGGTCGACGTGAGCAACGAGGCGGAGGGGACCCAGGAAGATATCGATCCAGCATTGAAAGCAGAAGATATTGTGGGGAGGGCTGTAGCCACTATAGTGGAGTCAAGCGACGTTACCACAATACAACTTGCTAGCCCGAGAAATACAACAATAATCTTTCTGAAAGGGAGAAGGTTCGTTTGGTCCGTGAGTTTGATTTCAACACGTATTTCCTGGTCGCATGTGGATTTAGGAAGCTTGCCCTTCTCATCGTCAATGTCGCTGGATTGGTGAGAAACGGAGACTGTCGCTGAATCGGTAGGGGTGTACATGGCAATGTCGGGAAAAAGGCAGGACGTTATTATTAAACCTGCACACGACCACTTTATAAGACCAATGGCAGCAAACTAGGTGGTTATGCAATTGCGACGTCACCTTGAATAATATTGCATACCACATATGCACAACCCCTAAAAATGCATACTTGGGCGGGTTAGAAAGTCACACATGACAGTATACATAAGAATAAAATGCATAAAGGCAGGCGAATTTCATTGGCATGCATAGGCTCGGCGCAAGCAGGAAACTATGTTAAATCAGATATAGAATTAGATATTAGATTCCGCTTACGCCGCGGCACCTTTCGGTTAATACTTACATAATGCATCTGATCAGTTACCCGGTACTTGTAACTGTCGTGCATAGGTATGTACAGTACAAGTCCTAGGAACCTATAATACGTTAAAAGTCTAATCGCCATCGGAGATTTAGCTCTAAGCCTGAACGATGCAGACTCGGACTCCAAGCGACTCATAGACTTTATTAGCAAGTGGCAAGCACATTCAAAGCTGGTCCCCCACAGGCTGACAGCGTGGTATACAGATTGTCCTATTTTTTTAGGGTATTACTGTAAGTTGGGTAGGTGCGTATAGCTGGTCACGCGACCAGGATGCCGTATTTCTGGGGCCCCAGAATAATATGTATAGTATATGCAATGGATGGTTGCCGGAATATTTAGACTACTTAATTCGCGCCAGCGCCACGGCCTTTGTAACCGATAATTACTACTATTCCATTCCATGGTCATTAATGTTATCGGCTTCTCAAGCAGTCTGAGGCCGGTTCGACCAACCTCTCGACTGCGGTAGTAAGTTGAAACAAGGACCTCGCCATATTTGCATTCTCACTACATAGCGGGAAAATCCGCCACATATAATACGTATAGCCCCTAATCCCACCACGTATTTATCTATGAAAATATACGTGGACAAAAAATGGATAGCGAATAAGTTCTTGGAAGGTCGCGAGGTCAGTACGAGATTTTCAGTCGTTGCTGATCCAGATTATGATCGTAACCAACGATTACGTGGCAGCGGCGGAGACTATACCTGCAGAGTACGACAGGTTCTGAAATTTCGGTTCATCGATTGCAGCAACGACTAGTTAGAATGTAGAGAAAAAGAAAAAGAAAAAGCCCAAGCAATCTTTGATCAGTTGAACTATGACCGGGGGAATCAGAGGAAGTTAAGAGTTTCCAACTTCCAAGTCACGCCCAAAAGACCCGTCTTAGCCCGAACGGAGAGGCCAAAAGACGGGACGGAGGATGAGACCAAGCCGTTATGGGGCCGGTGTTGAACGTTAAACGTTGAGGTTCTGTCCCTGGATCCAGAGAGCCGGAACCGACGGGTATTTAGAGGGCGGTATGCACCTCCTTACATAAGCCAGCGGGCCTTTATGTAGTACAGCCTATAAGAAATTACTCAAGACAGATAATTCATATATTTTGTCCAGAATCCAGTCTTTATATATCAGGCTATCATTTGTTGCAAAGGATTTATTCAAATTTTCAAAGTTGGTAGAGGAGTTGCATTTACAAAGTAAGTGCCAAAAAAAATTATACTTTTATTTCTACATAACTTTGGAGTGATTTGGAACTTGTGATTTTCCAGGAAAGATTTTGTGTGTCATGTGACCTGTAAATAGGACTATTTACCCACATTGCCCTTAAGGCAATGTGCAATACTACATTGCTGTTTGAAAATGAGGTTACCATGGCCTTCTGTTGAGCATGTTCTGAGGAGTCCACAAGTCTATGGCAGTCATGTGTGGAACCTTGCAGTGAGGTTTGTGTGAAAGTTAGCCAAGGGTCTCAATATGTACTAGGTTTTTCAGAGCTTTGTAACATAGGTCCCACCTGCATACACGTGAAGGCTGCTGTCAGGGTATAAATAACCTATTTACATAGTAGCTTAGCTAATGCCAGTGGGCCCCTCAGGGACCCACTGTATAGTTCATGCATGGGAACCGTCCGGCGGTTCCCAATCGCATCTTACCTTACACTGTCACTACGTAGCATCCAGAATACCACACCTTGGTCAAGCTCTGTCTACCCTTGTGACACAAGGCATTAAGATCTACATCTTTACACCTTTTGAACTATCCTGCAGTTGATCACCATGCGACCAACTGATTGTGGATTTGGAGCAATCTTGAAAAAGATTGCTGCGTCGATGACTAAACATCGTTGAGACCCTCCAGTAGACCCTCTACTGTTGGCTGCGAGCATGATGATTGAAGAGGGACACGAGCCACCAGCTTGTGGCCCACATCCCAGGCACTGCCTAGTGATACAACAGGTGATGCAACCTTGGACCAAGAGTCTGGAACACTAGAAGATGGAGAGGTTGTAGACCTCACCACGCTCATTCCCCCGATCGAGGATGAGGAGAACCCCAACCACATATCATCAAGTGTGGTCAAGGACGAAATGCTGCCGGGTGATAAACCAGTGCTGCCACCCCAATACCCCTTGCTTGTAAACAAAGGCAAGGGCAGAGAAGTCTCACTGTCATCTGAGGGCAGAACCTCATGATCAGGCCAGGCTTCAAGACAGACTCGAAGTCGAGACTCTGGCCACCGCTCGAGGAGTCGAGTGACGACCATCGTCCCCAATGGGGGATGACATCACAAAAGACAAGCACCTGACAACAGCCAGGGCTTGGAATACTCAAGCTCGAGCTGCAAGAGCTCAAGGACACATGCCATCGACAATGAGATGGCGGAGGCAATGACCAAACAAGTGCAGGATGCATTGCACAGGAACACCCTCATGGGCCATAAGCACAAGCATATCACATTGTGGCTCACTGACCTAGGAGCTGCCCTAATGAAGTTCAGCAAGGAACTCCACCAGATCAAAGAGATCTAGCAATGGGACACTGCCTTGTTGGAGGATGTCCAGAAAGCGCTTTGCTTGCATGGAGAACCTAGGACACCATGCCAAAGCTTGTGCCTGTCGACGGCAAGTGAACATGGCCACATCGCTGAAGAACAGCAACGAGAAGAAAGGGACTGACAATGAATGCTGCCGCTGGCCGCCCCTGTTGAACAGGAAGTATGATTCAGAAATGGACCATGCACGGAGCCAGTGGCCCCCACAGGCAACCATAAGACGATCCAACAGATTGTCAGGGAGCAAGTCGCCTCAGAGCCAGACTCTGAGGCTATGACAGAGAGCTTAGAGCTTGAAGCCAGGCACTGGCAGCAAAAAGAAGCTCGCCGCCACACATGGGCCCTCGAGTTGCTAGCAAGGAATACCGAAGATGCTGTGGCTCAGGGCCATGCTGCTCAGCAACCTGATGAGCAGCTCGCGTGTGCCATACAGGAAGCATGACAAGTGCGTGTAGCCTACAACAGCAGGCTCCGCAACGTGGGGTTGACAGGAGATACCCATCATGGGCCTCCCCCAGAACCCAGAGTACAGAATGCTCCTGATACTGAGCCTGATCTGGACCCAGGCCCTGTTAGAGCATACAACAGTGTGATGCCGCATGAATTATTGATGTCCCTGACAGAAGGATGGGGCATACCAGATCAAACCGATGGCTCACAAGAGCCATGTGATGGAATCATGCGGATGATCCGTGTGGTGCTAGTGGACCCCACAGACATGGACCCTGAGAGGTCCGTGCTAGCAAAAACCAGCATGAAGCTAGCACACCCTGAGCTATATGCAGGGGGATCGGACCTCAAAGAGTTTGAGATCTTTGTCGCAGTTATCTTGCGATGGCTCAAAATGAACTGCCTTCTTGGGCTGACCAGCATGGACATGCAGGTCGGCTACATGGGCACTCACCTGACTGGCGAAGCTCAAGAGTGGTTCCTTCAAAACGTTCCACGTTTTGATTGATAGGTCCACAGCTGGACCTTGGAAACAGTGATGCAGGGCCTTCAAAAAAGGTTCCTGCACATGCTAACATACCATCATGCATTGAATATATTTGACACGCTCGTGCAGAGCACAAAAACTGTTCAGGAGATGCTGAACAAGCTCATGAAATATGTGGAGTGTATGATGCAGCCGCCAGATGACTACATGTTCTGTAGACAGTTTGTATCAGTGCTGGGCAATGAAGTCCTCAAGAAGGGCAATAACACAGAGAGCAGCTCTTTGAAACAGGCCACATGATCGAGGAAGCATCCTGGTATAACATGGGGATGCGTTGTGCAGAAAGCACAGCTGCATCAGCCAGCACAGCCCAGCTTGCAGTGAACAAGCTGGTAGCTCAGACAGGCCTGAGCAAGCCTGCTCGTTCCCAAGGAGTGGGGCATCTCAACACCTGCAACCCCCATTCCCAGCCCAAGCTGGATGAACGCCTGAGGCCAAACAGCCTCAAGCATCAGGGAGCTTGTCGAAACCGAATCCCCAGCCAAAGCTGATGAGTCAACATAATGATTGACTTGGCAACAATCAAAGTGGTATTACCTGCTTTGAATGTGGCCAGACAGGCCACAGAAAGGTGGAGTGCCCCTGGCTCAAGTCCGGCATATGGACAGCAGCTGTAAGGCATGACAATGACAATGAGGATCCAGATGCAGATCCTGGGCACAACTCTCCTCAGCAGATTGATGAAGAGGGGGAGGGTGAGCCCCAACCCATTGAGTCTCTGGACAACACAGATGTTCCTGCTGACAAGTGGCAACCTGAGCCATCCCAATACTACGAATGGGATGAAGGGATGGTGGACAACATGACCACCTACAGATATAGCATGATCAGAATCGTGCTGAAAGATGAGACAGCCATGAAAGTTATGGCCGCATGCAGGTCGGCTGCCCCAGACAAGGCAGCCAAACCAATGTATCACCATTGGAGCAAACACCGGATGCAGCCAACGCGGTGTCATGACACGTTTATTTCCTATACCCAGTAGCTCTGTCCTCCCCTTCATCAATCCACTTCTACGTTCACTCCGATTGCCCTTTGCCGAGTTCGCTGAATGACCTTGGCTACTCGCATCATTCGCCATGGCCACACCATCAAAGCACCATCGACGTCCTTTGGCTGGCTTGATAGTTCATCACTGGTCCTCTCACCCCCTCGGCTCAACCCCCTTTGGATGTTCCTCTGGCCGGATTGTCACGACACACATATTTCTTGCAACCAGCTATCCCTGTTTTCCCTTCTACCACTCCTCCTTTGTGTTCGCTCAGGTTCGCCCTGCCCCCCGACCACACCTCATCTATGACTGCTGCATTCACCCTTCGCCACATTTGCTGAACGACCATTCGCTGCTCACATCATTTGCCAGCAGGCGCACCATCAAACACGATCGACATCCTCTACCCGGCGTGATGGTTCATCACTGGCCCCATCGTGTTCCTGACACAACCCCTTTAGGTGTTCATATGGCCAGGACACATTCGCAGGGCGCCCTAACCATAGATCGTGTGGGATCAGCCCAGCAGACAAAGAGTCCGTGCAGGGCAACATATATGCAGGTCTCAAGATGTGTTTTCGTACATAAGTGCCTTCGTCCTCTTTTCTCCCCGTTGTCTCACATTCGCACTCCTCCTTCTTTCTATTGTCTACGTGTTTCATCTTTTCTGTATCCTGACTGTGCACCCCTATCCAACCCTGACTCAAGACGGCCTCTTTCCTATTCACTAGCATCATACAAGCATTTGGTATAACTAGTCTACATTCGCATGTATATCCCCCAGGTCAATTATCATATGTCCATCTTGTGCAAAACTTGACCTTGCTGTGACTATCATCTTGAGCCCTCTCCTGTAGGTTTCTATCTTCGACCAGAGGAAGACTTAAGCATCACTGGTGAGTTTCTATACTTCACCTTTGTTACCTTAGCCTTCGAAATATTATCTGTGTTGTCGGAAAAGGGCTCCGAAGGAGCACCTTTGCTGTCGAAAGGATTGTTGCTACTTAAACAACCTTTCCGTGACACCTTGCACGTTACATCATCAAGTGCCATGGGCTATTTTGCTATGACTGTAGATAGGGTGAGCCCCGATCGGGCAGCCCTCTTATGTTCTGAATGTTACGACTGTTCCGATCAACCATCTCCGCCACCTCCGCATATCCTCCGCGCCACCTCCGCACCACCTCCGACTCTATTCCGACATCTGCAATATCCGCAGCCCTCTACCTCGACCCCTTGTTCTTTCAGTACCCCTGGCTACCTCCAGATACCGGCCCCCGTACTCGACCCTGAGCACAGCAAGATACCATTTCCGTAGTTCCGCTTCTTCTGATGCCTATTGTACTTACCCGCCTTGTTCTTTGCCATTGTACTTACCTTACCCTGCACCCCCCCTTGTCACCCCATTGTTCCGTATTAGTTACTTACCCCGTATGTCTATCCGATTCCCGCACTCTCCGGAACTTGCTTAGTATCATACCATTACCTGTTGTTTCTGCGCTTTGTATAAAACCCCCTCATGTATGTCTCCGTTTCTGCAATCAGATAATCGCCTTCGATACTTGATTTCCTTCGCTCTATCTCCTGTTCTTAGCACAGCGAGTCTAGCAAGACCTCAGTCTCTCCGCCTTCCGTCTTCGGCCTTCCGTCTTCGGCCTTCCGTCTTCGGCCTTCCGTCTTCGGCCTTCCGTCTTCGGCCTTCCGTCTTCGGCCTTCGGCCTTCCGTCTTCCGCCTTCCGTCTTCCGCCTTCCGTCTTCGGCCTTCCGTCTTCGGCCTTCCGTCTTCGGCCTTCCGTCTTCGGCCTTCCGTCTTCGGCCTTCCGTCTTCGGCCTTCCGTCTTCGGCCTTCCGTCTTCGGCCTTCCGTCTTCGGCCTTCCGTCTTCCGCCTTCCGTCTTCCGCCTTCCGTCTTCCGCCTTCCGTCTTCCGCCTTCCGTCTTCCGCCTTCCGTCTTCCGCCTTCCGTCTTCCGCCTTCCGTCTTCCGCCTTCCGTCTTCGGCCTTCCGTCTTCGGCCTTCCGTCTTCGGCCTTCCGTCTTCCGCCTTCCGTCTTCGGCCTTCCGTCTTCGGCCTTCCGTCTTCGGCCTTCCGTCTTCGGCCTTCCGTCTTCGGCCTTCCGTCTTCGGCCTTCCGTCTTCGGCCTTCCGTCTTCGGCCTTCCGTCTTCGGCCTTCCGTCTTCGGCCTTCCGTCTTCGGCCTTCCGTCTTCCGCCTTCCGTCTTCGGCCTTCCGTCTTCCGCCTTCCGTCTTCGGCCTTCCGTCTTCCGCCTTCCGTCTTCCGCCTTCCGTCTTCCGCCTTCCGTCTTCCGCCTTCCGTCTTCCGCCTTCCGTCTTCCGCCTTCCGTCTTCCGCCTTCCGTCTTCGGCCTTCCGTCTTCGGCCTTCCGTCTTCGGCCTTCCGTCTTCCGCCTTCCGTCTTCGGCCTTCCGTCTTCGGCCTTCCGTCTTCGGCCTTCCGTCTTCGGCCTTCCGTCTTCGGCCTTCCGTCTTCGGCCTTCCGTCTTCGGCCTTCCGTCTTCGGCCTTCCGTCTTCGGCCTTCCGTCTTCGGCCTTCCGTCTTCCGCCTTCCGTCTTCGGCCTTCCGTCTTCCGCCTTCCGTCTTCGGCCTTCCGTCTTCCGCCTTCCGTCTTCCGCCTTCCGTCTTCCGCCTTCCGTCTTCCGCCTTCCGTCTTCCGCCTTCCGTCTTCCGCCTTCCGTCTTCCGCCTTCCGTCTTCCGCCTTCCGTCTTCCGCCTTCCGTCTTCCGCCTTCCGTCTTCCGCCTTCCGTCTTCCGCCTTCCACCTCAGTTCCGAAATACTTAGGACGATAGTTCATTGGGGGCGCAACCTATAAGTTGAAGCCACTGTCCTTTCCAGTTCTGACTTAGCGGAAATCTTGATACGTAACACTGAACATTTATTGGTTCACCCTATTCGCTGAATGGCATACTTATTCACACAAGTTATTCGGGCATTCACTGTGTTCACTAATACACAGTATTAATGCCTAAAAACCAATCTTGACACGCGGCTGCAAAATGAATACTGTACCCTCTTGGGTACTGGGAGATAAATGGCATAAAGGCACACTGTCTGCTCGACAGGGGGAGCGAAGGGGTGCTATTATTCCCTGAGTTCACACGTGCCACAAGGATGAAAACATTTGCTCTGGACAAGCCAATTGCGCTGCAGCTAGCCTGCATTGGCAGTCATTCCACAATCAACTATGGAATGAACATGACCATCAAATTTGGTTGCGAGACTCACAATGAGTACTTCGGCGTGGCCAACATCAAATACTATGATGTGATCCTGGGGATGCTGTTCCTAAGGAGACTTGGCATCATCTTGGACTTTTTGAGTCCAGGAATGATCCGCATAGGTAATGAGGTCATCCCCCATGGGTAAAGTGTTGTTTGACGATAAAGAACTGCCAAACAAAGGCCAGGAGCTGGAGGTGAGTAAAATCACCTCGGAACTGAAGCCCGGCCTGGCTCATTGAAGCTAGGAGGATGAGTCACATGACAACTTGTCCTTGAACATGCCCTACACTCGTAGGGAGAGGCACTCTCACCTAATGATGAAAGTGCTGGGAAAGAAGACGGCGGTCCTGCATGCCACGGGGCCTAACAGACGCACATGGCGCTTAATGGCATCCAAAACCACCATTGTCACCCTCACGGATGATGACATCCCTCGCCTGCATGAGGAATGGATGGAGAAGATCACTGACTAGTCAGTGGAATTCCCCTCGAGCTCCTGCCATTGCAGGAGATCAATCATGAGATCAACCTCATCAATCCCAATAAGCACATGCGGTATTGCCTACCAAAGTGCCCCAAACACTTCTGCGAGGAATTGTCCATGAAAATTGAGAGATACACCACTGCAAAGTGGTGGATACCAGCAGTAGTGCAACAAGCGGTGCCCATGCTATGTGTGCTGAAAAAGAACAGTACGCTGCGAGATACCATCTTCAATCTGTGACAGCAGAACGAGAACACTGTGAAGGACATTACACCCTTCCTGGATCAGGATATCATCCACAGCGACATGGCTTGCTGTTGATATCACATGTTACGTATTGAGATTTCCGCTAAGTCGGAACTGGAAAGGACAGCGGCTTCAACTTACGCGTTGCGCCCCCAATGAACTATCGTCCTAAGTATTTCGGAACGTGGGTTGGAAGTCGGAAAGTACTGAACTGAAGGTAAGTTGGAACTTGAGTTGGAACTGAGTCAGAAGGCGGAAGGCGGAGAGATGGAGGTCTTGCTAGACTCACTGTGCTAAGAACAGGAGATGGAGTGAAGGAAATCAAGTATCGAAGGTGATTATCTGATTGCAGAATAACAGACATACATGAGAGGCTTTTATACAAAGAGCTGAGACAACATGTAATGAGATAGTACTAAGCAAATTCCGGGGGGAGTGGAAGTCGGGTAGACATATGTGGGAACTAACTAATTGGGAACAATGGGACTACAAAGGGGGTTCAGGGTAAGGTAAAACAATGGCAAAAGAACAAGGGGTCGGAAAACATATCTGACAATGAACTACAAGGATGACCGGATATGTGATCTTGATGAACGATGAAGTGAGTCCGGTGGGTCCGAGTAATAGAGTCGGAAGAACAAGGGAGTAGAACAAGGGGCGGAATATCTGGACTATTGGGAGGGTGGAATGTGTGTGGAACTGAGGGTTGGAAATCGGAAATGCACGGTTGTAACAGTATCTCCCTTCTAAGGTCGAGCCCCGCGAGACCACAAGTCGGATCACGTGACCTGTGAACAAACATGTCGGAGTTTGAAAGATAGGCGGGAAGCAGAACACGTCTTCATCCTAATCCACCATGAGCTCCCAAGTCGATTTCTCCAAAATGACCAGTGCCGAGATGAAACAGCATTTTGCTGATATACTCACGCAAAAGGAATTGACAGAAAAACCTGAGGCCAAGGAAGCCGCACGGAAAGAGAAAGAGCGACTGGAGGAGGAGTGCAAGGAGAAGGAGCGCCAGGAGAAAGAATGCCGGGACCAGGAACAGAAGGAGAAGGAGAAGAAAGACCGTGAATGCTGTGAGGAGGAGGTGCATATCCGTGAGGAGAAGCGGAAATGGGGCGTGGCCAAAAAAGCTGTGGACGACAAGGCCGCCGCGGAGAAGGTGGGAAAACAACGGGTGAGTCAGAAAAGCTATACGGAGAGTTCTGGGTATTAACGGTATGGTCTTCTAGAAAATCATTGAAGACGAGTCTGACTCGGACTCGGAACGGATGGCGGAAAGTACACCATCTCCTGAGGGTAAGGGGAAACAGAAAGCGGTGACCCCTCAACTCAACGTCGTTGCGGAACGGAAATGTCATGTGGACAAGTTTCAACAGGCTCGGAAAAACAAATTGGCTTGAGTTAAGGGACTTAGGACCGGAAAATCCCACGACCAAAAAGTGGAAAACGAGGGATGGTGAAGAAGAGAAGGCTCCATGTGACCCATGTGACTCTAAGGGCCTGGACTGCATCTGGTCCAATAACCTGCGGGAGACTTCGTGTGAGCAGTGCCGGGACAAGAAGAGGCGCTGCGTCGTGGACAGATGTGCCACGAGGGTGGAACGAAAGAGGCGAAAGGTCGAGACCGAGGGGCCTGAAACCCCTAAGTCGAAACTGGGACCGAGTGGGGAAAAGTCCGGAGAATTGTTTCCGGTGACCAGAACCTCGGAGGTGGCGGTACTTAACCGCTTTACTATGTCCTATCCACTACTCGACATTGCCGGGTCGTTGAGGGCTATGTGGAAAACACAAGGGGAAATCCGAGATATCATGCTGGACATGGCAGAAATTCAGCAGCATCAGGTTCTGTCAATACAGAACCAGATGACTGTGATGTCCACAGTCCTGGAACAGTTGACGCGGGAAATGCGGTGGTGGAACAATTTGGTCCAGGACCGAATGGATGCGCGACTGCGGGAGCAGGGGACTGGGGCGGAAGTGGGTCTGAGCGAGAGGGCGGGAACGAGGGAAAGGGTGGAAACAGAGTTCGTGAGTGTTGAACTGGGACAGGCGGAAAGGGAGTCGGGGGCGGGGGGCGAGGGCGAGGCGGAAACAATGAGGGAGGAGTAGGGGTCGAAAAACTTGTAAATAATTTCTTGAAGTGTTGGAAAATACGGTAGCGGAATTTAATTGGATTTGACTTGTGACTTGAGAACTGTAAGAATCAATGAGGGCATCGGAAGTGGGATCGGAAATGACTATGGCGCGGAAATGGGGCCAGGCTTGTTGGGATATGTTTTGTGAAAATCAGAGACGAGGTCAGAGGCGTGATCTAGTTCCGTGGAGGAAATCCAGGAAGTCTCTTCGTTGGTGTTTTCATAGCCTGCCCACTTGACTAGGTACTGGAGTTGGCAACGGTATCGTCTGTCGAGCTTGGAGTTGAGAATTTCCGATATCTCATATTCCAGTTCTCCATCGATGGTTACTGGTGGAGGTGGAGGTTGGTCTCGATTCGGAATTGTATTTGGAACTGCAGGCTCAAGCATGGAGATGTGGAATACCAGGTGTACTGCGCTCATATTGTCAGGAAGTCTGAGAGTGAAAGAACGACTGCTGGCCTTAGTGATGATCTTGTAAGGACCAAGGTATTTTTCAGAGAGCTTCTTTGAGGGACGAGTGGTGTGGAAGTTTTCAGCTTTGACAAAGACTTTGTTGCCTATCTCGAATGCTGGTTGCGGAAGGCGTTTCCGATTGGCCGAAGTTTGGTATCTCTTTTGGGCAGTGGAAATGTTCTCTCGGAGGTGCTGGTGAAGGTCGTTGAGGTCCACAACGAAATCTCAGGCTCTGGCAGAGGCGAGGTCGCGTTCAGGGTGGATTGTGAGATTCAGGTGGTAGCCTTTGTTGGCATAGAAGGGTGAGATTCCGGTGGTAGCGGAAGGCGCATTGTTGTAAGCAAATTCCGCGAGCGGAAGGAGGTTGGACCAATTGCTGTGGTGGTAGTTGCAATAGACGCGGAGGTACTGCTCAAGGGTCTGATTAGTACATTCCGTTTGTCCGTCACCTTCGGGATGATAACCGGAAGTGAAGTGGAGCTTCATGTCGAGGGCCTTGCCGAGTGTGCAGAAAAAGGAGGACACGAATTCTGATCCACGGTCAGAGGTGACATGGGAGGGGATTCCGTGCTTGGAAAAGACGTGAAGCATGAAGAGCTGTGCGAGCTGGGCGGAAGTGATGGTGTCATAGGTTGGAATAAAGATGGACTGCTTTGTGAGGCGGTCAATGATCACTAGAATGGTATCATAGCCATATGTTATGACTGTTCCGATCACCCATCTCCGCCACCTCTGCATATCCTCTGCGCCACCTCCGCGCCACCTCTGACTCTATTCCGACATCCGCAATATCCGCAACCCTCCTCGACCCCTTGTTCTTTCAGCACCCCTGGCCACCTCCAGATACTGGCCCCCGTACTCGACCCTGAGCACAGCAAGATACCATTTCCGTAGTTCCGTTTCTTCCGATGCCTATTGTACTTACCCGCCTTGTTCTTTGCCATTGTACTTACCCTACCCTGCACCCCCCTTGTCACCCCATTGTTCCGTATTAGTTACTTACCCCGTATGTCTATCCGATTCCCGCACTCTCCGGAACTTGCTTAGTATCATACCATTACCTGTTGTTTCTGCGCTTTGTATAAAAACCCCCTCATGTATGTCTGTTATTCTGCAATCTGATAATCACCTTCGATACTTGATTTCCTTCGCTCCATCTCCTGTTCTTAGCACAGCGAGTCTAGCAAGACCTCAGTCTCTCCGCCTTCCGTCTTCCGCCTTCCGCCTCAGTTCCGCCCCAAGTTCCGACCAACCTTCAGTTCAGTACATTCCGACCTCCGACCCATTTCCGAAATACCTAGGACGATAGTTTATCGGGGGCGCAACCTACAAGTTGAAGCCGCCGTCCTTTCCAGTTCCGACTTAGCGGAAATCTCGATACGTAACACCAGATGACTTAGGAAGTTTCTCAATGAAATCCATGGATATCGAATTCCACGGTTGTTCCGGGATTGGGAGTTGCTTCAGGAGGCCATAGGGTTTGTGACGTTGAGGCTTGCCAGATTAATGCTGGCATAGTCACTACTTCCCTCTTTTGGGTAGACGTCCCAACGTCTAGTGAGTGCGTCGGGTTTTGCTCTGAGCTTTCCGGGGCAGAAGTGGATCACCATGTTGAACTGTGAGAGATATTCAGACCAACGGACTTGATGGCAAGTCAAAATCTTAGTAGTCATGAAATACTCAAGGTTTTTATGATCCGTTACAACGTCGATTGGATAAGTTGGACCTTCGAGGTAGTGTCGCCAAATTTTGAAGGCTTCGAAGATCGCAAGTAGTTCCTTATCGTGGATGTCGTAGTTGAGTTCCAGGGTGGAAAAGGTGCGGGAATGAACAGCGATCGGATGACTTTCTCCGTCGTCGGGGGAAATGATGGAAAGAATGGCGGCTAGCGCATAGTCGGAAGCGTCGGTTTCGAGTACAAGTTGGGCATCAGGAATCCAGAAACCGAGTATAGGAGCCGTAGTGAAGGCTGCCTTGAGGGCTTCAAATGCGGAACAGCATTCTGGAGTGAAATTCCATGGAGCACCTTCCTGGTGAGACATGTGAGCGGAACAGTAATGTCAGAAAAGTTATAAATGAATCGCCGGTAAAAATTGGCGAAGCCAAGGAAAGACTGCACATCCTTAACATGTTGGGGTTCCGGCCATTCTTGAATTGCCTTGACTTTGTCCTCTGCCATGGTAAGACCTGTAGGAGAGAGGATGTAGCCTAGGTATTCGACCATGTCACGATGCCATTCGCATTTCTCTGCTTTTGCATAGAGGTGGTGTTTGTGTAGACGGCGGAGTACTTCGTGGACATCAGGGCTGTCCACAAGTCCAGGTTCCTGCAGGTGACTCGCAGTTCAACCTGTGATTTTAACCTGCAGATCCAACTCCCACAAGTCCAGGTTTGGCCTTTGGAATTCCGCAGGTGACTCACAGACCTGCAAGCCTTACATTCCAAGAATTCATGTCATTTACATGTCATTCAACTACTATTACCTCCTTCTGCACAACAGCCTTCTTGACATGCTTACTCTTATCATGCAGCAACTCTACAACACATTCCTCAGGAACAAGTCCTTCGTATGACAGCCATGTGCTGAGTATGGTTCCGGCATGTGTCGACTCTTCCTTCAGAGAGCGACACATCCATGATACAGTCAGTCGGCCCTGACTGAATGCACGTTCGACATCTGTGGATGTTGCTAGAGGAGCATGGTCAAAATAGGATGTAAGGATGTGTGAAATAGCTCACCCCCATCCCCACGGGAGGAGACACCTCATGCACCCGCACAGGGTGAGTCAGCTCGGAATAATCTGGCAAGTCACTGCAAGTCACCTGCGGGTCCAAGTCAACCTGCAGAAAAACTCAGGTCAAGTCCAGGTTCCACTTCTGGAAGCTGGCAAACCTGCGAGTCCAAGTCCAGGTAACCTGCAGGTTGACTCATGGACAGCCCTGGTGGACATGTTCCCAATGTTCTTCTGGTGAGTCGGAATAGATGAGGATGTCGTCAATGTAGACTAGAATGCATACATCGAGGAGGTCGGAAAATACGTCGTTCATAAAGCGCTGAAAAGCGGTGGGAGTGTTGGTTAGACCAAAAGGCATGACGACCCACTCAAAAGGATCGTAGCGGGTGTGGAAAGTGGTTTTCCACTCGTCACCTTTGCAGATGTGGACAAGGTGATAAGCGTGCCGGAGGTCAATTTTGGTGTAGATCTTCGCCCTGTGGGGAGTGTCAAGGAGGTCGGAAATGCGCGGAAGCGGATATTTGTCCTTCTTAGTGAGGGCATTAAGTCCGCGGAAATTGACGCAGAGGCAGAGAGATCCATCCTTCTTCTTGACGAAAAGGACCGGAGCGCCGTGCGGAGACAGTGAAGGGCAGATAAAGCCCATGTTGAGGTGTTCATTGACGAACTCTTGAAGAGTCTGGAGTTCACTTTGCGAAAGGGAGTAGATTGGTCCAAGGGGTGGAGATGCTCCTTCTTCCAAATCTATCTTCAAATTGTAAGGTCAATGTTTGGCGGGTTTATCGGCTTTGGCCTTCTTTAACACGTCTGGGAAGTCACGATATTCTTCTGGAACTGAGCTCATATTGACCGGAGCAGAAGTCAAGGCAGAACGAGCCTTGACTGTAGCCGAATCGGAGAGGTGAAGCTGGAAAACAGTCGTATCTTTTTGCCTTTGCAATATGTGGAAAGCAGTGGTGGAAACGAGTGCAATTCGAGGAGCTTTGAGGGACAGAGGTGCTAAAGCGGGACCGGAGTGCGGAACTGAATCCATGAGTGGGGTTGCAGAAGAGGCCTGAGCCATCTTTGCAGACGACGTCGGAATAGACAGAAGTTGATCCGGGGTATGGAACTGTATCTGACCCAATGCCCAGTTAATCGACGGATTATATCGGGTGAGACAATTGTGTCCTGGTACAACAGAACAGCTAGCATCTAGCAGAGTAACGTAAAACGTAACTTCATGGTTGTCCCCAGTAGCAAAACGGATAGACAGGTCCACGACTTGGGAGATTGCCGTGTTGGATGACCCATCGAAGAGGCAGAGTGGAATTGTCGGAATGTTGCGGGTTGGAAGCTTATGCTTCAAAACAAAGTCGGAATTGAGGAAACAATGAGTCGAACCAGAGTTGATCAATGCTGTAAACGGGGGTGTGGAAATTGTGTCAGAAGTCAGCAGAACTGAGAGAGAGTCGGAGGACGAAAGAGCGGATGTGTTGAGTTTAACCTCGTTTGTCGCACGAAATGGGTCAACACAGCCCTCAGCTCATGTGGAGGCCGGAGGACTGCTGACTATTTTTTTGCATCCATAGCGGGAGTTGCTTTGGATTTCTCTTCCGTCTTCGCTGCGCAGCCCTTGGCCTTAGCAGCGGAAGCGGAAGCTTGGGTGCAATCATGAGCGACGTGACCACCTTTGCCGTAGAAGAGGCAAATATTGTTGTCCATGCGACACTGGCGTTCTGCAGGGGTTAGCTTTCCGTCCTTCCCAAGTTTGTCGGAAAGGTCCAGAGTGTTGTGATAAATGCAACTATCCCATTTCAAATCATTTATATATAAAAGAAACTAATAAAGAAAGAAAAAAAAAGAAAAAAAAAAGATCAAAAAGAAACAGAAACGACACTTATGATAGACGTCGGCGCAGACGACGATCACATGAATTTACGACATGCTATATTATCCATAGATTGGGTAATGTACAGAAGCTCGGGCATCAACCACGTGCAGTCAATCAGGGATGGCGCGCCTATCGAGTGATGGCATCGGCCATGACGTCGACAGGCGCCAGGCCATAGGCACCGAGTGGGTGCGGGCACCAAACGCCGCAGAGGACAATAGACTGCACAGGAATATAGGGTGCTGTGGAGCGACTTGAGAAATGTCATTTGCAGTACACATACTCAATTAGCTGCCCCACAGAAAGGGCACAGAGACAGTGGCCCCATCACCAAGCCCAGCATTTATGCTAGGCAGGGCAAATTCAGCTCCATTTTTCTATTTGAACTCCATGACACGACTGACTGACTACTATCTTAACATCATGTGGACAGGGGCTTTGTATACTAGGTACAGATCTCTATTCCAAAGCCCAGACAATCCTAACACCATCCCCATCACCCCATGACTTTATGACTATAAATTAGTCACCCCTTAGTTACAAGCAGCTTTTCGACCCATCTGTCTAATATCTTGAACACTAGTAGTTACTATCAACATAGTATAAATAGCTAGTACAAATGTATGAACGAGACAATCCAGAATCGATTGTTCTACCCCCTGAAACTGCTGTAGTCTTGTTTGATAGCTACAGAGTCCAAATCTTGATAGTTTACTCCTGATCTTCGTTGAAGGTTCATTATCACTGTTTACTCTATACTACCTTAAAAGCGGACACTTTTGATTTGGTTATCCCTTGGATCGACACCATCCTTCTGTCGACACGGTCACGTGACTCTCATTCATCAGTGCTGGATGCGCCTCGAAAGGCTTAGTCAGCACACAGAAGAGGGGCAAACACAGTGGTTCCAGTCACTGAGCAATAGATTCTATTTGTTGAAAGGCACTAATTAACATTTTAATCCAAAACAGAGTGCTTTTCCGGGTGTTGGTGTTAGAACCAGAGGCCTGGTTGTTGCGTGGTGTGGAAGTGTTGTTCCGGTTGCCGGAGTTGGAGCCGGAGCTGTTGTTGTTGTTGTTGTTTCCAGCGTTGTTGTTTCCAGAATTGGTCTTCTTCTTGTCTTTATCAGACTTCTTGTCGGAAGACTTGTCGTTCTTGCTCTGGGTGGAAGTTTCACGAGCAATTTCGGACTCGAGGAGCGAGCTGCTGGAAAGTGACGATGTATTTAACTATCTTATGAGTGTCTTTCATACAAAGCTTATCGAGTTCATTTTCCACATCGGCTTCCATATCAAATGGTCCGAAGTTGCTGTGGAGTTCGGAAACGAAATTGTGATAATTGTCAGCCCAGTCGACAAGGGCGAATGGATCTATGAGGGCGGGTTCCAAATAGTCGAGAGCCGTGCCTCGGAGATAGGAAAGGGTGTAGTTGACCTTTTGTTCATCGTCGGGAAAGGCGTCGGGACGATCACGGAAGTTGAGCTGAAGCTGGGCCGAAAAAGGCTGGAGCTTCTTGGGGTCGGAACCGTCGAACTGATCCGGTTCACGGACTTTTATCTTGGGGCATGGAGCCTGGGCCAGACACTGGAGTTGGCCAGCCAGCATGGCAATAGCCTGTGCAAGATCTGGAACTGGAGCGTGATACGAGTTGCTACAAATGTATTTGGATTTTATTCAAGCTTCAAGTGAAGCTGAATCGAGTAGAGGTCTGAATTCTGAGAGGACTGTTTATACTACGGGGACTATTTTGATCAGGAATCTTGAGACGGTGGAGAGGTAAAACTATTGTTATTGTTATTCGACAGTTACATTTGTTCGTACTATTTAACTACTGGGAAGGACTCGGCATCGATATGATACGTACGGTATGTGATGTAGAGATATAGGGGGGGTGTGGAGTATAGTCTGGAGTGAACTCTCGAATGAATATTACAAGGGAATGCTGAGGATTTGTTGTAGATAAGACGATGGTGTGGAAGGGCATGTGCGTGATGTATAGGGGGAATCATGGAGCTGCGGCTAGAGCCATTCAGGGATGATCGGATGCATATCGTGTCTCGGTCGCAATTGAATTGGTGCCTAAGCGGGGATTTGTGTCCCGGGTCGGTCTCTCGATCGAGATTGATGGGATCGACATTTGTAATATGATGCTGATCGACTTGGCGTGCCCTATGCGCGTGCGTGATAATGTATTGGTCCGGCGTCGCGTATATGCGAGTCAGGGGATTCGGGGATATTTCTGTGTGTTGGCGTATGGAGGCGGGCATGGATTATGGGGATTGTGTGGTTCGGTGACGTCAGTGTATTTTTAGGTTCAGATCTGAGTGATATCATTAATGTCGTTACTTGAATGTCATAACAGAGTGGGCGGAACTGGGTTGGCGGGAATCGGAGGTGGAGGGCCGCCATGAGGGCCACCTGGAGGGGGTCCTGGTGGAGGTGGTGGAGGTGGTGCTGGACGTCGAAATGATGCTACTGTCTGTTTGCCGCTGCTGCTCGACAAGTTTCCATCATAGTCAGGGTTGTCGTCGGGATTAGCGTCGGGAACTTCTTCGAAGCGTTGCGGAAGAATGTCGGAAAGCTCATCGTCAGCATGAGAGCTGCTGGAGGGTTCCACGCATCTTGGTGCTGCGGATCTAAGGTTGCTAAAATAAGAGAGAGCTTTGACAGCTCCTGCGCAAGCTGAAGTAGCTGTGGTATGAGGAGGCATAGTGATAGTTATCGGGTGGGAATCAGATAATACTGTTACGTATCGAGATTTCCGCTAAGTCGGAACTGGAAAGGACAGCGGCTTCAACTTATGCGTGTGTTGCGCCCCCAATGAACTATCGTCCTAAGTATTTTGGAATGCGGGTTGGAAGTCGGAAAGTACTGAACTGAAGGTAAGTTGGAACTTGAGTCGGAACTGAGTTGGAAGGCGGAAGGCGGAGAGACGGAGGTCTTGCTAGACTCGCTGTGTTAAGAACAGGAGATGGAGCGAAGGAAATCAAGTATCGAAGGCGATTATCTGATTGCAGAATAACAGACATACATGAGAGGCTTTTATACAAAGAGCTGAGACAACATGTAATGAGATAGTACTAAGCAAATTCTGGGGGGAGCAGAAGTCGGGTAGACATATGTGGGAACTAACTAATTGGGAACAATGGGACTACAAAGGGGGTTCAGGGTAAGGTAAAACAATGGCAAAAGAACAAGGGGTCGGAAAACATATCTGACAACGAACTACAAGGATGACTGGATATGTGATCTTGATGAACGATGAAGCGAGTCCGGTGGGTCCGAGTAATAGAGTTGAAAGAACAAGGGAGTAGAACAAGGGGCGGAAGATCGGGACTATTGGGAGGGCGGAATGTGTGCGGAACTGAGGGTTGGAAATTGGAAATGCACAGTCGTAACACCACACTAAACTCAGTATGTCCAAAGCATATGAGCAGATCCAGATTCACCCAGATCACATATCAAAGATGGCTTTTGCTATGATCCTTAGCACCTTCAGGAGCCAAGTGATGCAAATGGGATATTGCAATGTGCCTTTGATGTTCCAACACCTGATGATGGCAATCTTCCGCAACTGCATAGGTCGCTTTGTCCATGTATACATGGATGACATCTTCATCTTCTCGCTCTCAATACAGGAGCATGAGGGACACATCCACATAGTCTTTAACAGGCTGCAGAAGAACCATCTTTTCCTGAGCAAGAAAAAGGTGGATGTTATTCCACAAGAATGGAGTGCCTTGGCCACATCATTGATGGCCAAGGGGTACATGCAGACGAGGATAAGATGCAGTGCATTCATGAATGGCAAAGGCTGCGGACGTTCAATGATGGCCAGTGTTTCCTTGGCCTCATACAGTATCTGGCACACTACATGCCAGATGTGAGCACATACACAACCCCATTATCAGGCTGCATGTGCAACAACCATCCATTTGAATGGACCCCACTTCTTGACAAATGCTGGCAAAATATCAAGGCATTGGCCTGTAAGGCCCCAATCCTGCATCCAATCGATGCACAGAACCCAGAACCTATCTGGGTTATCACTGATGGCTCAATATCTGGTGTCGGCACCGTCTATGGTGAAGGCCCGACTGGAAAACCTGTTGGCCAGCCGGCTTCCTGTCAAAGAAGTTCAGCATTGCCCAGCAACACTACAGAATTCACGAGCACAAGACAATCACTGTGCTCAAGGCTCTCATGAAATGGGAGGACAAGCTTCTAGGGTGAAGGTTCACCCTAGTCACAGATCACCAAGATCTTGAATACTTTGAGACCCAAAAGAGCCTGTCTGACCGCCAGGTCAGATGGTGGGAGTTCCTATCCCACTTCAACTTCAACACTGCTCATGTTGACGGTGTAGAGAACAAAGTGGCGGACTGCCTGTTGTGCTACTACGAGAGTGACACAAGTGATGACAGTCACCCGGAACACGTCTTCGTGAACGCAGATCCATGCTTAGACCCAGACAGTGAGCTACCGCCCACCGACCGGCACATCAAGTTGTGAGCAGCCATGACGAGGCATGGATACTAGAGTCCACCACCATGAACAAGGGCTCTAAAAGGCCTGAGGATGACGCTGCATCACGCAACAACGACAACAGTGTTCAAGTCATTGCCATGGGCAACAACAGTGCACCACTGCACCAGAGTGTTGAACAAGGCATAAACATTTCTAAGGTTCTGCGAGACACGTACCATAGGGACTCTATGTTCTCAAAGATCATGGAGCACCCAGATGTGCACCTGATATTTGGAATCCAGGATGGGCTGATCTAGACAAAGAAGCAGCTCCGGAGAGACGTCATTGCTGTCCCCTGATCTGTCCTTCGGGGGGAAGGAGGCTGATTGAAATTATTATCGATTGCACACACCAGATAGTCAGTCACTACGGCCATCTGAAGATGTTGAACTATGTTCAAAGGTCATACTGGTGGCCAGGTATGAGCCCAGACATTGAGTAATTCTGCACATCGTGCGCAAAATGCCAGACAACAAAAACCAGGCCACAATGGCCCAAAGGCCTATTACGTAGCCTGCCCATGCCCGATAGGCCTTGGCAATCTATCAGCATTGACTTCATGGGCCCCTGCCCAGGTTGAATGACTGTGACTACATAATGGGAGTCATTGACCGACTAACATTGCACGTACACCTTGTCCCAACAACAATGAGCATATCAGCCAAGGGAGTAGCCTGGCTGTTACTCAAAGAAGTTGTCAGACTTGATGGAGTTCCCGACTCCATCATCTTGGACAGAGACTTGAAGTTCACATCCATCTTCTGGCGTGAGCTGCAGCAACTCATGGGAACCAAACTTCTCATGTCAACTGCCTTCCATCCCCAAACAGATGGAGCGACTGAGCAAGCGAACCGCTTGATTGGACAGGTACTACAGGCCGTAATTAGAGACAACCAGAAGGACTGGGCAAATAAATGACCCATGGTTGAGGTTGCCCACAACAGTAATGTGAATGTGACCACAGGGTTCGCGCCCTTTGAGCTGAACCATGGCTACATGCCATGGATAGACCTGCCCATGGCCACAGATACTCCATTCAAGGGAGTGGCCTGATTCATGCATCAGGCCCAATGGAACCTGACGGTGGCACACAATGCAATCATCGAGCATCGTGTGATGCAAATGTTTCATGTGAACAAGAAATGTATGGGGAGTGACATGTATGTGGCCAATGACCATGTATACCTGTCAACTCAAAACCTGACCCTGCCAAAGGGAAGAGCCAGGAAACTCATACCGCGGTACATTGGACCATACTGCGTGGTCAAGACATGTAATGAAGCTTCAATGGTAATCCTAAAGCTACCCAATGAGCTGAAAAGCTGCTGTATTTCGCCAGTTTTCCACTTAAGCCTCATATGGTGTTATGAGGCTAACAACAATGAGCTATTCCCCCGCCATGAAGCCAAGTCATTCTATGACTTCGGATCAAACGACAATGAAGAGTGGCTCATCGACAAGATTATCACACATCAATGGATAAACTCAATGGAGCTGGAGCTCCAGGTCCACTGGACCTAGGTGACATAACATGGGAACCCATGTCATCATGCAAGGATCTAAAAGCTCTGGATAATTATCTAGAGCTCTGGGTAGTGGGCAAGCCACACGACCTGTGGTGTCACAATTGTCTGGGTGGATGATTGCTAGGGCGTCCTCCCACCCTACGATCATCCAGTGCTCATGGGTGACGGGTGCATGGAGGATGTTGGCAGCCCCCTGCTTTGGGGCCATTGATTGTGGCTTGGACATTGATTGATCAACATCCATTCCATCTTTGAATGGCATCATCTTCATTAGGAGATGATGGTGGTGGTGGTGGTGGTGGTTGCTTTGAAGGAGCGATGTGCCTCGGAAAGATCCGAGATGAAAATTTATCTGCACCATAGCTTGCACATCATGTGGTCTGCACGTGACTGACACATCTAATGTCATTTGGGACATACGCCATGCACCTGAGGGCCGTGACCAGCACCTGCAAGGTAAAGCTGAAGGATGAAGACATCAGTGACGCCATTGATGCGGCCTGGGCATGGTTCCCCAGGGCTGTCATGCACGATGCCCGAGTGGAGCCCCTGCGGAACATCCATGACCTAAGAATGAGGTCAAGGACCTAGAATATGTGGTCAAAGACCACAACAACGTGCTTGATGCCAAGCATGTCAAAATAAAAGAGCTGGTGGAGCAGCTTCAGGCCCTCCAGCATGCACATGCAGCCTCCAAAAGGCCACACCCAGATTGAGCCACTGACCCAGTGGCTGGCCCATCTTCACTGCATGCAACAGCACCCTTGCCAGCACATGCAGCCTTGGGACTGGCCATCCAGATATCAGCCCCCACCTCCAACATCAACCGAAGGGCTGAGTGCGCTGCGAGACATGGCGCATGACAACATCCCAGACAGATGGGGGTCCAACTTCTCTGCCCGGGATTTCTATGACCCAGACCAGGCTCAGCACATTGCTGAACAGCCCAAAAAGAAGTGCAAGAAAGCATCGCATGACACCCCCAACACGTACAATGGCCTGGCCATTGCGAAGGAATGTGTGGCCAATGCATACCTAGTGGTGTCACCATCACACACAATCAACAACCCCGCCTTACAGCGGCAACTAGCTATGGTCGAGGCCCATTATATCAGCCCACATGTAGACTTAATGCTGGCGGCAGGGCCAGTTCACCTTCGCTACCCAGGGGAAGGGGAAATTATACCACTCAGAGACCCACCGATCTCCAAGACGGGCTTCCTACCATGCCCTGTAGGCAAGATGCCACAGCAATTTACACAGTGGTACAACATCTTCCCACTCAACAATGCACACTTTACTGAGCTCCAGATGCATGTGAAGGAGATGCTGCAATACCTGCGCACAGGCAAGATGATCAGTGTGTTCAAGTGCATCAAGTGCAAACAACGCGCCCACAATCCCATATGGGATTGCTTCATAATAGCGGGCGGCACCCCACTCAACATAGTGGCAATCCTCAAGGGTTGGATCCACAACCCAGAAGGGATACCTGCCGCCATCCACAACAACGCAGATGGAAGCCTCACCCTCACAGACCTAGAAATCAATTAACTACAGGATTTCTGGGTCAATAAATCGAAGGAGAATAAGACTAATTTATTTGCCTCTCTCAGTGAATTTGGTTGTCACTGAGAGAGGGGGAAATCTGTCTCACTGTGCATATACTACCACCCGGCCCTTTAGCGCCCATGGCAGCGCGCGTCGAAATGATTACATAAGGGTGCTGGTGGTGAAAAGAAGAAAAACAAATCGAAATACAAATACAAATCTTTGGTAGAAAAATTCGGGAAAATTCTGAAAAATCAAGTGATCATAGTAGAACAATCTGACAAGAAATTGGAAGGAAATACGAATGGTGGAATGTATTTGGCTTGATTTTGGTGCAGGAGCATAAATGCACCCAACACATTGCCCCTCAGGTATCGACCTATTTGGCTTGACCGACCAGTGGTCAAGCTTCATCGACGCTAGGGTGTGTCTGACACCGCAGAGCACCAGCCTCCAGTTGTCAATCATGGGCCCCTACCCGATAGGGGGTCAGGCTGGCCTGGATATCCCTCTTGCCAAAATTGCATGGTGGTTGGCCTGCTATGCTGGTGTAACTCGCGAACATGTTGCACAAATTGAACAGTACATTCAACACAACCTCACCAGCACGGCATTCAGTGCCGCTGCCCGTGAGGGCCAGCAAAAGGTCCCCGAGAGTGGACATGTGAGAGCAGCGGCCCTGCTCCCACTCACCCATGCCCAGCTTGACCGAGAGCTCGCTGGCATCCTGTCACTCCCCACTGGCTGATGACCCAGCCATTGAGGCCATACTCCACAAGGACACAGGCCCTAACGACCAGACGGGGAACCCCATTGATGGTGCGGGACAACCACCACACCCAGATGCCTCCACATCCACTGAAGCATCCCCTGCAGAGCCTCAAGCCCCACTGGCCCCCTATGACACCAACATAAACATGTTGGAGTCACTTGAGGACTCCATCATGGAGGACCTTTACGGCCTTGAGTTGTTCATAGAGGGGGAGGTTGTAAATAACCTATTTACATAGTAGCTTAGCTAATGCCAGTGGGCCCCTCAGGGACCCACTGTATAGTTCATGTGTGGGAGCTGCCAGATGGTTCCCAATTGCATCTTACCTTACACTGTCACTACATAGCATCCAGAATACCACACTTTGGTCAAGTTCTGTCTGCCCTTGTGACACAAGGCATTAAGATCTACATGTTTACACAGGGGACACCTGTTTTCCAGTTCTGACACCATCCCAACCAGTTCTGACACTACCCCGATTTCTGCTTCCATTTCTGATTCTGATTCTGATTCCAGAAACATTTCTGCTTCGAGGAGAACTCCTGCCAGTCCCATTCACTTCACCCCACTTTCCAACTTTTGCTTTCAGAACAGTGTTGGAAGTCAGGCGACTCACATAGTATGGGACATTCAGGGTCGGTCAAGGGTTGGGGAGGCCAGGGGAATGCAGGATTGATGGTTGATTGTTGGTGCCAGGTGTTGGCTCTGACTGTGGACTAGTGTAGTATAATATGGGCTCACTGGCAGTGGGGGTCCTTAGACTTTTCTCTTCAGATTTCCCCTTGTCAGGTGAGAATCCCCTCTCTTGTGTATTCTGTTCATTTATGTATGTACTTCGGATTTCCCCTTGTCAGCTGTGTGGTAATGTGATCTCCACAGCTAGCTAGGGTTGCCCTTACATTTCCCTTACAATCTTTCCAAATGACTCTCACCCTTACTGTGTCAAAGTGGATTCTTCAACAGGGCTACTGGAACAGCCTTGTCTCAGCAGTCATCAGAAGATGGGAGAAAGTGGCATCCACTCACCTTCTTCTCCAAGAGCCTCAGTCCTGTTGAGTGGAACTACAAGATCCACAACAAGGTGATGCTGGCAATAATCTATGCATTGGAGGAGTGGTGGCACTCCTCGAGGGTGCTCCATACCAGTTTGAGATCTGGACAGAAGACCCTCAAGTACCTTGGCATGTCCAAGAAGCTGAACCAATGGCAAGTTCAGTGGTCTCTGCACTTGTCCCAGTTCAACTTCATGCTCCATCACTGCCCTAGACTCTCTATGGGCAAACCCAATGCTCTGTCCTGCAGTGTAGATCACAGAATCAGAAGCGGAGACATGACATTGCTCTGCCCGAGCCTCTTTGCAATCCACACCCTCGAAGACTGCCATCAGAGTGGAAGTGGAAGTACTTCAGGATATCCAGAGGGAGTTCTGAGATGGGGAGAAAGAGGAGTAGATGGTGAAGGCAGTGGAAGAGCTGCAGAAGGGTCACTTCAGGTCAGTATGAGTGGCAAAATGGTTGGAACGTGATGGCCAGCTCCACTTCTGGGGCAAGGTCTATGTCCCAGGTGGAGCAGACCTCCACCGCTGCATTGCATCCCAACACCATGACACCCGAGTGGCAGGGCATGCTGGCAGGTGGACGACACTGGAGTTGGTAGCTTGGAACTACTGGTGGCTGCAGATGTCCCACTATATCAGAAAGTATGCAAAGACATGTGAATCTATAAAAATCAATTCGAGGACTCTCTGCCTCTGCCTCCAAACCAAAGTGCAGTGGCACCTGCCCATCGGAGAGCTAGTTCCACTCCCGATTCTCTGCTGGGGCACCATCAGTGTCAACTTCATTGTTGAACACCCTGAGTCTCACGGCTATGACACAATCATGAATGTCATGGACTCGGTAAGCAAGGTGTTCCACCTTATTCCAACACACACAATGATCAGGGCCCTTGGAGCCACCTGCCTGTTCCTCATGCATGTCTGGAAGCTGCATGGACCTCCAATACAAGTCATTTCCAATCAAGACCCACAGTTCATCATGGAACTGACATGGGAGCTCTACCACCTGCTCAGAATAAAGCTGGCAGCCACCATGGCATACCATCTGCAGGGTGACAGACAGATGGCATGGCCCAACCAGGAGCCAGAGCAGTATCTCTGCCTCTTTGTCAATGAGAGCAGGATGAAGTCATGGGATTAGCTACTTCCACTGGTGGAATTCCAGTACAACCACCATGTGCATTCTACCATGCAGCAAACTCTCTTTATGCTTGACTCCAGATGACGCCCATGGATGGCTTTGAGCAGCACCAGGCAGAATCCCAGCTCAAGACTGTCAATGAGTTCCAAGACCACATGGAATCAGACCCTCTTGAAAGCTAATCCTCCCTTGCAGAGGCCAAGGATGACCTGGCATGGTACTACAGCCAACACCAAGTTCCACCCCTGGAGTACCAAGTCAGAGACAAGGTATGCTTGGATGAATGTGATTGACATCTGCATCACATGCCCTCCACAGAAGCTCACCCACCACTACCTTGGCCCCTTCAGAGTTATGCAGAGGGCCGGGCAGAACACATACCACCTCCAACTTCCGACATCCATGTCCTGCCTCCACCCCATCTTCAATTTGGTGAAGTTGCTTCTGGCACCAGAGGATCCAATTCTGGGTCAAAGGCTTGTCTGCTGCCTCCACTGTAAATTGTGGATGGAGAAGAGCATTATATGGTGGAACAGATCCTGGACAGCTAGTTCATGCAAGGACAACTCCAGTTCCTGGTGAAATGGGAAGGATATGGGTATGAGGAGAATTCATAGGTTCTAGAGCAAAATGTCTCTGCCCTGGACAAAATCTGAGTCTTATAGAATGCACCCTGGAGCCCCCCACCAGATCCATTCAGTGGCCTTTCAATCCCTCATGTCCCATGCTTCAAGGGCATAGCATGCTAGAGGGGGGTTGATGTCAGGGGAGACTCTTTTCCAGTTGGACCACATGGGGATCTCTCGCTGCTGCATACTTATAATATGCATCAGAATCCAATAAGAAGACCCTAGCTTATCCGATTCATCGAAATACGTCACACAAACGTTGTTATCACCAACCGTGTTGAGCAATGAGATGAATTTCATTAAACTGGCCATCGCTGCTGCCACATGGATGTTGTAAACATGGTGTGCAAATTATTGAGCCCCTAAATGATTAACCTGCTCAGCTGCCTCTGTTGGCCACTTAATTGATCCATTGTCCCATGTTGGACTCTCCCCTGAGACATCCCAGCCTGCGCCAGATATCTACATCAATCTGGTCAGCTCCAAGACAACTATGATGGCAGTAGCACTTGCAATAATCTTTCTGTGCTGAGAAATCAGTTCTTGTCTCAATCTTACCATGTCAGCAGTTACCACTTTAAAGAACAATGTTCAAAACCCATCCCCACCCTCCATGGAGTCGTGCCAATACTTAAGTAGGCTTTTGCACGTAATCCACTCATGATAGGCATTCTGAAGCTCTTTCAGCATTCCCCTATGTGCGGCAGCAATGAAGGACGCTATTGTGATGTGTGCCCATATGTCCAAATTGTTTCCTGCCCCATTATAGGTTTGAAGTACATTCGCACTTCAGAATCAGAGGGCGGGTAGCCTATACATCCCGAAGGCATATAGGAAGAGTAAACAACACTTCTCCAACCTTACAACTTATCAGTCACCTCTCAATTCCAACATCAAGAGCTGTCCACTCACCTCACTCAGCATCTGTAACTTTCCCATCCCTGAACTTTGTACCACCGACATTCCTTTTGCATCAGTTCCAACACCATCCCAACCAGTTCTGACACCATCCTGACCAGTTCTGTCACCACCCCATGTCCCGCTTCTATTTCTGCTTCCACTTCCAGAAATGTTTCCACTTCTGGGAGCACTTCCATCAATCCCACTCACTTCACCAATTCCACTCAGTTTTCTGCCTTCCACTTTCAGAACATCATCAGAAGCGAAGCGACTTGGGTAGTATAGAGCATCAAGGGTCAATCAAGGGTTGAAGGGTCATGGGTGGGCAGGGTCGGTGGTGAGTGCCAGGCAATGGCCCTGGCTATGGCTCAGTGTAGTATAATACAGGCTCAATGGCAGTGTGGATTCTTAGACTTTTCTCTTCACATTTACCCTTGTCAGGTGAGAATCCCTTCTCTCATATATTCTGCTCATTTATGTATATACTCCTCGGATTTCCCCTCTGTCAGTTGTGTGGTAGTGTGATCTCCACAGCTGGTTTCCTTTACATCCCGATCTCCCAGGTGAGACCCATATCCTGTAGCTAGTCTTGAATTCATCTTTGGATCCCTCTCTGTCAAATCACATGATATTTGGCTGTCTTGGGGAGTTGCCCTTACAGCTCCTAACCCTCACTCTGGTATTTACACCAATGAGCAACTCTCATACCCATTCACCTTCATGGATCCTCGTGGCCCAGATTGATAACTGCATAGAAGAATGGAAGGATCACCATTTTAATTCACTTGATTTAACAGAGAAGCTATATTGAGAGAAATATGAAAGTTATTTGAGCAATTTGGAGGACTGGAGCCACCACCCACAAGGCAAGCTCATCCTAGCACTGCAGCAGCAGCACTTACATGATAGATCACTGTATGCATACCATTCTATCTATGTTATACCTTCTAATAGTTCAATGTCACTCTAGGGCTCTCACTGGAGTGGGATCCCTGCAGAACCCTCTGCCAACTATGCACAAACTCACACATGATGAGTTTGATGCCACTGTGCTGTCAAGATTGGATTTGGGTGTTTAGTATCATGTGCCAGCAAATCACAGATAGGTGAACACAGTGAATACCTGAATGCCTTGTGCAGTGAAAGTTTGGCAAAGGGAGCTGAACCCTTAAATGTGTGTAAAGTGTAGAGTGATCTAAGTAAAGGACCCTGGTCTACAGTTGAAGTGAAAGGCTCATGCAGCTCAACAATATAACATGTGAAGCTCCACAGAAAGGTCGTTCAAGTTGGAAGGATCCTTTGCCAACAGCAAGGTGAGGCCCTGAAGGGTGAAGTAGTGAAGGCAAAAGGTGAAGACTCACAAGTGAAGTCCCGGTCCTTCCTAAGGGGTGTAACCTAGGAGGGGGGTTCAGGACAATGATGGCAAGGTAATGCACAAGGTGGATGTATGATAATTGAACTAGAGAATATACAAGCAAATACAAGCTACTTATACTGAAGAGATGGGCGGTAGTAGCGAATGGAGAGGGGCCATCATAAGTTGGAATGAAACAGGAGGTGTAGGGCTGGGATACATAATAGACAAGACGCATAACAGTTTGATACAAACATGAAATGATGGGGAGGTGAATTAGCAAAAAGCAAAAGGAAAACATGCACTGGAATTTGTATCATCCTAACCCACACTACCTCTTGGCCCAAAGGCTTGACCCTGCATGAAAGGTGGGCCAAGCATGCTGTGAATATTCCCTGACCATTCAAACATCAGTGTGGACCTGTAAGGGCAACTTTTCCTAGATGGCAGAACTCACACGGTCTGGCAGAGGAGGATCCAAAGACATGAATAAGGGCTATCTATCTACATGACATACAACTTACCTGGCAGATGCGGATCCAAAGAGGAAAACCTAAGGACCTCCACTGTCAGGGGACACCCTGTTTTCCATTTCCAGTTCCAACACACCCAGTTTCGACTCCATTTCCGACTCCGCTTCCAGTTCCGATTCCATCTCCGCCTCCGCTTTCGGAAATGATTCCGCTTCTGGGAGAACTTCCACCAGTTCTGTTCGCTTTGCCAGTTCCACTCCAATTTCCGACTTCCACTCTCGGAACAGTGTCGGAAATCAAGCGACTCGCATAATAGGTGGCATCAAGGGTCGATCAAGGGTCAGGGAGGTCAGGAGGATGCAGGGTTGATGGCGGGTGCCAAGTGTTGTCCCTGGCTGCGCAGCGTAGTATAATACGGGCTCGCTGACATTGGGGGTCCTTAGACTTTTCTCTTTGGATTTCCCCTTGTCAGGTGAGAATCCCCTCTCTTGTATACTCTGTTCATTTATACATACTTTGGATTTCCCCTTGTCAGTTGTGTGGTAGTGTGATCTCCACAACCAGCCAGGGTTTCCCTTACATCCACAGGCAGTGTACTACTTTTTTTTTTTTTTTTTTTTTTTTTTATATCCATTTTTATCCATTGAGTCGCATGCTCATGTAGGATAATACATGCCATGTAACCGTGAGCAGAAAACTAAACATACACCCTAAGGCAGGGAGGTCCTAATCCAGACTAACAACCCAGAAAATTATTCACTGTAGCATAAATAAGTAAATTGTGAGTCAAGGGTGTGGGCATGTCCCGAAACACGTTCAAAGGAGCCCATGTCTATATACGAAAGAGTCCTTCGAAAAGAGAATAGAAAAGAAAATTTGAAATTCATGCAATGTGGTCCTTAGTTGGGGGTGGTGGTGGGGGCAGGCAGGTATGGACAGGGAGGCTGGCATAGGCTATGGGCTCGGTGGGGGTGCTAGCATTTGGCCAAGCTGTGTTCAGGCAGGCGTGCAACGGCAGGGAGGACAGGGGTGGGACCAGGCAGGTGGATCTGTGGAGGCATAAACTGAGTTAGTACTGTGCATGTGTTCAGCTAAGGGTCATGCATGGGGAGGGGGGAGCGGGCGGTGGCAGGCAAGGTAAGGAGGGGGGTGGGTGGAAGTGCTTGGTTGCATTAACGTAGTCTAACATGTATTCTATGCAAGTGGGATCTGAGAGAAGCTTGGACAGATTAAGCGCATCACGTCTTAATGTGTTGATCAATGGTTGTTGGTGCCGGGCATGTGCAATACAGGATAGCAGAAAGTGTCAGATTGTTTCCTCATGTTGGTTGCATGCTGGATATGTGGGGGTGGGGCTTGATCGATGTGGGAGTCCCTCTGCTATTTTGCGCAGTGTACTACTTATATACCTTGTGCCCCCTGATCAAAGTCAGGGACACTCGCTCCACTCCTGGCACAAGTCTGAACTTCCGCAGTACTCACTTAACACACGCAACTCAGCCTAGGACCTTGGTGCCACTCTGGGATTACTGCTGAAGGCAAAGGCTTGGGAACTCAGTTCTGCCCTGGGGACATGCTCAGGTCAGACATGGACAGGTCAGGACTGAAGCTGAGACCAGAAATGGACCTGGAAGGGGGTTCCCCTGACAGAGCCCAGGGACAACAGATGGAGGTAGCAATATATTACAGCGTTAATCGGAGGCAGCTGGTGGTAGGAGTGACGGCAAATAACATGACTGGGGGAGGATGGATGATGGGTCGGGTCAGAAATGGGCGAATCATCTTAGTGGGCCATGGCTGATGGGATGAGTGAAAGGCAAAGGATGTACAGAGCGAATGGACTTGGTGAGGAGGTTGAGTGACAAACAGGATAAATGCATATATCAGAGGATATTAAATCTGGCCAGTGATCAGTTGGGCCAAAATAAACAGATCATGACAGCAGATTAAGCTGAAATAAACAAGTCATATGTGCACGAGGTGGAAATGGGAGAGAGTAATGAGGGGTTGATTGAAGATCTACTCAGTGGGAATGTACATATGTGACAGCCATATCTATTGCACAGTCTATGGTAATCCCAGACACTGAGTGTGTCGAATGTGGAATGTGTCGATTGCCCAGTTGCTCTACACCCACACCATCCACTGCATACCTTGCATAGAGCTGTCTAAGCACTATGAGGATGCCAGGGTGGGAACCATAGTGCTATGGGGTGCTATATTATCAGGACTTGTCTACAGGGGTATGCATGTTATGTGAGCTATAGATCTCTATAAATAATTCCCCTTTTTTCCTGATGGACTGTGTTCAAAGATGATCTGGGCAGGGATGGAATGGAAGGGGACTAGTATCAGGAGTGTTTTCACACTTAGAGTTTGCACTTAGTGCTGTATCTCAATGTAGTTGATTAAGTAATGTTGAGTCCGCTGGGACTAACGTACAGCGTACTACTGGTAGGCAAGATTCGTCAACTAAATCTTCTTGTGGTTTGGGGTAGAGGTACGGGCCTTTCGCAGCTGGCAGCGCGGGGAATCCCGAGAGCGGAGTGCAGGATCGACCTCTGCCACGCTATGACCTCCAGCCGAAAACCTGGGGTGTGGAGGGAAACTCCAACACCCAAGCGCTAAGAAAAGGAGGAATAGGGAGAGGTGCGTGGGGGAAAATTCCGAGGAGACAGCTCGAACGCTATGCATAGATGATGGTGCACTGGGGGGGAAAGGACCTTCAACGCGCCTCACTATTTTTTAATTCTGACAGCTTAGCTCAGCAATCTTGTTACGGCGTGGCATTGTAAACTCCGCCTAGCACTTCGGCATCCAATTGTCACTTGGTGCCGCAGGAGCATTCCGGCACTTCAAGCACGGAAATTCATTGATACAGATGTGGAAACTTCTAGTATATACCCAGAATATATATATATTAAGTCAATGGATTTCAGTGAGTGCTCCATGATCTATCTTGAAAAATTTTATGTAAGTGTGCGAACAACGGCCAAGCCTTCACGGAGCACTGAAATTTTCATGATGATTACGTTGTTGAATTTATATGTAAAGTATGGAAAGTAAGTGACAATTCCATTCTACTGATCCAACCACTTACATGAAACCAGGTAAGCCCGTTCAGTGGCTTGTTTTAATGAGGGTTGTTTCACACCGAATACGGAAACCTCTTGGGTACACCCACTAAGTTTCAATGGATTCACTATCCACAGTGGTACATGTGTCTTACATAGGGCCGTGCCCCAAAAGATGATAAATGGATAAAAAAACCTCCATGCGAAGCACACGCACGTCTTGATGCATTTGACCTACCTCCATGAGAAGCACACGAACCCACCTAGTCTTGGTTACGGTACGTACGTCGGTGTATGTTGTAATCGTCGAATTAATGTCGGAATTTTATTACAAAATAGAAGAGTATGTCTATTAGCAGGTCCCAAGAACAAATTGCGAAGAAAAACCGATGAGTGTACAAAATATGTGACACTTCATCACTGCGCAATGCAAACAAGACGACCAAGAGCAACAGAATATTTTGCGAGGTCACCGTCTTCCCCACAACGCCGTGTCAACCTGGAGGTCCGATGACTGCAATTCAATATTGTCATCCTCCTCATTGCCTTCCTGTGACGTCAGTACAGATTGTGCCCGTCCCAGATCATCACGATGAACCTGTAACTTGGTTTCTTCGATTTCCTGCATAGCTGAATCAGAGTACCTGGCCTCTTCTGAACCATATCGTCTGCCATTCTCGTCACGTCTTATTCTGATAGCAGTGATCGAAGGTTCACTATATACCGAACCGGCCTCGTCGCACCTTTCCGAGAGACGGGGTGGAGAAGAGGACGGCGTAGCATCTCTGATAAGCGAATGAAGGAGGATCTGACTGAGGAATGCTTCGTCGCATAGCAACGATGCGCCTTCGCTCCCGCTCCCACTTGCGTGCCTGTTCCCTTCATGCGGCATCTCACCCGAAATGGACTGAAGGCTTTGAGAAGAAGCCCTTGTACTGATGCCAAGTGAGGATGCCTGCTTGGTTATGCCACGGCGCTGAGGTTTGATTTCTTTCGCTTTGGGCCGGGGCGGTTTGTGAACTTTGCAGACGGGTATAGGGGGCGGGTTGAGGACTGTATGAGGGGTGGACGCTGGACTGGCAGAAGGGAGACGTGGGACGGGCGTGATAATCGAGACGGGGGAGACCGGGGGTGGAGATGCGAAAGGGTCCCTGAGGGCGGTAAAGTCTTCGGAAGTGAGGGCTCCCGAGAACTGGCGAGTAGGCGGCGTTTCGTATTGTACGCGGACTTGGGTGACAGTGGAGGAGATAAAAGATAGAAGCGAGGATTTGGGGGGGCGGGGAGATTGCGAGCTGGAAGAGGGGGGAATCGATGAAGAGAGGGCTATTCTGAAAACATTAATAACAAAATCTAGCCAAAAAGAGGCTGACTGACTGTAAAACAGAGTGATGATGCCACCGCCCCACAGAGCGGTGAACAACGCACTACACAGTGCATATTCAGGTGCCTGCGGTATACGTAGCGCCATTGCCAAGGCGGAAAAAATCTGAAGCAAGCAGATGAATGCCCATATTCTACGAACGCGTGCAGACTGTGCTGAAAGAATCAAATGTATGATTAGAGGGATGGGAAATAGAGCGGCGACAATTGCCAAAGCGAATGGAAGGGGTGTAGGTATGATAGAGGGGGCTAATGTCCCTTGTATTACTGAGAGTATGAATGCTGTTGGAGCGCGTTAGTGTAATGTGAGGACTGTTTCCAAGCACTGACTGGCGAAAAGGACGAGGGCGAAAATTGTGCTGTGCCGACATGTTTCCTTTTGAGATAGTAAAATACGGGTCGCAAGTACACCAAAAGAACGAGGCGTGGTAAGATAAAGAATGGATGCACGGTCTAATTGGCGTGTTAAGTGGGGAGGAGAAGGACGTGAATGCTAAAGGAACGTACAGCCAAACTCTACAAAGCTCTGTATAACATCTTGTGCCACTTTAATGGATTGGCTCTGGAGGTTCAACGCCAGACTGGCTAGACCGAGTACTGCCGGGACAGCAGCGAGAGGCCCGAGGAAACAGACAAGGGTACAGATTACAGGTGTCGGGTTAACACATGAGGGAGAGCCGACGAGGCGGCCGCGAGCAAAAAATAAGAGAGAAAGAAACGCAGGCAGAAGGAGCAGGAAAGGGGAGGCGGACTCAAGCAAGCTGATCATTGGGGGGAAACGCAGCCAGGTATAGGTGAAAGGAGAGGAATACTCTGGAAAATGTCTAGAAGTTACTGAACGCCGTAGTAGTATTACGAAGATGAGTGTTGTTCGATCCCAGCTGTAGCAGGTGGTGCTCCCAGAAGAGTTGGCAACATACCCGTATGCGATCTCGGAGAGTCCATTAACTTTTTCGATTTCCAGACAGTCGCCGTGTGGCTAAAGAAATTCAAATTCTGGGAAGAATATTCCCTTGCTTGTCAAGGGCATGGAGTGACGGAAATCCGACACTTTTCAAATTGCCGAGATTTCTCCTCGTATTGTGTGACCAAGTTTCTACTCCAGGTAACTGCCAGTCCCGCATACGATCCCGGAGTCGAGATCGGTTAGGTGCGTGCCGGTTCCGCGGCTGACTCATCCCCCGGATTACTAACGGTGGAGGCAGCAGAGACATTGTTGGAGTCCGTCGACGGGCACAGCGTGTGCGCGCGATTCGTTGATGACAAAGTGACGCTGGAACTCATCGGAGTATTCCGAGTACTTAGACAGGGCTGTTCTTATCGGGAGACTTTCCGTAGCCCCAAAATTCCTAAGTTCCTCAGGCTGGTTCTACTACCGGCTCCGCATGACAGAAGTACTGATTTCGAAACCGTAACACCAAAACAATGGTGAAAGTCCTCAGACGCAAGCTATCAACGGCATCTACTCTGGCCGGCACGAATAAGTACGGCAAGAAATATTTTTGGGTCAAACCTGTCAGTACATGTTTTTTTGTTTGGCAAATAGGTTAGAGAGGGGTCGTCACCACCGTCCTAGACTTTTTTGTTTAAAACATCAATTCTGTCACAGCGGACTTGTAAAATGCTTCCCTGTCATCGGCTAGCACTCGGCTTGATGTTCCGCGACGTTTAGAACATGGAATTTAGGAATTTAGCTCTACGGAAAGTCACCCATCACCGGTACATAGGCGCTGGGAGCCCAGGCGTGGGAAGCATCCCGCAAATATCCGGAGCTGCAAAGCGTATAGCCTCGGGCTTTCGGGCAATTACCGTTTTTTCTGGTAAATGTGGGACTTACTGGTACTTCTTCAAGGTGGCCCGTTGTAATACCTATGTGATGGCATTGATCGCAGTCACACGGCCCTGCCTTAGGGGTACTACCTATTAGGACGAATGGTCTCTTCATATTACTTGCCAATACTTTTTCTCCTGTCCGCCATGTCCCGGTCAATCGAAAGTGTCCAGGGCAATGACCAGGAGAAGCGGTATCGCGTCGATGATAAGCCAGTCGTCGCTGCCAATGTTCACGCTGCTGTGCTCAAGCAGGAAGCGCACCAGTTCAACAACAAGGAGCGTCTCAGTGCCTATTTTACAATTGCTGCAGCAGCATTCGGGCTAGTTAGCGACGGATGTCCGTCTCCACTCATCACTCCTTTCAGTTGATTCCTAACCTTCATGCAGACCAGAACAACCTGATGACCATGGCTAACGTCAGCTTCCACGATAACTAATGTGATAAGCTTATGGTTTGATATGTTATTTCCTTCAGGTTGTGTTCAAAAAGCTATATCCCCAAGCCTATACTGCTGACGTATCGACCCGCGTCTCTAACGCACTCCTTGTTGGGGCGATTTTAGGGCAACTGTTCGTAGGCCTCATTTGTGACCGCTTAGGACGAAAAACTGCTCTCGTGGCAACCACCTTACTTATTGTCATCGGAGCAATACTTGGCACCGCTGCCCATGGTGCAAATGGGAGCCCGTCTGGGCTGTTCTGGTTCCTCACTTTCTCTCGGGGTATCACTGGTGTCGGCGTCGGTGGAGAGTACCCAGCCTCATCTACTAGCGCTTCTGAAGCCGCAAATGAGAAGATGATTTCAAAGCGTGGACCTGGTAGGTTATTTGTCTTGTCCCGAACCGGCGTTGATCTATAGGTGATCTCTTTCAGTATTTATTATGGTCACCAACTTCGTGTTGGTCTTTGGAGGCCTGTTAGCCGTGGCGATCTTCCTAATCGTACTCTCGGCAGCTGGCGACAACCATCTGCAGACTGTATGGCGTGTGTGCTTCGGGATCGGCATCATCCTTCCTGTTACAGTCTTCTACTTTCGTTTACGGATGCTCAGCTCCAAGCTATATAGACGAGGTGCCATCAAGCGTAAGCCAAGCTCGTACCCTATATGATACATAATCGTTTCTCATGCGTAGTACAGATCGAGTGCCTTACTGGCTCACAATCAGACGGTACTGGAAGTCCCTTATCGGTACCTGTGGTGCTTGGTTCCTCTATGATTTTGTATGTGCATTGCCTTACTTCCCTATAAATAAGTCATTTATTTAGTCTTACTATAGGTTACATTCCCCAATGGGGTGCGTTCACTTTCGCCTCAGCTTAGCTCTCGATGTCTATTGATAGCTATGTCAAAGGTATTTTCAGGGACAATCATTTCGAGTGTGATACCCGATGGCGACATCAAGCGTACCGCAGAGTGGCAGTTGTTACTCGCTACTATCGCTTTACCAGGTTCGTAGAGTCTACTGACGTATCGTTCTCGATCCATCCCATGCTTTGTAGGTGTCTTCATTGGGGCCGCGCTTTGCAATCCATTCGGACGACGCAATACCGTACGTCCAATTCAATTCATTCCTCTCCTCAGACAACTCAAGGATCGCACTGGCAGATGATGCTTGGGTTCAGTGGATATTTGATCTTTGGTTTGATTATCGGGTGAATTAGGTATCGATACCGTGATGTTTCAAACCGGGCTGATGATGTTTTCTAAGGCTCGCCTACGATAAGATCATTAAAATAACCCCGTTGTTTGTTATATTGTAAGCGCCTTTTTATGAACGTTACCGTATCTTAATGAATCCGCGCCAAGCTACGGTCTCATGCAGTCATCTGGGAATCTTGTGAGTACCTTCCTCCTTTGGGACGAGCCGAGTACTGACTGTCCGCCGCAGGGTCCAGGCGATATGCTTGGTCTAGTAAGCGCCGAGTTAGTTGGCCTGTTACGCCGTTACGCATGAGCTAAGAAGTATATATGCACATCCAAAAGGTCATTTGCGACGCCAGTGCGTGGCTCGCTGTACGGGCTTAGTGCTGGTGAGCCTATTTTGGTGTTATTGGGCGTTGCTGAGCTTTGAACCCTTTCAGCACTCGGCAAGACAGGTGCTGCAGTAGGCACACAGGCCTTCACGCCTATTCAAATAAACCTTGGCAAGCGGTGCGTATCCACAACTTCCGCCCATTCATCCTTGCTCATAAGATCTGCAGATGGACGTTCATCATCGCGGCCATCTGCGGCGTAACGGGTATTTTAATTACATACTTCTTCGTGCCCGATATGACAGGCATTGATCTGGCGGATGAGGATACCAAATTTCTGCAATACCTTGCGGAGAATGGATGGGAGGGCCACGTTGGAGAAGACGATGGAGGGGCGCTCGTCAAGGCATCTGTGGAGGATGGAACTGTAGGTAGCGAGGAGGAGGATGAAAAGGCGTAAGAATTGACAATACAGGCGCCTCTCTTAGTCACGAATGGGTACACCGTTTATGTTGCGAATGCTCACAATTGATTCCCCCACGTGTTGAGTTCCACATGCGCCCCTACGCTCCGCGGTTGCGCACCTATAGGAATTATATATGAGGACGCTTGTGGTGTCGGGCAAGGGCCACGACGCGTTGCGCGTAAGAAGCATGATCGATCGATCGATCGACCACGTATTGATTTCCGCAATTGATCCTGACTCACAAGCGCGACGGCCTTATTAAGGGAGGTAGAATCGGTCAGCAAGAGCTTAGAGCTTAGAGGTCAATTCAAGTTTTGACCAAGCAGCCACCTACTACTCGCTAGATGTGTTTCAAATGAGCTGAGGCAGTAAATAACCATGTGGTGTTTACACAATAGAGCCCAGTTTAAAATAAAGTGGAGACTAAAATATAGCAGACACCGTGGAAATGACTTAGTTGGCAGATTTCTCAGTCGCTCACCTTGACTCATTGCCTCTGATATATCTTAGTCACCTCAGTCACTTGAGTCAGGACGTGCATCGCTTCTGTCTCCCCCGTCCTCTCTAGTCACATCCCTTCTGTCTCGAGTCTGTCCTCTTTATCGCGCCTGTCCCCTCTGTGCCCTCTATCTCTTGTGTCCCCTCTTCCTTTCTATCGCTTCTGTCTCCTCTGTCCTCTCTATCGCTTCTGTCTCCTTCGTTTCCTCCGTATCCTCTATCGCTTCTATCTCCTCCGTTTCCTCTATCGCTTCTGTCACTTCCGTCACTTCCATCACCTCCACCGGTAGCTGAGGTGTGATGGAAGATGAGGGATACAGATTGATCTAAAAAAATTATACGCTTACTGTCCAATACTCGTGTGATGAGTGAACCTGAACGCACATAAAACCGGCTAGTAGTCAAGAGATGAGGTGGCCTACTCACCAACAAGTGGTCTTCACCGGTGATGTGATATTTGACGCAAGGACATCGCTGGAGCTGCCTTGCTGTGCTTGTCGGTTGACGGTCCCAGAAGGCCTTTGCTGCATGTGCGACAGATTGTGCTGCATGCGATGCATCACGTTGGTGTTGCGATGGATGATCCATGGTGCTGCGCAGGCGGGCCACTCTGGTGGGGAGAATGTCCTGGTTGTGTATAGCCATGACCAGACGCCGCAGCTGTGGAAGGGACGCCAGGGAGCTGCGTATTCGGTAGCGGGATCGGGACCTAGCGGATGCACCCAAACCGAACGGAGGGGTGTTTCGTGCGTATTGATATAGAACCTACGCGGTCAAACCATTGCTTCACACAACCCCGCCTTCAAGATGGAATACTTATGACTGTAATAACATCAAAGGTGAACTTACGACCGCGAAAATATGAAGCCGGGCGCATGCTCTTTGTTGTACTTGGTGACCCATCCTTCGGGTAGGGGCCTTGTGTCAGGATTTCTCGCTGGAGCTCCTGTGCGTCGTGGCGGTTGAGACATGGGTAGAATATTTGCACGCAGCCCAGAATATCGATGTACGAGTTATAACGGGACCACTGGGGTTAGCGCCGGTTTGTTTTCAACTGCCATCACCAGCCGCAAGGCGCCAGTCTACACCCAAATCAAAAAGGCTTAGCCCCAGTTGGAAGGATTACAATCACAGGTACATGAGGACTCGATGGAGAATGTGACGGCAGCCAGTATGCGCTTAGAATAATCATTTATATGTGCTTCTACACAGAAATGTTTAGCATGGTTGATTAATTGATTCGCAATAAGCATCGCAAGGACTGGCCTTCAAATTAATTCTGTGCTGAAGCAGTATGGCACTCAGGCTCTTCAAGGCGAGAATTTTCCGAAGCAGTATGGTCTGAATGTTGGGGTATGACTGATATTACTAAACGAGGTGATATGCTGATTCTGCTGGGACAAATAGAGAGTGCTACATGCTTAGACGCTTGCGCCAATTAGACGCGGTACGGTCCAGAGGCGCGTCCCAATCTGATAAACTTTGACTATCACATCGATTCGGGATGACCGAGGATCAGGGCAACCAATGAAAATCCCACATGAAGGGAAGGGGAATGCTGGCAACATGATATGAAACCACCATCAAATTGGGGCATCTTCTCCAAGACGCCACCGACATTGACCAAGGCGGTCTGATGTAGATGCCAAGTGGCAACACTGGCTCGCAGCGCTTGGCAAAGTTATATCGCGACACAGGCGTTCCGAATCTACGGAATAGCGAAGTGTACCAAGTCTGTGATGTTTTTTTGAGTACGATGTTACCTAGCTAGGCTAGAAGAATAGCTGGACGATCAATATGTTGATTGTTCAGGAAACCCAGCCCAAATCGGTGTGTAAATATAAGTCCGCTATTGATCGTGATGAACGTTCGCGGCTCGACTCGACTCGGACTCCGGATAAGTATCGTGTTTTCTGAGAATGTGCTGGCTCTAAAGCAAACCAGAAACGTACAGGACACATTATAGGCTATAGCTCCCGCTCATACGAGTCATACCCTAGGATGATGGCGCAATAGTGCCAAACTCTAGCTCCTAACCAACACTCCACGCTGCTGTAGACGCGGAAAACCTCCTATATAAACAAGCGTGGAAATTACTGTGATAAGGGTGCAAGCGCGGATCAGGCCAGGTACGTGACAGTAGTTACAACTAATTCTCAGCGCTCACGCCTCAGAGCAAGGGTGAGATAATATGTCGGAAGGTAGAAAAGACCGATGCCTGCGTGGGCACGCAGAAGGCGCGTTTGAGAGACGAAAATAAACAGCCGTCCCTTATAGGGCATTGCTAGCTTAGCGCGTGAAGTTTTTTTCAAGGGCATCATATCGGACGCCAGAGGTTTCATATTCAGTAATAGCGTCAAGTTTAGTCCTCAGATGTTCATCAATCATGACCGAGGCATAGCTCCATCCTGCCAATCAAACGAGCTACTGCATGCAAAAAGATTGACAGGAAGCTCGGGATTGACTCTGCGACATGGTCTAGAAGCAGATAGTAAAATGATATATTTATGTGAGGACATAAGGCTCAGCCTATATTCTATATATTAGAGACAGAAATAATGCAGACAGCTTTACAGTCAACAAGCACCTGGTAGATGTTCTCTCAGTATCCTTCATCATCATCACCACCTCCACCTCCTTCGTCCTCTCCGGAGGCTCCACTCCCTTCATACCCTCCATCCACATCATCACCCCCTCCATCTCCTTCGTCTCTGTATGCTCCATTCCCGCCATTCCCTTCATCCCCGCTACCCTCTTCGCCCCCTCCATCCTCAACGCCATACCCTACAGAACCCCCACCCCCTTCGGCCCCTCCATCCACATTATCATCCCCTCCATCTCCTTCGTCTCCGTATACTCCATTCCCTTCATTCCCCCCACCCTCTTCGCCCCCACCATCTTCAACGCCATACCCTCCAGCCGTATTATCACCACCCCCTCCATCCTCTTTGTCTTCTCCGGAGGCTCCACTCCCTTCATACCCTCCATCCACATCATCGCCCCCTCCATCTCCTTCGTCTCTGTATGCTCCATTCCCGCCATTCCCTTCATCCCCGCTACCCTCTTCGCCCCCTCCATCCTCAACGCCATACCCTACAGAACCCCCACCCCTTCGGCCCCTCCATCCACATTATCATCCCCTCCATCTCCTTCGTCTCCGTATACTCCATTCCCTTCATTCCCCCCACCCTCTTCGCCCCCACCATCTTCAACGCCATACCCTCCAGCCGTATTATCACCACCCCCTCCATCCTCTTTGTCTTCTCCGGAGGCTCCACTCCCTTCATACCCTCCATCCACATCATCGCCCCCTCCATCTCCTTCGTCTCTGTATGCTCCATTCCCGCCATTCCCTTCATCCCCGCTACCCTCTTCGCCCCCTCCATCCTCAACGCCATACCCTACAGAACCCCCACCCCCTTCGGCCCCTCCATCCACATTATCATCCCCTCCATCTCCTTCGTCTCCGTATACTCCATTCCCTTCATTCCCCCCACCCTCTTCGCCCCCACCATCCTCAACACCATACCCTCCAGCCGTATTATCACCACCCCCTCCATCCTCTTTGTCTTCTCCGGAGGCTCCACTCCCTTCATACCCTCCATCCACATTATCACCCCCTCCATCTCCTTCGCCTCTGTATGCTCCATTCCCGCCATTCCCTTCATCCCCGCTACCCTCTTCGCCCCCTCCATCCTCAACGCCATACTCGACATCACACCCTCCATTTCCCCCATCTTCTCCACCTCCACCCTGTTCCGGTTCGTACGCCCTAACCATTTCATCCCCCACGTTCCCTCCATACCCCTCCTCCCTTGCATCCACTATAACCACCTCATCCCCTTTGTACCTTCTACCCTCTTCATCCCCCCCGTACCCTCCATACCCTTCCTCTCTTGCGTCCACTACAACCACCTCATCTCCTTCGTACCCTCTACCCTCTTCATACCCTTCATACCTTGTACCCACTTCATACCCTTCATATCCCCCATCGCTTTCATACCGACCATCGCGGTCATGGTCTCCATCCCCGCGGCTAGCTGATGTGCAATTGAACAAGTCAGGGAATAAAATTTGACTATCTGGACAATTAATATACTCACAGATATATGCTTCGGCCAAGAGCGAACCTAAAACCTCGTCAGATCAATAGCCTACCAGGAGCAGCATACGTACCAGTAAGCAATGCGGTGTCAAGCAGAGAACTCAAACCTTCAGCTGCCTGCGGCTGTGGTGTGGCATCATGCTGTGCTGGTAAAGCATCCTGCGGGCCATGCTGCTGAGGCGGAGGCGGATGGAGTGCAGGACCACCGCCTGGCTGTGCATGGCTATATCCAGCGGGAGGGGGCCTGGAGGAGAAGCATATCCACGAGCTAGCACAGGGGCAGGTGGGTCACGCTGCTGAGGTGGAGACCCACCACCTGGCTGTTGGGTGGATGCAGTGGCAGGAGCAGCGGGACCTCCGGCACGTGGAGGGCGCGTGCGGAAGCGGGCGCAGGGGCACGCTGCTGGGGTGCAGGCCCACCGCTTGGCTGTTTAGTTGATGCAGTGGCAGGAGCAGCGGGACCTCCGATACGTGGAGGGGCGCGTGCTGAAGCAGGCGTAGATGGAGGAGGGCCACTCTGCTGGGGCGGACGCCCACCACCTGGCTGTTTAGTAGATGCAGTGGCAGGCGCAGGCGCAGGGGGACCTCCGGCGCGTGGAGGAGGGGCGCGTGCGGGAGTGGGCGCAGGGCCACGCTGCTGGGGTGGAGGCCCACCACTTGGCTGTTTAGCAGATGCAGTGGCAGGAGCAGCGGGACCTCCGGCACGTGGAGGGGCGCGTGCGGAAGCGGGCGTAGAGGGAGGAGGGCCACTCTGCTGGGGGGGACGCCCACCACCTGGCTGTTTAGTAGATGCAGTGGCAGGCGCAGGGGGACCTCCGGCGCGTGGAGGAGGGGCGCGTGCGGGAGTGGGCGCAGGGCCACGCTGCTGGGGTGGAGGCCCACCACTTGACTGTTTAGCAGATGCAGTGGCAGGAGCAGCGGGACCTCCGGCACGTGGAGGGGCGCGTGCGGAAGCGGGCGTAGAGGGAGGAGGGCCACTCTGCTGGGGGGGGCGCCCACCACCTGGCTGTTTAGTAGATGCAGTGGCAGAAGCAGGGGGACCTCCGGCACGTGGAGGAGGAGCGCGTGCGGGAGTGGGCGCAGGGCCACGCTGCTGGGATGGAGGCCCACCACCTGGCTGTTTGGTGGATGTAGTGGCAGGAGCAGCGCATGCGGAAGCAGGCTCAGACGCAGGCGGGCCTAGTGGGTGCACCCAAACCGAACACGGGGGAGTTTCATGTGTATTGACATAGAACCTGTCCCAACAAACAGTCGGCCGCACAACCGCAACCGAAAATGGAATACTTACCAGACATTATAACTGCAACAATGTCGAGTTAACAATCGCGACAACACCAGGGAAAACAAGTGCCTACTCTTTGTTGTACTCGGTAACCCATCCTTCGGGTAGGGGTCTTGTGTCAGGGTTTCTCTCTGGAGCTCCTGTGTGAAACAGTTGTTGAGACATGGGCTTAAAGTTAAGCACAGCCCAGAAATGTCGCTGTGAGAGTTATATAGGCAATATGGGGGTTGGCGCCTGTTGTTAGACCTAAAGGCTCATGCGTATGGAAGGTAATAGCGCTTCTCAGCATCAGTGGCAAGGGCGAGTCTTCACCCCAATCAGAAGGCTTAGCCTCATTGGCGAGAATACAATTCGATTAGAGAGCTCAACTGAGAAAAGAAAGCTGTTTAGGAGTAAAACTTTGGCGCCCATAGACGAATGATTATAGACAGACGCTGACGCCGAAAGACAACTCAGCGCGAGCTTTGGCCAATCTCAGGATGGTCATAGCGCAACAGATGAAAGGTTACACAGGAAGGAACCGCTGGCAGGTGATCTGGCACGACCAACTCGAAGGGCCTTAGCATTGGAAACTGACCAAAAGAGTCGACCATCTGATATAGATCGAGTCGAAGTTCGGGGGAAAGGATTGAGCGGTGTTGGAGCGGGTAAGCGATAGGCGAGGAGCGTGGAGGAAGGTAGTAGGGAGAAAAGCGATGTGCGGTAAGTGTGAGGCGGTTAAGGGGGCCGAGGATATGCAACCCACCATGACCAAGAAACCCGCCAAATAGGTAGTCGTGAATTTTGTCCTGCCGCTGGCACTAGATCGATGGGCCAAGTGGCACGTCAGTGCGCGTTACAAACCACATGAGAGCACGGAATCCTTAGAAGGCATCTATGCAATGTAAGAATATAGTTCTCTCTCGAGGCTGCGCATGACATGGTATCAGTCGAGCAAGCCACAGGTTGAATGCTGTGGGTGAGTAGGGGGGATTACCATTGTCTCTGTATCCACTAGCTTACGGGTGCATTCAAGGGAATGCTCATGATTAGATCATGATTATAATCAGTAGATCAGCTGCCCAGACTTGTCCCTAAAAACCCATAGCTGGTGCGTGCTGAATAGCACAGATGGCGTTCACGCTGCCAAGTATGAGCTAGGAACCGAGAGCTGCAATCAACGCAGGATGTAGTGGTATTGAAGAAGCATCGGACGTGTTTGACACGTCATACACCTCGTCGTTCGCAGGCGTCACCATGAAAACCGGCAATGTTTGTGATGCCTGAGCACAAGAATGACAATAGTGCAGCAGACAAAGGGATCAAGGAGAAGGAGTGCAAGGCCAAGGTGTTGCAAAAATGGACATGCTTGGACATCCCGGGCTGAAAGAGTGCTTGACTTGTCTTAGCTTCAGTCTTGCACAGCGACTGTATATATGTATAAATCGCCTTGTCCGGGTATATCTAGCACCAAGTCAAACTGCCTCATGACGAGTGGAGCACAACGAGAGCCTGTAAGAGGCTGCGAGGAGAGAGGCGCCGTTACATTGATCCCGCATACCGCGTAAATTTGCTTATTCTAATTCAACGGCTCCATGGCACCGCTGAAGCGCAAACGAACAACTGTTGCAGATAGAGAGCCTTCTTCGGAGGGTTCAGTATTCTCTGAGGTCCCAGTATCAGACGGCGAGGTGGACATCTCGTCTACACTTACGGCCAGGAAACGTCCCCATATGGAAGGAGACGACGGTGACGATGAGGATTTCATTCGCGAAACGATGGCTAGGCACAATGTGAAAAGTGGAACGGACATAATTAAAAAAACTAAGGGAAAAAACAAAATCACCAAGGGTGAAGTAGGAGGGGGAAGCTTTCAGAGCATGGGTGCGTCCCTTGCATCTTCACGATGTATCAATTTTTTTCGATTCGGTTTTCCCTAGGTCTTCATCCGGCGCTGCTGAGATCGCTCACATTGCGTGGGTACCGTGTCCCAACGCCTATCCAACGCCTGACAATACCCAGCCTCCTCGCAACACCTCCTCGAGACGTCGTTGGGATGGCGCGTACTGGTTCTGGAAAGACACTTGCCTATATGATTCCTCTCATTCAGAGACTTGGAGGTCGACACGCTACCACCTTCGGGGCTCGAGCACTCATCATGCTCCCTGCCCGAGAACTCGCGCTACAGGTTCTCAAGGTAGGAAAGGAGCTAGCAAGAGGGTGGAATGGTGCCGGTGGTGAACATGCAGGGGATGCAGAAAGTTCGGAAGGACCTCCTGGGCAGAGTCTGCGCTGGGGCCTAGTTGTGGGCGGGGAGGGCATGGACGAGCAGTTTGAGATGATCACCTCCAACCCTGACGTGTAAGTGTTGCCCAACAACATCGCAACCGTCTCTTACACGGAAACAGTATTATTGCGACCCCTGGTCGCTTGTTACATCTTGCTGTCGAGATGAATCTGGACCTCCGCTCTATCCAATATGTAGTATTCGACGAGGCTGACCGCCTTTTCGAGATGGGTTTCGCCACAGCCTTGGACGAGATCCTCAGTCGTCTCCCTTTCACCCGCCAAACGCTGCTTTTCTCTGCCACCTTACCAAAGACCCTTGTAGAGTTTGCGAAGGCTGGGCTGCAGAACCCAAAGTTGGTACGCCTTGACGCGGAGAGCAAGATCAGCACTGATCTCAGGATGGCTTTCTTCTCGGTGAAGCAAGCCGAGAAAGATGCTTGCCTCCTCATGCTACTGCGGGACGTCATCGGTGTTCCACTCGGCCCAACAAGGGAAGTCGACGATGACAGCAAACACCGGAAGGGTAAGGCCAAAGCACCCATGGACGTCGCACCGCATCAGACGCTAGTCTTTGTGGCTACAAAACATCACGTAGAATACTTGACCAACCTCCTGACTACAGCAGGCTATGCGGTTTCCCACATTTACGGCGCTCTCGACCAGGTTGCGCGCAGTATACAGATGGATCGATTCCGTCGTGGCCTTACGAGTGTCCTCGTTGTCACCGACGTCGCTGCACGAGGTATCGACATACCTGTCCTCGAAAATGTTGTCAATTACGATTTTCCGCAAGGCGCGAGAGTATTTGTTCATCGCGTGGGACGAACTGCCCGTGCTGGCCGCAAAGGCTGGGCTTGGACATTTGTAACGCACACTGAACTGCCTCATATGTTAGATCTGCAGTTATTCCTTGCCCGACCCATGAGCACGCGCGCTGTTGGTGGGGAGGCAGCTTACACTGAGTCATTGGTCCTGGGACCTTTGACCGCGACATGGTAGACGAGGATTCAGAGTATGTGCGTACCTTGCACGAAGCAAACGCCGCATTGCCCGCATTGCGGGAAGTAATGAGAAAGGGCCAAGGCATGTATGAGCGAAGCCAGGGAAAGGCAAGTCAGGCGAGTTACAAGCGAGCAAAAGAGTTGATCAAGGGAGGAAAATGGATCCTGGATGACGGACAGGAAACTGGTGTACACCCCGTACTCCTTGCCAAACAGGGTGCCCCGAAAGTACAAGATGAAGCCCGTGGTGCACTTCTCCGAGTCGTCAACTCATTTCGGCCGACCGAAACAGTATTTGAAGTAGGTACTCGGGGCCAGAACGAGGCCGCCGCGTTGATGCAGAACCGGAGGAAAGCTCTTGGGAAGGCTGCTATTAGAGCACAGGTAGCATCGTCACCCAGTGTTGGAAAAGATGATGAACCACTTCCTGTCAATACTGGCATGGAGATGGCTGACGAAACAGATATAGAGGTGCGGCTCATCATACTAGTTGACTTTACAGAAGTATTCATGTCCATACACAGGCTGTCTTTGAGACATTTCGTAAAAAATCTCGCACAGACTTTAAAGACTCAGAATTTTATATGTCGCACCACCAGAAGGATGCAATGACCGAGAAAGGGTACGCACCCATTTCTTTTTTGTGCCGTCATAGCACTGAGCGGCACCAGATACTCTTTGAGAGATGGGGCCTCATTTGCTGAGCAGGCAAATAGAGCCACCTTTGATCTAACAACCGACGAAGGCGTTGCGAGCCGACAACGACGAACTTCACAATTGACATGGGACAAGAAAAAGAAGAAATTCATCAAGGGTGACGGTGTGGGTGCTGACAATGTGAAACTTGTCCGCACAGAGAGTGGCACTCGCCTTCCAGCCACGTATAGAAGTGGACGATTCGACGAATGGAAAGCTAATAACCGCTCAAGTTTGCCTAGAGTAGGTGAGGCAGAACCAGATGGGGCCTCGAGTAAGCGCGTCTTCGGCAGTGGAGGGAGAAAGTTCAGGCACACGAAGGTAACAGAGGCGAAAGCCATAGACAAGTTCCATATTGGCTTCGAGCGTAAGGGACGACAGAAAGCAAAGGACGGAGAATCCGACCCGTCTAGCCGCACGGATGGCAAGGGTGGCAGAGAAAAACGGCCTGGACGCTACGGCTCGAAGCCTATTCGACAGGTTAAAAGTGAATTGAAGTCGGCGGAGCAAATTAGGAGGGCAAGGGGAGTGCTTGCTAAAAAGAAGGCCAAGAACGCAAGACCAAGCCGCAAAAAGGGGAAGCGATGATATAACTATCGATCCATGCATAACTAATACGTATATATTATTATCGACCAGGAATGAGCTCCCGAGAGTCTGCGAATCCAGCGTGTTGTACTTGAGAAGACAGAACACTGCATCATATGGTTGCACTCAAATTAATCTCTGCCCCTAAAAAGAATCTGCATCAGATCGAGACACAACATACACCATTCAATACCGCTTAGAATTTCGTGACGTTGAACTGTCTGCTAGCTTAGGCCAAGAAACTTTGGACAGGGCTACTTTTGATATCATGCATCATTGATTCATAACTTCACCGCGAAAGGACCCCGTCGAAGAGAAGTTTGCTTACATCAAATATCATAGTCAAATATCAGTCTCATTGACTGCCTGATTCCTAAACACCTATTCCTCGAAATGATACATATCTAGTCAAGCCTATGTATAGTGCACTAACTCTCGGATCCGGGCTGTGGTAAACTGATGCTTCTTGATACTATGTGAACTGGGGACAGGGGTGCCTGAGCGAAAGGTCGGCAATACTGTTGCGAGCGTCGACAGCGCTATCGCGCACGCTGAATAAGGCTGACACCAGCTGTGGCAGTCCTCATGATATCTCTCCTTCTCCTTTATCATCAATTACAGGGACGCCACAGGACTCTGCCAGAACGCGCTAAGAATTCGTGAGGCGAACTCCTGAATTTGATGGGGGAGGGAGCTTTGCGACTCATGTGGCACATACGGCGGTGTGACGGTGTATCATGTTGGCAGGCATCTTGGGTGAGCCGGAAGGGCGTTCGGAGCAGTCAGCAGCAGCAGCTTGGGGAGGAGGGAGGGGGAGGGGACGGGAGGCATGTGCGGGATTTCTGCATGTCCCACAAGGTTGTAAAACTTACAGACTTACGGGACGTGAGCCGACTCACACCCTACTAATAGAACCATCTGTCCTGCAGTTCTCTAAACCACGAGAGTTTCTGCAGGACAAGCGGCTTGATTGCTTGGGGCATGGTGGGCAGTAAATGTTTGGAGGCGGAGGTCAACAGTTTTGTAATAGTATTCGTCGGGGAAATGTATAGAAGAAAGACAGTCGGTGGGGGATCATTATGTGCGAATAATATTCTGAGAATGAGTCTGGCGAGCACGACCTGCTTTGGTACCAACGCACAGCCATGTTAAATAATTAACATATTGGTAGGCCCAGCTTCACTGCATATTCTGTGTTCATAACCTGTGGCTGGTTGTTTAATGACACAGGCAACATATATGGAGGTGGAATTATGCACACGTCAGGCAATTATGCAGCAGCCTCCCTCATAGTACTGGGGGGAATAAATGCGACGACGCTGGACATGCCCATAATGGTGTTGGGCAGCATGACCGTGATGGTGCTGGCCAGCATAGGCGTGATGGTGCTGAGCAGCATGACCGTGGCCGTGATAGTGCTGAGCAGCATGACCATGGCCGTGATGGTGCTGAGCAGCATGACCATGGCCATGATGATGGTGGGCAGGATGACCGCGATGATGGTGGGCTAGATGGCCCCGGTGATGGTGGGCATGATGGCCACCATGACTGGTAGCTGAGTAATCTCTGTGAAGTGGTCGTTGAGGCATGAGTGTAGAATCCAAGCAAACAACCCAGAAAGAGCATGTACGAGTTATATACACATCAGCAGGGTTAGCGCCAGTTCTTGCCGAAGCCCCTAACTGTTAATTTAGCTATGCACCTTATTTCAAATACATACTGTGGATAGTGATTTTTATATGTGCAGCGACATAGATTACTCGTGTTGATCATTCGCAAGAACGTTTGGCATCCATATCGTATAAGTTATAACACTGACGAGTCGATTCAAGTTGAATATCTTAACTGGATCAGCTCTTCCTCAGGGTAAACGAAATGACTCGGACCAGCCTAGGCAGATAGAACGATGCTGGCACTGATAGAAAGATGGGAGATGGCGCGCGCCAATAGATGGCAAATGCGGCACTACTCAGAGAATCTTATCAGCAACGGAAACTGCGCGTCCGCCAAGTCCGCAGAAAGTTTCCTAAACCCCTCGGGATAGGCCTTGGAGTATGTGTTATGAGGAGTGAGTATGCGGTAGCAGAGAGATTTAGGGTTAGGGTTAGTGGTGCAGGACCTGCCGAAGACAGATTATAACACGTCGCTGCGGCGTGAGTGACCGCCCTTTCTTGCTGCAATTTGGCGAGCTCCGTCGAGCTCCGACTGAAGCACCTCGACCTCGCCGTAATTTTCATCAGGTTGGTATCAATGAACTGTCCATATGTTTACATGTATATATTTACATGTTTATCCATCTAAGTACCTGCCCTGTCCACATAGAGCAAATAGATCCCCCTAATGCATCTCTGAAGAGATACATCCAGGTCTGGCAAAGCATCTTTCCAGATGTGCATGTATACCAAATCATCTCACCCACTGTTTAGGCTCGAGTGATTCACATCTGAACCGATCCACATCCTGTTTGGTGATAGTATGGCATTGGTCAGGGGATGTGTCAGGGGAACACCAATCACACACTGCGCATTATCGCAGCGTGTTGTTGGTGGCCCCTGAGCTTCTCCTAGCCTTTAGCATCCTTCTGTCTTGTGTTCCGTTTATTTCCCTTCCTGTTCCGGCCCCTTCCGACATCATTCCTTCCTTATCTGTCCAGCCCTGTTATCGCTGGCGTGATTGCTTATGTAACTCGGGCATTCGGTGATCGGGCTAGCATGCCCGAGTTGTGGAGGTTATGCGCAGTAGTCTAGATATAGAAGCTCAGTGAACGAGGTAGTTCACTGAGTATGTATTAGTACTCTACCTAGATATAGAAGCTATCAACAGAGTGAGTGGCTTTATATCTAGACGTCGATAGAAAAGGATACACACCTCAGTGAACGAGGTAGTTCACTGAGGTGCCGCTAACTATGGTTCTGCACTATATATGGCCTCGGGCATATGCCTGAGGCTACTGACATGAGACAACACCCTGACCGATCTCCCCTCCACCCTGACTGCGTTCTAGCTTATCCCCGATAACCCCAACACTCCCCCTTAAGCGGGACGCATCCCTACCAGCGAGTTCAGGTACTCCACCTTGTGCCGGGTTTGGGGTTTGGTGAACATGTCCGCCGCCATGTCAGCGGTAGGGACGTAGTCGACCTGTATGAGCTTCCTGCGAACGGCGTCCCATATGAAGTGGTAGCGAATATTGATATGTTTGGTATGAGGGTGGTAGGCGTCATTCTTCGTGATAGAAATAGCAGAGATATTGTCTAAGTGAATGGTGACCGGCTCCTTGAGTGGTCGTGCGATTTCCGCGATAAAGGTCCTAATCCAGAGAGCCTCCTTCGCAGCGTGCGTCGCCGCGATGTACTCAGCCTCCGTCGTCGAAAGTGCGACGATAGGCTGCTTCTTCGAGCTCCAGGAGACCGCTCCTCCGTCGATCGTGAATACGTAACCAGAAATAGAGTGTCTGTGTTCCTGTGAGGCCCAATCTGTGTCTGAAAACGCCTCTAGGCCCTGTCCCGTCCCTCCAATGATGAGGCACGTGTCTTTCGTTCCCTTCAGGTAACGAAAGACCCTTTTTACCGCCTCCCAATGTGCCCTCCCCGGATTCTGCATGAACTGCGCGAGGAAGGAGACAGTAAAGGATATGTCGGGGCGCGTGCCCAGCGCCGCGTACATTACGGAACCGATGGCCTCCCTGTAGGGGACGTTGCGCATATCGTCGTGTTGCCGGGGTGTGGACGGGGATTGCGATAGGGACAGCTTATGATGGGGGTCGAGTGGCGTGGTCAAGGGGTTGGCATCCTGTAGGCTGAATCACTCGAGAATCCTCTCGATGTAAGCGCACTGTGAGAGGGAGAGAGTCCGCAGCTCACGGTCCCGTTTGACTTCAATCCCCAATAACCAATGTAGATCCCCCATGTCCTTAATCTTGAGGACGGTGCGCAGCTCGTCCTTGAATCTGTGGATCGCGGCCCTTGAATTGCCTGCCATGGTGAGGTCGTTGACATCAACGGCGACAATGAGCGCATCCTGGTCAGCGTATCGGTGGAACACAGCGTGTTCCGCCTCGCATCGCGTGAAACCGAACCTGTACATAATTCCACACAACATGTCGTACCATTCCCTCCCCGACTGCTTTAATCCGTAGATCGCGCGGTTAAGATGGCAGACATGGTTTTCCCTGCCAGTGACCTCATAGCCCTTGGGCTGATGCATGTAAACCGTTTCTGTGATCGGCGCGTTGAGGTACGCGCCATCGATATCGGTTTGCTCCAGCTCCCAGTCGTTCCTGACTGCTATGGCGGCTATAATACGGATGGCGGAGAGTTTGGCGGTGGGGGAAAATGTCTCGTTGTAGTCAATCCCTTCGGTCTGTGAGAACCCTTGCGCGATGAGTCTGGTCTTGTGTGCTACGACCTGACCGCTCGCGTCGCGCTTGTAGTGGAAGACAAGCTTGCTCCCCACGATGCTCGCACCATCCGGTGGTTCCACCAGGTCCCAAGTACCTAGATCCATGTGCTGGCGCAGCTCGCGCTTGATCGAGGCATCCCATAGCAGCCAGTCGTCGCGGGAATGTGCGTCAGTCACGCTGACCGGGTCATCCCCTGCGCCACGTGCCGCTGCTGCCATCGTGTACTCGAAGGGGCGGCACGTCTCCCCCTCGGGCTCGGCGGCGATGCCACTGTCCAGCTCTGCCAGAGCAGCCAAGGCCGTGCCGTCTGTGGGTAAGGGCAATCCATGCGGGTAGGCGGGCGCATTTGCGCGGCCCGTACTGCTGCCTGCGCCGTCCGCGATCCCTCGCACGTACGCCGATGGCTTTCGCGTGCGCTGGCCCCTGCCCTGCGGCGGGTCTGGCTGTGCGTCCGTCCTCTCGAACCCTTCGAGCAGGTCGATCCGCGCGGTCTGTTCTGGGAGTGCTGGCGGTAGCGGCGGTGGTCTTTGGGCCTGATGGATGCTGCTGCTGGCGCCCTGGCTGCCCTGAGGGTCAGACTCCCCCTCAGCCAGTGCGTCAGCAGGAGTCACAAGGATAGGGGCGTCGAACGTGACATTACGTTCGACCATGACACGGCGTTTTCCGGGCCAGTAAACCCTGTGCCCTTTACTCTCGTCGCTGTACCCCATCCACCTGCCCTCGTCCGACTTTGCATCCAGCTTGCTGGAATGTTCCTTCAGCACAAATACTGTTGTGCCCCACTCAGGTAGGTCCGTGAGGTCGGGTTTTGTGCCATGTACCAGCTCGTACGGTGTTTTGCCGTCGAGCGCGCGCGTCGAGGTACGATTTTTTAACCAGACCGCGTGCTGCACTGACTCGGTCCACAGGAACTTGGGTAAGTCCACTGTCAGGATCATAGCTCGCGCGTGCTCTAACAGCGTTCTATTCAGGCGCTCCAACACCCCGTTCTCCTCTGGCGTATCATGTACGGTGAGACTCCGTACCGTTCCCTTCGACTTAAGGTGCATAGTGAATTCCTGCGAAAGATATTCACCGCCGCGATCTGTTTGCAGGTGTTTTACCTTCGCGCCGTGCTGGGTCTCGACCCACGCCTCGTATTGTTTGTAGCAGCCGAACGCCTTGGCTTTCCGTGCCATGGGGACGAGGTAGGTCCATCTATTGTGGTCATCAGTGAAACTGACAAAATATTCCTTGCCATCGTAGCTCTGGGGGTTCGCCGGTCCCCAGACGTCCGAGTGGACTTTTTCACCGAATGTGGAGGCTCGCGGTCCATCCCACGCCTGTGGGACCGGCTTGCGCGTAGGCTTAGCTTGCGCGCATGCCTTACAAAAACTCGGCTGACTTGACGCATCCAAGTCTAGCCCTGTTATGGTACCATCCCGGACGAGTTTCCGGGCGATCAGCGGGGATATATGGCCCATGCGCCGGTGCAGCTCGTCGATGGTGAGCGTTTTCCTTATTGTATTTGCCGGCGCAGCCACTGACTTATGCTCTACCTTGTGGAGTCCGTTCGAGAGTGGGATCTGCCCCATCAGCGCCCCTCTCGAGTCTCGGATCAGGCACTGTCGGTCCTTCAGGAGGACTGAGTAACCGGCAGTGTCGCAGCGCGTGAGGGATATCAACGTGAATGCCAGATCTGGGCAATACAACACGTCCCGCAAGGTAACGTGCGTCGTTGTCTTCCCGTTGGGGATGCCTATCCTCATGTTCCCTATCCCGATAGCCTGGAATATCGTCTTGTCCGCGGCGTTGATCGCGCGTGGCGCGATCTCTTTGAAGGTAACGAACCGGTGCCGGTCTAGTGACATGTGCCCTGACGCTCCTGAGTCGTAGACATCGACCTCGCGGCCCGTTATCGGACTCATTCCTAGTGCGAGTGCGGTCCCAGCGAACGTCGTCGTGAAGGCGAATTCCTCGCCTCCCGTCGCTGTGTTCGCCAAGTCGGTGCCTTTCTTGTCGGTGTCACCCTCTTTTTTATCCTTCTTCTTGGCCTTAGAACGGCAATCTGCCTTCTTATGCCCCTTTTTACCGCAGTTCCAACATTCTAAGTCAGTCCTAGCGCTGCTGGAGGTTCCGCTGCGTGGCTGTGGTTTTCCGCGGACCTTCACTGCTACCAGTGCGTTCTCGCTGGCCTTGAGCTGACGTTCTTCGATGGTAAGTCGTTCAAACTCGTCAATCAGCGTTTCCACCACCTGATCGGGTTCCAATTTTGCCTTCGCGTGCGTTGCAGACATCATGATGGCGTTTATCAGTGGGCGATAGGACTTCGGGAGCGAACCGAGGATGATGGTCACTAGATCGTCGTCGGTGAGTGCCGCGTTCATGCTCGCCAGTTGTTCATGCATTTTCATGAGCGACTCTAGGTGAGTGCGGACATTTGAGTCGTCCTCACATTTCATTTCGTACATGCGTCGGCGCATGTCGACCTTGACAGTGAGGGCCTTCGCCTCGTGCTTCGCGCACACGGTGTCCCAGACCTCCTTCGCGGTGTCCAGGCTCCGTACCTCTATGAGGACGCTATCGGGCACCGTGGTGAAGATCTGCACCTTGATAGTCGCCTCGCGCTGGTGATAGTCATCCCAGCGTTTTTCCAGCTCTTCTAATTCCTCCTCCTCCTTCTCCGTCAAGGTGTGGCCAGTTGGGTACGTGGGGAGCGTCGGGGGGGTCCTAGCGGTCCCCCTCTAGGTGCCATCTGGCACCTCGAGTCGTCGCTAGCGTAGCTAGCGTCTGACTTTTCCACGTTACCCAATTCGTGCCATCCCGAGCCAGCTTTGGGATGGCGAACGACTTCGAGGTGGAGGATGGCATGGTGGGCTCTGCGGGGCCCATAACCTGTGGAGGTTATGCACAGTAGTCTAGATATAGAAGCTCAGTGAACGAGGTAGTTCACTGAGTATGTATTAGTACTCTACCTAGATATAGAAGCTATCAACAGAGTGAGTGGCTTTATATCTAGACATCGATAGAAAAGGATACGCACCTCAGTGAACGAGGTAGTTCACTGAGTATGTATTAGTACTCTACCTAGATATAGAAGCTATCAACAGAGTGAGTGGCTTTATATCTAGACATCGATAGAAAAGGATACGCACCTCAGTGAACGAGGTAGTTCACTGAGGTGCCGCTAACTATGGTTCTGCACTATATACGGCCTCGGGCATATGCCCGAGGCTACTGACATGAGACAACACCCTGACCGATCTCCCCTCCACCCTGGCTGCGTTCTAGCTTATCCCTGATAACCCCAACACGAGTTTGCTTATAGTCGTAGTTAGGTGGCGAAGGGGTTCCTTAGAGTTTTCTCTTTGGATCCCCCTTCGCCAGGTATGTCTATGTCCTGTATATAGTTCTCTATCTTACTTTGGATCCCCCTTCGCCAGTTCACTGCTTGAGTGTAGAGTGTCTGCCTAGGTTGCCCTTATAGGATGTTAGTCATCACTGATGGTGGGAGTGGTGGTGAATGATGTGAATGGTGAATGCGCTCAGTGAACTGCTTGTGCAGTGAACAAAGTGAATGGATATGTTGGAGGGTGTTGGGTTCAATGAATGGGGATGGATTATGCCAAAATAAATGAGTCATGACAGGATCATTAGACTTTTCTCTTTGGTTTTCTCCTTTGTCAGGTCAGATTCCCTCTTATTGTATATTTCCTTGTTTGTGTGTGTGCTTTGGGTTTCCCCTCTGTGGGCTCGTGTGACCATGTGATCTCCACGATGCACATAATAATTTTCCAATTCATTGAATCTCTGTATGTGAGATAGCTAGCTTGTAAATTGATATGATAAGGCTGACCTGTTTCTCACATCATGCCTATCATAGTTGGATTGCTGTAGAAGGATAATACGGTTCATCAGATGAGCCTACCCCATCAAATCATCGATACGCATGCAGTCACATCACGTACTCCGCTCCATCGAAATCCCACGATCAGCCGAGTTTTATGTCCGTGATGGAGAAGACTAATTCGTCTTGAGCTGGAGCAGTTAGTGGGATTTGCAAGGTGTCTAAAGGCGACTTCGACAGGTAGGCAAATTTATTAATGGTGGATCGCAGCGAGAGCAACAGCATGAACCACGAATCGATCGATGTGCTGCCATGTGCCACTATATATCCCTTTTAGTTAATATCAACCTAGTGCGATTAAAGATTATTTTTTTCCTTGACGATTCCTCAAACGTCCTGAGATGGCAGCACCGAGTCCAAAAGAACTTTCTCGCGCTTGATTTTATGGGGCTATTAGGGTTTCGGGTCAGACTGACCTGTATGTATGTTACAAGTACGTCGCGGAGGTGGAACCAGTAAACCTGTTCAGCCCATCGGCAGTTAGGTAACCAACTAACCAAAGAATAATATTTCAAATGCTCGGCAGGCGGTCCGAATTCACACGGAAGTTCTAACATAACCAATCATGGTTGGGCGATGTATTTTGCGGTGAACCCCATTTCCGTGTTAACGTTTGTGTCTCGAAGATATATGTTACCTGAGTGTAAATTTGACAAGAAGGGGAAGTGAGGGAGGATATTTGTCATTGGGCATAATCCCATTTCTTCCCGTCGTCATTGGTGATCTTGGGATCCTGAATGCCTTCAAGGAGATCCACCCCCACACTTTGAAGCGCATCCACTACCCAGCGAGGATAACCCGTTTCTCCGTAATATGTTCTGAAGAATGATCGAAGATACCCAGGAAATTCTCCTTTTAAAATGGCGTCACGGGCGGCTCCCATCAACCTCGCCTGAAACACGACATTGTGCTGTGTTACAGCTTCAAAGTTGCGTCAATATAATATCGCTAGACCTGACTCGGACTCACCGTGAGCTGTCGCGGTCTCGAGGCCGATATTATGATGTAGGAGGGCCCGCGATGTTCCACTTTGACAAGCGGGGCACGGGCAAGCTATATCTATGGGATCCATGTCATGGGAATATCGACTGAGACCTAAGTTGTGGGTTATTCAGTGTACCACGACCGAATACATGTTGGTCGCACGGAGGTTCAATGGTCCAGTGAAGGTTAGAGCGACACCGAAACGTGCTGTCCTGGTTGGGAACACACAGTCGGCCTGTAGGTCTAGATGACCGCACTGGTATTATGAAAAGAACAATCACACCAACCATATCGACGCCCAACGCCACACATACTAGCAAATCTTTACAGGGGTCTAACAGGTCACTTATCGGGAAGCTGAGGATAGCGCATACCTTCAGCAAAGCCAACCCCCATGGCATAGCGTGGCCCTAATACTGGCTAAGTATGAATTGGCGACGTAAAACGGGCAGCACTTACTATCCACCGGCAACTTCGATGTGCATCGAGCAATACTGGATGATAAAATAAATGCCCGCTATAAGAGCATAACGGCAAAGCATAAACCCACATTTTCCAAAAGGTGTCTATTGGATAGATAAGAAAAGTCAGTAGCTCGACCAAGTTGAAGAACAGTCACCTTTAGCCTCTCCACCGCTAAGACCTGACACGAATACTGTCAGCTCAGCGGGGATGGGTACCTAACAGTGCTCATGCCTCCGATTGCATAGCCAGCGACTGACTGCTTCCTTTTGATCATCTCATCCAAGCATATGTCACGCAATTTACTGTCTAGCCCACCCTGGATGATCGCAAACAGATTTTGTTTCGCTTGACCTTTGGATTCATGTTGTGCTATGCACCGGTCGAGCCAACGAATGGAGCGGTGCGTTGCCTCTTCCACTCTCGGCCCTGTGGTAAGACTGGGAACTATGAAGGCGTATATTAGGATCCACACAATTAGCATTATTCCGAAGGACGTGAAAGACACACCTACCAACGTCATCAAGCTGCATAATAATGTCCGCTCCAATGGTGTGTTGTATGGAGATAGACTCCTCTGGTGTAAGGAGCGTGGGCTCTCCCGTAAATGGACTGGCAAACAAGGCACCGTCTTCAGTGATTTTTGTGAACTGACTTAGGCTGACGAGCTGAAACCCGCCGCTGTCCTGGGAAAAGTCAAGACTGTAATTATAGTATTAAGAAATAGGGGGACAATCCAACCGTGAGTAAATTCTTTCGCCACCCTTGAAACAAGTGGGCGCCACCAGCTTCACCTAGAACTTTGAGTCCAGGCCTAAGATTGAGATGATATGTATTGTTGAGAATCAAGGTAATTCCGAAGTCTTCCATCTGCTGAGATGTCAGGCCTTTAATGGCTGCTTGAGTTCCAACGGGCATGAATGTAGGAAGAAGTGTACTGGTATAAGGGTATGAGACAGGTCGAACATTCTAGTTAGACTATGAGCACGACAAGGTTTGGAGGATAAACGCACGGGCCATCTGTAAAATCTTATAAGAACTAACTCCACAAACCATACCAGTGACGAGATGCTTACGAGACATAACCATGCGAGAGATCCTTGCTTTCGTTGTGGAACATTGAGCGAGAACTTCAAAGTGCATCAGATGAGGATTATCGCGCGATGATGATGACCGCGTCGCGAGGAAGGTTTCAAGTGGCTCAATCGAGTGTTTGGTTACTTGTTTTCTGTGTCAGTCCACGATATATGTAGACTTGAAATGGCGTTCAGGCTGTAAGGTTTAGTACAGCTTATAGATTGAATATTGATCAGTGACACCAAACCTCCAAACCTTTGACTCAACTCCGATTGCGACTGATGCTCCGATGTCAACAATCTCTCCGACAATTGCGATCGCTGGCTCGACCAACAACAACAACTGCGATAGTCCTACGGTCTTTATTTTCGACAGATGGGCTTATCACGGAGTTAGGGCGTCGTGGTTTACTGGCTGATCACACCGGAAGGTTGGAATTTTCACCCTCATCCTGTCCAGGCGTTCCTCATGATTTTGGGGTCAATGCCTTTGCAGTCATGCCTCATTAACGAGCTTCCTTAGAACGCCTCGCGTCCTTTACTGCGGAGTCGATCCAACCGCAGGCTCATTGCATGTGGGAAATCTTCTTCCCCTTCTAATGTTACTGCACTTCCAGTTGAAAGGACATCAGGCCATTGCGCTAGTATGAACGTCACATCAATCAAACTGAGTCTACTCTTATGCTACTCTCATCCTGCTAGCTCGGAGGTGCAACAGCCCTTATTGGTGACCCTTCTGGAAGAGATGAAGAACGACCAGTGCAAGCAGTTGAACAAGTGCAGGATAATGCTAGCAAAATCGAGAAGCAACTGATTCATTTTTTCGAAAACGCTCGAATATACGCCCAGAAGCGTTTTTCGCATAGTACACCTTCACAGCGACCCGTAAAGCTCCTCAACAACCTGGTCTGGTGGCGAGACCTTACGCTTATCCAATTTTTACGCTCGACTGGAAAGTCAGTTAGGCTTAGTAGCATGCTATCCAAAGAAAGGTCAGTATTTCACTTTTAAATTTATGGCGGGTCTTCCAGAGCTTTGAATTTTTAGCGTCAAAACCCGCATGACAGCGTCAAATGGGATCTCGTTCGCAGAATTTTCTTATCAACTGTTGCAAGCACACGATTTTTGGCATTTATATAAGCATCACGATTGTAGGATTCAAGTTGGAGGTTCTGATCAATGGGGAAATATCGTCGCAGGTATGGACGTAATAGTACGGCAGGGATCCGACACCCAGACGTCCGAGGATGAAAAAGCTTATGGGGTCACAACCCCACTTCTTGTTACTGCCTCTGGGCAAAAGTTTGGCAAGAGCGCCGGCAATGCTATATGGCTTGATCGCGAGAAGACCAGCGTATTTGACTTCTACCAAGCACGTCATTTCTTCCTTTAATTTCACTGTTGACATACGAATGATACTCCACCAGTTTTTCCTCCGGACCACCGATGCGGACGTTGAGAATTATCTCAATATTTTCACACTGCTTGAGCCCCAAGAGGTCGAAGACATAATGCTAGCCCACAAGGTAGGGTTATTTTTATTATCTTTCGCAGTCAGATGATAACGTATAGTGGACAGTCAGAACCTGAAATACGCTCAGCTCAACGTTCGTTAGCAGAGGAAGTTACAGAGATGATTCACGGAGGTGCCCCTTCTCGCTTTATTATCTGGTACCTTCCAATAACCGAACCTCATACTTCAGAAGCTGGCGTTACTCAGGCACAGGCAGCGACAAACCTACTGTTTGACACAGAACTTGCCAATATCCGAGCGGAAGACGCCGCTGAGGCACTGAAATATGACCCTCGTTATCATGCCTTGGAAGACATCCAATTGCTTGGCATGCCACTAACAAAACTTGCTTCTTTGTCAGGGCTGACTCGTTCCCGTGGTGAGCACACCCCATTGTCTCTAGTTATAATATAACAATGAGTATTACTAGCGGAAGCTGTACGTCTGATCGAAGCCGGCGGACTATATTTAAACAACGTCACAGTAAGTGGACCTGATCGAAGGTTGCAAGCCGAAGACCTGCTTGAGCAACGGATGGCCATCTTGCGCGCGGGCAAGGACAAGCACGTTGTACTAGCTCGTAAATAAAATTGAAGTCGGAATCCAGCATGCCGGTCACCAGCCACCACAATATATACACAACGATCCACGACTCGATCAGTCTACGCGTATGGCACCATACAACTTGCGCATTGCCCAGTAGGTCGCCAAAAATCCGATGGTCCCTGTACAGATATCAGCATTGTGTTCGGCGAAACACGCAGGCTATTCACCAGTTACTAGAAATTCAAGGAAGACGAGCAGGAAAAGATATCCTAAATATAAAACAACACTAGTGAACGAGTCGAACGACAGTCGTGATGCCCAGTAGAAAAGGCCATAGACCAACAGCCAGAAAGCGCTTCCGCCCCCCGTCTTAAAGGGCACCAAGTTAGTACAGTCCAGTATATCGCTCCAAAAGCGCTTACTAGGAAAGCACGCCAGTGCCAGCGGTACTCCTCCGCGCACAAAATGAAGTAGGTGAACAGAATTGTCACGGTGGCTGTTGTGAGGCCAACGACACCTATATACGGTATTTCTAAACGATGGAGCAGCACTGTTTAAGAAAATCTGATAGTTACCGGCTGTTAGGGCGAGGAAGCCAAAGGCATAATAGGCTCGTGAAGCAAATATACTCGCAAGTACGAAGTAGAGTTCAACAAAGGCAGCGCCTGCACACACGAGAGCATGCGAATTAGACCACATACGCGCTTGCGCGAACAACTGACTGACCAAATGGAAGGATACCGCTAAGCAAGGCTGCAGGCTGGTCAAGGGCATCAGGTAGAACCCAAGGATATATGTATGATGTATGGAACACATACCCATGGCCGAAGGTATTTTGGGCCTGGAGGAATTTGCCGTGGAATCTGGTTGACTCGAACAGGATGACGCACTCCCTGTGCGTTTATGTTATGTTTAATTAAAAGGTCCTTTCAAAAGACATACTCACACCATGCTTCTTCCCAATTAGTCCGCCTATCACGGTCAATGGAGCGTTGATCAAAAACCACAGAAGAACTACGAAGAGCATGGTTCCAAACGGTACAGCCCCGGAAGAGTCTGCCGATATAAGGAAGAGATTCAAGAGGAACACGACGATGAAAATGAACCTGCACCCATCAATTAATCGACATGGGTGAAAAGAAAACTCAGGGAGAACTAACGTTGGGACTAGAGTGGCTGTAAAGAAAATATTCTTGCTGTGATCAGTCCCTCCAAGGGAAATATAAACGCGGCTTGATATGTAGCCGGCAACGCTGGATGGAGACAGACAGTAAGGATAACCCAATGCCCATACGCAGAGACTCACAATCCAAATAAGGTCCAGCATATGAGCATTACTGTGGCAAGAGAGCCTCGATTTGATGGCGAAAGGAAACCTAGCAATGCGAACACTAGGAACATAATCAATGGGATGCATCCGTCGAGCGGTGAATAACCGAACACACCGAGAGTGACACCGACCATTGTAGTCAGCTGAGCACCGTTACCGACTAAAATAGACAATGGCATGACATTTCGAGGTGGTCGGAAAACCTCTCCCCATACAAGTTTCCAGCCATAATCCTCTTGCACGTCTTCCTAGTGTAGATATCAGCCTATTTCGCCCGGGATTGCCAAGAATTGGTGGCGCACACTGAGATCCATTGCATTGTATCTGTTGATCTGAGGGAAAGTCAACTATGCGAATGAGGCATCATTCAGAAGACGCCTTACATCTCGTGAGACACTTCGGTACAGTATCATGCTGACCATGCCGCAGAGAAAGACGACTATGACGATAGAATTGATCAGACTGAACCAGTGTATTTTTGGATCGAAAATGTGGAGATAGTTGTCATATCTCGTGGCCTGGGAAAGCATCAGCATTTAACTCCAAATCTGTGGCGTGACATCATACCCACGGCGTCGATGATTCCTATTTGGGACATCAGTGGTTATAGCAGGTAAAGTAAAGGGAACTACACACGTTCCAAGTGACACTATATGTGAATGGCACACTGGTTTCGCTGGTCTCGCTGAGGAAGAGTGCATTACTTGACCGGCCCTGGCAAATAGGACTGCCATCGGAAGCTGGCGCAAAGCTGGACAGCAGGTTAACGGGAAGGTATACGACAGCATCGTTATCTCCTACCTCATTGGCCATACAAGAACGCCCACCACACGATACATGTTGTTGGGACGCGGGTGGTACCTAAGTGAATACTTAATAGACACTCACGGCCGCTAGCAGTTATCTGCGAACCGCATAACTATCTCGTAATGGTTGTGTAGCACGGGAGAAAGGGAGTCGTCATCGTCATTTCCTAGTTCGAAACCCATATCATAAAATACTTGGTCGGACTTGGTGTCCCTTTTCATTTCTGCAGCGGGAAGACCATCGACAAGCCAATTCAACGCGTAGTCCTCGCGGATACGGTCGTTTATGAACTTTCCATCTTCTGCCGGAATGTTGTTGGTGCAAAGTCGTTGACACGTTGCGTTTTGTAGCATTTTGATCTGATTCACATCAATATTCCTGATCAGTTTTGCGTGAACAATCAGGGACATACGTCATACGGAGAGTTGAATATACGATCTCCAAATAAAATGGACCCGAGAGATTCTGATTGTTTCTTTACCCCTTCCTCTGGCTCGCAGAAGTGGAATGACGGATAATAGTAATCGTCTATATCATGAAGGATCGTTAGCTGGTTGTGCATGCTGTTGAGATGTGATTTCACAGTTAATCATGGATTTCTGGACGAAGATCCAAGTCGTTAGCTAAAGCGTGTGTACTAGCTATGCGTGCCACGTACCAGCTTAGCTTGTGGTCCAATAACGGGTGTTAGGGCGTTGACGAAAACATCAACATTTTCGTTTAAAGAATAATCGCGCGGGGCTGATCCTGGTAAGTAGAATGCACGAGCCCATTGCGCGGCGAAGAGGATGAAGCCCGCTAGTCGCGTTGCAGGAGACATGCTGCGAGTTAGCTGGCGCCAACGCTGCTGACAAATGCACCTGCGGCTGCAACGGGAAGCTATCTGCACGGTTACTTATAAAATGCCTACGTCTCTTATGAATGTGTGGTGTGTCGATTAGCTCTGTGGTGGTCAATTCTCGCGCCGTGAAATCGGCAGAACCACCTCCAGCTGCGCAACTACTACTTAGTTAGTGCCTTGGCCAATCTGCCTCTACGCGCTCCATGACTGATACTGGTGGGATCCAGCTTTTCTAAATAGAAAACAGGGCTACTGTACAAATGTTGTGGTGGAGGGGGAGGCTGTTTTCTGTAAGGTTTGGCAGTCAAATATTGGTCCAGAACAGTTACTAAGAGAAGGTATTCGGTCTATGCCGACTCTGTTATCACCTCCCCTCATCCTCGAACAGGCTCACTATATCATGTGCCTGGAGTCTCTTCTTGGAGCTGACATGGGAGCTCCCTGGAGGGCTGCGAGGGCTGCGAGCACATTCACCCCCTTTACTCCTAGTCTATGTGGGGAGGTAAATTATGTATTGCGTGGGTGGTCACGTGACAGTACAGCCCGGTGCCACGTCAGCACCGCAGACCTGCCACGACATCCACCCCTCTCAAGTACTGTACCTGTCATTCGTTTTTCTTTCCCTTCCAAGTCTCTCCACCTATACCTACCCATACTATGAGACACGTCTCCTCTACGCCATCGCCGTCTTTCGTCGACCCCTCTTCGTTGTCTCTACCATCTCCGCCCTCTGAGGCAGCATCCTCCCCTCAGTCACCTGCCATAGACCCGTCTTTAGTACCCACAGGCTCAACTTCTTCTAGCGTAGGTCCTTCTCGCAAGCGAGCACGGACCGACGCCACTCCTGAGGAGAAGCGTGAAGCTCGGGCCCATCGCAATCGCATCGCTGCCCAAAACTCTCGCGACAAACGCAAGGTGCAATTCTCCCAGCTTGAGGATAAAGTCCGCACTCTTCAACAGGAGAATGAACAGCTCCGTGCTCAGCTCGAACAAGAACGACAGCGTCGGAATGGTGCCGAGAAGGATAGAGAAAACGCTGAGCTTAAAGAAAGGTGCGTCTTTTTCTACTACTTTACCCACACCCAGCTAATATCGTGTCAGAGTAAAATCACTCGAGGAGGGCTGGGAAGCTGTCTTGAAAGCTTTACAGAGTCAAGGTCTCCCTTCCTCAGCGTTCCCCAACGCGTCAAAGACGGATGAACCCCCTCCATCTTCTATCTCTCCCGTTGACGATTCGACACGACCACAACCTCCATCTCCTACATTCCCAGTGTTCATCAATACCTCTCCAGTTCTCTTGCCTTCATCACCGTTGTCCGTGGCGCCCGGTATTCCTCAGCCAGTCCATCAGTCCAATGACGAACCCACTCGCCACCTAGCACGGGTGGCGACCGTCGCTTCTACAGCGGCGTCCCTGCAGCGGGTGGGTCCGTCCAGCGGACTCCAATACCATCCCTTGACATCGACCTCGGATTGTTGTCTTCGACGGCTGCCGCGCACTCAGCCCAGGGCATCTCTGAGACACCGACAGACGAGGATCGCATTGAAGAATGGTTCCGGGAAGTCCTTGCGTCGGCCGATAGTTGCACCGTCGGGGACTCTATCACCGGTGCAGCGTCGTCGTCTTTTGGCTTATCTCCTTCTGGCCCTGGTTCAAAGCAGGAAGCCGCCACCTCAGATGTGATCTCCTGCGAGTTTACCCCGGGGTCCATGAGCACACATGTGGACGACATGGAGATGGATCGCTTCTTGGACCTGTTACCTGACTCGGGGGATGAGTTCCAGAGCTTACTGGCGTCCGTGATGGATGATGGCAAGGTGTCTGAAGCAAAAGTCGAGGAAACCTGGAATTGGGAGCATGCCCAACCGTCGGTGACAGCAGTGTGATATTCGATTGGCGTACGACTTCTTTCCTCGCTCCTCGTTTTTCGTTTCCTACCGGATATCTATCTATTTTCCATTTCCATTTCTCCTCTTTGGCACTTATGGACCACCCCCTCCCCCAAATGACCTGCACATTCGTTTATCATCTTCCTCCTCCTTCGTCAGCCCTTCTGACTGACCATGATCATCCCTCGTATATTTGCCCCCGTCCTCCATGCTTTCTGTTGAGCTTGTCTCCTATTCTGCACTGCCGCACGCATGCTCTCCCTACGGGTTGTAGGGCAACGTGCTTTGATGTAGATTGGTGAGCGCTTAGCTGTTCTCGCACTGACGGTGCGTTGGTGTACGGTTTTTCAATGGCACTATACTTGTGTGATTGTGGTGTGGGCAGGTGGGGTTTCCTTAGGTTAGGCGGCTAGATAGTGGATAGTTGTACATGTTGATGGGCGGGGAGTGAATGCAAAATTTCAAGCATTAGAGAGTAGCTGATACATAAAAGTATAAAGTCCGATAATATTTTATTATGTAATTTAAGTGTCAAAACTTTTCCAATTAGTTGGAACATGTGACAGGCACTTGGGTTCGCTCCCTCGCTTGATTTGCACCATTACTTCCTCCAACCTCTTCGCCCCGGCGTGGTTTGAGTTCCGGATGTGCTATCCAGCATCGGTCCGCTGTATGACCTCGTTTCTTGCAGACGGCGCAAGTTGCGACGTTTCCCCTTTTTTTGGAGATTGTTGATAGCGCCGCTGCTGATGATGCTGAGGAGGCCTGGCATTTCAAGTCCTTGTTCCAGAAGGCTGTGGCGATGGCCGCACGGTCAAGGGTACTGAGCAAGAGGATGGATGATGTGAAGGCGCCGTATTCGACGTGGTCGAGTCCGGCGATTGCAGCGTGTATCCCGATCTCATCGATGACGTTCTGGACGGTAAGTGTGCTCGGTGCGAGTGAAACGAGATTGTTGGTGGCCGTATTTATTCGGGTAATATAGTCTGTGAGCGATTCCCCATCATCTTTTCGTATGCTTAGCAGCTTCTGCATAGCGTGGAAACGGCTGTTTGCTACCTGCGATTGGTGCGCGGCTCTCAACCTATTCCACATCTCGATGGGATCATCCATGATCCCCTCGATGTGGACATATTGTGTTGGAGTTAAGGATTTCAAGATAATACCGGCGGCTTCCTCTCGCTTTAGTAGCCACTTTTCTGCCTGTACGGTATCCACTGGCCTTTTGAGGTCTTCGGTGATTATCTGCCATGCATTTACCGTCATGAGTTTCCCTTGCAGAGCCACTGCCCAAACATTATAGTTCGAGCTGGTAAGCTTAACGCTTCTCGTGTGCTTTTCGGCTCTGAGTCTGACATGACAATAATTTTCTTCTTTGTTCAGAGTGCGTTGCCATAGAAACATCTGTTGCTGGTGACCCTCACTCTGTACATTCTCAAATCTCAATGACCCACCGACTCCTTGCTCCCTGAGGAGTCCAACTCAAGGTCAAGGTCAATTGGCGCACATGCTGGAGCAGCAGCTCTTGGCTCACAGCAGTTGCCTGGCAGAAGGTAAGGAGGTGATTCCCTTGTTCCCTTGTCGAGGAGACAAGGGCTTCTAACCCCGGGAGATATAGATCTGACATCGCGGTTCTTTGTATTTGATGTTATGTATGGGAGTTTTTTATACAGTACAGTTGGACCCCCAATAATGCATAGCCTTGGTGGACAACCTCGCTGTGCATTATTGGGGGTAATGCATTATCACAGAGAGGGTGTCAAAACACTTGAATTGCCTTGAAAAAATCATAAAAAATGTCTAAAATATTCTCTAGATTGTTCTAAACAACATGATTGATAAATGAATCTAGGGTTGATTGTGTAAGCACCTCCTCTCCCTGTTGTGCAGAACCTGCATCAGTTTTGGCCGCAGCTGGGCTGCCTCATCCCATTCTGGACCAGTGTGAGCTAGGGCATAGTGCTGCAGTTGCCTTACAGGCAAGACTTGCTCTGGTGGTATGAGAGGTGGGTGATGATGGCCTTTGGGGTAATCTTTGGATAGTGTCTGTCAACCATGAACTGAATGATGCCAATCTTGTCCTTAAAAAGTAAGATTTGACCGGGACCTCATTTTGGCTGTTATAATGGCTGAGGATACTGTCCTTCTATGATGCATTGGCTTCTGTTGGATCACCTTCATGTTCTGGGTAAGATCCTGCTCTTGTGATTCAGATTCTATCACAACCAGTGGGATGAGCTCCAAGGGGTTGGCTGCACAACCAGGCTAGGGCTGCACACCGTCTGTATTACGGCTACAGCCGTATAATCCACGGTAAGTTTATGGATATGGCAGGCCATATACTGTCCGTATAATCAGTACCTCACCCCCTCTGACGGTATGGTACAGGTACCGTACCATCCGTATTGCAGTTGACGGCTCTATTTGTGCATGGTAAATTTAGATACAAGGTCTAATAATCATCTGTTAACGACATAATGCCGCTGTGCACTGAGCGTGTGCAAGATGAAGCTTTTTTTTGCTGAGCATTAAAACTTTGATGGTTTCAGGCTGAAGGCTTGCCCGTTGCAACGAGATTGTGTCATGACCTCCTGAGAAAACTCGCTCAACGGTGGCAGCAGATCCTAGGATAATGACAATGTCAGTCCCAAAACTCCAATAACGACATAGTACGCAACCAGGGATACAGAGAATGTCCTGAGCTAGCCAAAACAGGTTGGGGAATTGAGCACGGTGACCCATCCACCAATGGATTGGATTGCAAGTCTCGAAATCCTCTTGAGGAAGCTTGAAGAATTCATCAAGTTCATTGATTGCTGCCTTCGCCCTCCTCTGAAAGTGCAAAAAATTCTTTTGAGGGGAGTGAGGAGGGGCTGAAGCTTCAGCTGACAGACCGGGCACAGGATTGGTCACTTGTGAAGGCCCAGAGTGTTTGCCGGCACAATAGCTCTCATAGTATTCATACCGATTCGTTTTTGATGATTCAAGATATGCAGAAAGTGATTCATCGCCTGGGTAATCAAGCACCATCCCTTCGTAAGAGATCCGAGGATCAAGTACTAGAACATTGTCAGTAGAACCACGGATCATGATCAAAGCGACGCACATGCTGCCCAAGTATAGAAGGGTGATTCATCATACTTATGATAATAATCACTAAGTTTGGTGTGTGCATCAATGATACCATGCTTGATACTTGGAGAAACACTGGCGGGAAGACTTCGCAAGATCTCCTTGATATCTTCCTGTAGTCCTCGAAAGATAGCATGTGTCGTAGATAGCATTGGGACCTTTGTGGTGGACATCTGTGTCGTGGCACTGCAGAAGGACTTGAGCCAAGACGACACCAGGGTAATTGATGTCCAGTCATCCTCAGATAGCTCGTATTCATGAAGATCTCAGTTTCGAGTCACAAATGAATCAATAGTGCTGCAACAATCAAGTGCACGACCTGTTCATATCAGACTGACATTCTGTAGTATAAAAATTAGAATCACTCATGGAGCATTTGATGCATTGATGACCAACATGTTCTCACATCTAAGATGAGCATTGTCAAGATTGGTTTTTAGGCATTAATATTGTGTATTAGTGAACACAGTGAATGCCCGAATAACTGGTGCGAATAGGTATGCCGTTCGGCGAAGAGGGTGAACCAATAAATGTTCAGAAGATAAGAAGGCTGCCCGAACGGAGCTCGCCCGATCTACAGTCATAGCGAAATAGCCTGTGACACTTGACGATGTAACGTGCAAGGTATCTCGGAAAGGTTGTCTAAGTAGCAACAATCCTTTCGCTGGCGAATGCGCTCCTTCGGAGCCCTTTGCTGACAGCACAGAAAATAGTTTGAAGACTAAAGTAACGAAGGTGAAGTACGAAAACTCACCAGTGGTGCTTAAGTCCTCCTCTGGTCGAAGATAGGAATCTACAGGTGAGGGCTCAAGACAATGATCACAGTGAGGTCAAGCTTTGCACAAGATGGGCGTATGATAATTGAACTGGGGAATATACATGTGAATGTAAACTACTTATATCAAATGCTCATATGGTAACAGCGAATAGGAAAGAGGCCGTCATGAGTCAGGGTTGGATAGGGGTGTGCAGTCGTGATACAAATAGATGAAATAGACATACAATAGAATGGAAGAGGGGTGCGAACATGAAACGGGGGAGAGGAAAGGGGACGAAGGCACCTATGTATGAAAACACGCCTTGGAACCTGCATATACACCACCCTGCATGGACTCTTCGTCTGCCGGGTTGATCCCACACAACCTACAGGTAAGACGTCCCGTGAATGCATCCCGGCCATATGAACACCTAAAGGGGTTGGATCGAGAAGATGATGGGGTCAGTGATGAACCATCACGCCGGGTAAAGGGTGTCGATCGTGTTTGATGGCGTGCCTGCTGGCGGATGATGCGAGTAGCGAATGGTCGTTTGGTGAATGTGGCGAAGGGTGAATGAAGCGAACATAGGGGAGGAGTGGTCGGAGGGGATGGCGAACTCAGGCGAAGATGCAGGAGGAACGATAAGAGGGGGCAGAGAGGCAGCGAGGTAAGGGAAATAGACGCGTCATGACAAGCATGAGATCTGGGCTCTCAGCATCATCCCCGGCAATCCCTTGGTTCATCATTACATAGATCTCTTTGAACCAGTTTTGGCGGCTCTGTGGGCTGGAACAAACACTCCGAACAATTTTTTGTAACTGAAATTAATTAGACTCCAGAGCCTCAAGGCAAGAAAAAGAAAGAAGACATTACTCTAGAGATAGCGGATATAACCCCAGCAGGCCTTGTTGCATCACCCTCTTCCTCATCCTTGTCCTCTGGTTGTACAGCCTCATCATTAAACTGGCGTTCCACGAGTGCGACAGCACTGTCTTGGTAATTGCCGCTGTGTAAAGGATGTCGATCTTAGAACCTTGTATCACAAGGGCACTACAGAACTTGACCAATGAGTGGTATTCTGAATGCTACGTAGTGACAGGTAAGAGTAAGATGCGATGGGGACCGCTGGCTGGTTCCCATGCATAAACTATACAGTGGGTCCCTAAGGGGCCCACTGGGATTATGTAATAACTATTGTACATGTAGATACATGGGTTATTTACACGCTGCAAGATGTTGCCTTCTTGCTATCAGTGTTTGAGATAGCACCTGTACCCTGTAGAAGCTGAAAAACCTTTAATGCAGATGCAGCCACAGCTAGGCCACATGTACCTTGATCACAGCAAGATGAACTGTGTGCGGCATGCAGCGCATCTGAGAGTCCATAGCCAAGAAGTAAACCCCTGCTTCTATGGAGGGTTGCTGAATTTCTAAAGCAAGTGTGTCATTGTTGGTTGCATTGTCCATCACGAGAGTGATAATCTTAGAATCGGGATGTCATGGTACGCCAATGACTCATAGCAAATTGAACAAACTTACCTGTCCAATAAGGCCATATTGCTTCAGTGTCTCCCACACAGCCTCTGCCATATTTCTCCAGAATGTTCTCCAGTGAGTTCTCGAAAATCAATGAGAAGTTCCTCTAAAATATCACACAAATGTTATTAAGAGAGAATGCTGCCCATATCCAGTTAACATACCGAGTTGTCCTTCATTAGTCACATAGTGGGCAACTATTGCCAAAAAGGCATATTGATTGCATGAAGTCCACATGTCGAGGGATAAAGCAACTTTTCCTTCGAGAGTCTATGTAGTAGTAAGCACAGAGGACATCATATGATAATAGATCACACCTGCCTCAAACATTTCATGGATCCCAGCAATGGTATCCTCACCCATCTTTATCACGCGATGTCGGATACCTTCCCGACTAGGAATTTTCACAGAAGGTGCTGGGTGATGTGCATAGGTCATGAGCTTGACGAACTCCTCCTTGTCGACCTCGTCGAATGGTTGGTCACAGGTGACAATCCATTCAGTGAGAAGATGCTCAAATTTTGCTTGATCCCATGGACCCTGATGTACAAAATTAGCTATCATGCCAGGAAGAAGAAAAGAGAACAATTATACATACTGCCGCACTTTCCCGCTGCATAGCAAAAGCCTTCTGGATGTTCTCTGTGGCAGCCTCAAGTTTTTTAAGATACTTAGAATCACCTACTGGGTCTAGCACCTTTTTACCAGATGCAAACCCAATTTCATCAGCTGTTGGCAGCTCAGCACGGTCCTTGAGGACTAAATAGAGCTGATACATCGTCGGAAGTGCTTCAGGTGACTGATAAGCCCTAATGAACATTATTAGTAAAGATTATTAGTTTGATTGAAGCAAAAATACGCAAACCATTAAGGTTACTTTTCATTGGCTTCATCACTGTTAGAATTTTGCAATTGCCATGATAGCACCGATAGTGCTTGTCACCAGGATCACCTGGCTGACCATTGGCATTGTGGGGAACAACTTCATAGAATAGGTATATAGGACTGCTATGTTTCACTCCGCCTGGCTGCTGGGGTGATTTCCGTGAGTGGAGTGGGGTGAGGTATCAAGGATCATACCTTTTTTCTCTGTTCCATACTACGTCATTGTTTCAGTGGGAGTGGGAGGATCAGGAGATGCAGCATGATTGCACGTTGCCGCATTTCGTGGGCTATCCTCAACCTTGACCTCTTCAACCGTTGCCTTGTGCAATTTCTTTTTGGCATGCGTCATGGATTTAGCCTTTGAGGAAGCCGAAGTGGACTGGATCTGTTGTGCACATGTTGTTGATTTGGTTCATTTGGTACTGGGTGTTGTTTTCGATGGGAGCATGTCAGCAATCTAGGTGGAACAAGCAGGTGAGTAGGGAATAGATAGATGTAGTGAGAAACTTGCTTCATGATTTGGAATCATATTGTGAGACACATCTGACTTGGATTCCGAGCTTGATTTGTCACCAGAGCTCAAGTCTGAAAAGTCGCCATCTTTGTCATCATCCTCATCCTTGTCCTCTTCTTGCATGATCTTCTTGGCTTGCTTGCGTTTGCCCTTCTGCTGACGATGCAGATTCCCATGTTTCATAGGACGGCCATCTTCATCCGGCCCTTCCTCTTCAATCAATGCTGCCATCTTTTTTCCTCAGTTCGCTCACTTGGGTTCTGTAGTGATGTGAGTACTGTGGAATAGTACACCGCTTTGTAGGGCGGACGGCCAACCCACTTGGCACTTGAGTGAAAGGAGACAACATTGAGGCTGAAATTGAAACAGCAGTACACGCCGTACATACCGTATATGGCCGTATTTTTATGGTATCATACGGCGTCACACCATACCGTATACCGTGCCATCGGCACATCACCCAGACCCTTGACGGTACAGGTGCCGTGGCCGTAATACGGGACTGTACAGCTGTGGATGTACGGCACAGTGTGCAGCCCTAAACCAGGCATAGCTGGTCCATCATCTGGTCCATCCCATTCCATCTCAGAAGCACCAAGAAGCTCTCTGTTAGAGCCACATGCCCATCTGGCTGGTTTGCTGAGGTCCATATGCAGAGAGTTTGTCCCAGTTTGGGCTTCTGAAGCACCGAAAGTGCCCCTGCGATAATGCATATTATAATTAAATTTGCCAAATCTGTTGTGCATTATGCATTATGCAAGGTTCTAAGTAACTTCTAACTACCATGCTGGTGGACAACTTTTCTATGCATTATTGGGGGTCCGACTGTACTAAGTAATAGTGGTGTATTTCATAATGCGCAGATTCCTTGATCCGGTAAACATCGGTGAAATTGTAAGCACATTTGTCAATGTTGGAGACTGTTTCAGGAGTCTATCTTATCTTTGCCTGTTTTTGGTGTTCTGCACTATGTCATGAATGATGTCCTTACTTACTGTATACCGTTCTGCACACTGGATCCTTTCCTGCGATTCGTACAGTATATGCAACGAGACAGTTCGCCAGTGGTTTCCTGCATAGACGAATACTTGATGTTATATTCATGTAGTACAGGAGCAATGCAGGGGAGCCTTCCTGTGGTACGATACAGTTCACACTTCTGCCAAATTCACGGTTTAATCGTGGTTCTCTCTTGTTTAGGTTCACGGCTTCAACCTGGCCCCTTCTTGCATTAAATGATATATCTTTTTCTTGGTGTGTAGTCATTCATCACCTACAATGCATATTGTGTCGGCGAAGTTGTAGGTTGGATAACAGTAGCCAACGGCTTTCGGTGAAAGTCATAGGGGCAACTATTGTGTGCTATGTACATATTGTTGAACATTCTTTAGAAGCCTGTTGACCTCTGCCACTTTCACAGTACATCTTTTATTTTCATCCCCTGTCCTCTAACACGCAGGAGTGTAATGCGAGGTGAGTTCTGCACTGTGATCCAGGGAGCACCGTCGATGCTGATCTTGAGCTCTGTTCTGCAACTACTGTAATGCACATTTACCGACCCCAGGCTCGGTCCCCCTGCGACAGCCACTGCCGCTGTTACGTATCGAGATTTCCGCTAGGTCGGAACTGGAAAGGACAGCGGCTTCAACTTATGGGTTGTGCCCCCGATGAACTATCGTCCTAAGTATTTCGGAAATGGGTCGGAAGACGGAAAGTATTGAACTAAGGGTTGGTCGGAACTTGAGTCGGAACTGAGGTGGAAGGCGGAACACGGAAGGCAGAGAGACAGAGGTCTTGCTAGACTCGCTGTGCTAAGAACAGGAGATGGAGCAAAGGAAATCAAGTATCGAAGGTGATTATCTGATTGCAGAATAACAGACATACATGACAGGCTTTTATACAAAGAGCTGAGACAACAGGTAATGAGATGGTACTAAGCAAATTCCGGGGGGAGCGGAAGTCGGGTAGGCATACGTGGGAACTAACTAATTGGGAACAAGGGGACTACAAGGGGGGTTCAGGGTAAGGTAAAACAATGGCAAAAGAACAAGCGGAAAACATATCTGACAACAAACTACAAGGGTGACCGGATATATGATCTTGGTGAACGATGAAGCAGGTCCGGAGTGTCCGAGTAATAGAGTTGAAGGAACAAGGGAGTAGAACAAGGGGCGGAATGTCAGAATTATTGGAGGGGCAGAATGTGTGCGGAACTGAAGGTCAGAAATCGGAAATGCAGGGTCGTAACAGCCGCATAGGATGCAGATCTCCGCCCAGGCACCACGCTCGACGCCTGGCGCAGCGTCGGGACGTGTGTGCACACCTTGAGCATCACTGAACTATCAACCTTTGGCTGGAGGATAGACTGTGTTACTGTACAACATTGTGTTTGAAAATATGACAAAGTATCTGAAAATAAACCAATCTATTCCAATGTCCTCGACCAAGGGCCACGCTGGTGAAGCCGGCGGGGCCCTTGGTCGGTACCGACAGTAGCTCCTCCGTTACCTTTGACAAGATGAAAAACGAAGAGGCAGCCTTTGAATCCAAACCTCCTTTAAGCTCATCCGATGATGAATATTTTAACTACATTCACCTTCCATTGCTCAACATTCATCCTTTCTGCAAGCTTTATACATGACGATCAACTGAACCCTAGCTCCGTCATTGAATTCATATGCACATTCTTATATTGATATATACAGATATACTACTACACCACTGCCGGTAGTAAATGTTTTTGAAATGTTTCTCTGATGATGTTGAGGCCAAGTAGCGTATACCTGTGGGAGATTGCGTGCTTATGTCTAGTAAATAAACCTCCACAACTCATTCTAGGCTTAAAAAATATTGAATGTTTTGTCGAGGTTTGGCACATACCTCTGTCAGTCCCTGTCACACCCCTCAATAAGAGCTTGGACACAAATCTCTCTGTGGCCTCACGTTGACCTACCGGCCAGCTCAAATGTCAGCTCTCACATTCCATCTTTCTGGGACAGTGTCAGGGTTCACGCATTTCCTTCCACAAGTTTCTATTTCCTTCCATGAGTTTCCGTTACCTTCCGTCAGTTTCCATAACCTTCTGTCACATGTCACATTCTGTCACCTTCTGTAACCTTCTACAAGTTTCCGTCTCCCCTATTATGTAAGCCTTGCCAGCGCTATAAGACTGTAGCCCGTGTGGTGGCGTTTCCTCAGCTTGATCTCTGAGGATACCCACTACACGGTTGGTCATTGTCCTAGTATCGGCTCTTATCTCCTTGAGTATCTTTGGTTGTGGCTTCGTCATTAGTGTTGCCCTCACAGAAGATCAAGCTCATAGGACGACCCCACACACTTTTCTTAACCAGCCTTCATCTCAGCCTATGGCAGACCAACTCCCAGATGCATACTGGGACTCCCTGGGTGACCATGGGCCATTTCTTCGAGGCCTCCTTTCCAGCCAAGCACAGCAGCTGCAGCAACTTCAACTGCAGAATCAGGAACTGCACAGTCAGATTGTTAACGTTCACGACCACTTAGCCAATGCTGCGCCAACGCTGCTGTTGCTGCTGCTCAAGCCCTTGCACCCTCAGTACCTAACAGTGTCCCTCCATCTACTCGCTCTATCAAAGCAGCGGAACCGGAGAAGTTCAATGGAGACCGTGCAGAGACTGAAGGGTTTATCAGGTCTATCAGATTGTCCATCGCTGTCCAGCCGGCATCCTTCCCAGATGAGCGCACAAAGATCCTATATGCTCTTTCCTTCATGACAGGAGGCTCTGCGGAGATATGGGCACACAACGAGACACAGGCTGTCATTGATGGCACCTCCTCTATATCCACTCTGGAGGGGTTCATTAAACATGTGGAGGAGGCCTTTGGTGACCCAGATCGTGCCAGAACGGCTCGCACTAAACTGCATGACCTTAGGATGGCGTCAGGAATGTCGGCAGATGAATACACGGCTCAATTTGAGATCCTGGCAGGCAGGACAGGCTTTAATGATGGGGCACTCGAGGATGCCTATGCTCATGGCCTTCCAGCAGGTATCCTTGATAAGATCCACGCCCAGCCCTTTCTTCCATCCAACCTCAAAGCCTGGAAGGAAGCAGCCTGTCAGATTGACCGCAATCATCGCCGTCTGTTAGAGGTCAGGAAGGCACAGACACCTCATGTCCCTAATTGCCCTCCTCCTGCCCGTCCACTCCACACTCCTGCTACGGCTCCTGTTGTCACAGCACCACCCAGTAATGTGACACCTATGGACATTGACTCATCCCGCTGCCGCACCGAAACACGGACCTGCTACAACTGTAAGAGACCTGGTCACATTTCACCAGACTGTCCTGAACCTTGCAAGCCACAAATCCGCGCAAACCTCATGGAGGCGGACATTGCAGCAATTGTCTCTAAATCTGTGGCAGCGGCGATGGAGGAACGCAAACAGAAGGTGGAAGCCCCTGTCCAAGATGAAGGAAAGGGTTTTTAGGCCAGTCAGCGGTGAAAGACATGCCCCGCTCGACGAAAGTTTCCGTCTCCCCTATTATGTAAGCCTTGCCAGCGCTATAAGACTGTAGCCTGTGTGGTGGCGTTTCCTCAGCTTGATCTCTGAGGATACCCACTACACAGGCAAGTCCCCATGTATCTATCGTTGGTAGAGATGTTTGGCAGGTCAGAGAGGTTTTGGGTGAAGCTGGGGAGGGCAACAAGCTCAATGGCGGGCGAGGACATGGTTGATGGATGTGGTGGGGTCGATGCAGTGGAAGTGAGCGGTCACAGGTGGAGAGGGGATATATAGCTTATCAGAATGAATTGGTTAGGCGGAGGCCGATATCGCTTATCTTTGGGGTTCTGGACCCTTGACATCATAAGTAGAAGCCCTGCCTGCTGTCCAGTCGAAGAGAGTTTGCCTGGAAGGTTCTGTGAAGTTCTGAAATCTCTGGAAGGGGAGGGACATATATGTGGCTGCTGAGATACGCTGAGGTGCCTCTGGGTTCTGCCGGTAAAATTCTTTAACGAGTCGCTTTGCCCCAGAGACATCTTTCGCTGGTAGCCAGAGATCGTTGGCAGCTCCATAGCCCTTCCAGTGCACGAGATACTCCAACCTTCCACGGAACATCCTGCTGTCTAGAATCCTTTCAACTTCATATTCTTTGGCTCCATCCCATATGACAGGGGGGGGGTGGTGGAGGGGCATGACGTTCAAGGATTGGGTCATCTTCATATGGCCGAAGCAGGACAACAGAGAACACTGGATGTGTGCGACCAAAGGATGTAGGAAGATTTAGACCATAGGCATTTCGTGAGACCACCTTATTAACAGTGTAGGGGCCTAGCCACTTGTGGTCTAGCTTCTTCATTGGGCGAGTGGTTGTGATGTTTTGTGCATTGAGCCAGACCTTGTCACCAAGCTTATAAACTGGGGCTGCTTTATGGTGCACATCATAGAAGCGTGCCATGTCCTCTGCTGCCTTGGACAGGGCTGAACGAGCTTCTCTTGTGGCCGCTTCCATCCGTGTTGTGAACTCATCCAGGGCCTCGAGTCGAGTTTCCCAGACTGGTTCCAGTCCCAGCCTTGGATGTTGGCCACTGTCCAACATGAAGGGTGTAGTCTGGGTTGAGGCATGGATTCGGTTGTTATAGGCAAACTCGGCCAAGGATATCCATTCAAACCAATCATCCTGACGCTGGTTGACGAATAGTCGAAGGTATTGCTCAATCTCCTGATTAACCCTTTCAGTCTGTCCATCAGTTTGGGGGTGATAAGCAGTAGAGGCAGTGACTTTGACACCAAGAAGTTTGTTCAGTTCACGCATGAACTGGGAGATGAACTGTGTGCCTCGATCACTGATGATTTCTTCAGGGAGCCCATGAAGTTTCCAAACATGATCACGGAAGAGTCGGGCAACTCCCACCGAAGTTACATCTGAAGTGGTGGGAATGACATGTGCACGCTTTGAGAGGCGATCGACGACAACAAGGAGAGCATTATAGCCATGACTGGTAGGCAGTTCTACGATCAAGTCAACAGACATAACCTGCCATCTACGGTCTGGGATACGGTTTGGTAGAAGCTTGCCAATGGGAGAAGCAGGGAAGGTTTTTGTCCGGTTGCACAGGTCACAGGCCTTCACGTATTTTTCAATGTAACGTCCCATCCCAGGCCACCAGTAACTCCGAGCAACTAGTTCAGTGGTTCTCCAACGACCAGGGTGACCGGTGAGAGGCATGTCATGGTGTGCTTTCACTATGTCATGTCATAGTTTTGCATCAAGCAGCACATACACTTTGTTGTGATAGAGGACAAGCCCATACTGTTCAGACCACTCTTCTCCTCGTAAATTTCCAGAGGAGCCCAGTTCTTTGAGAGCCTTGACAACCTTTTCATCCCGGTCTACACAGTTCCTTACTCGATTGAGGAAAGCATCACCTTCACCTGGGACTAACTGCGCACCAGCCTCTGGAGGATTCGCCTTGATGTGGAACAAGTCAGGGGTAAGTAAGACTTGATTTTGGTTGTCTTCCTCCCCCGCTTATGATCCACGCGTCGTGAGAGTGCATCAGGCTTGGCTGAATGACGACCAGGACGATGGATCAGCTCAAAATCAAAGCGAGAGAGGTAGAGTGACCAGCGTGCTTGACGATGGTTCAGGTTTTGTGCAGTGCGGAAGTAGGTGAGATTCTGATGGTCATTGAGAATCTCAATCTTGTGCTTTGTTCCCTCTAAGATGTGGTGCCATTCCTCTAATCCCCGAATCACAGAAAGAAGCTCCTTGTCATGGATGGCATAGTTGCGTTCAGCATCATTGAGGCTTTTGGAGACAAACCCCACAGGCCCCATTTGCCATCATCACATAGCTGGGACAGTACTGCTCCTGTGGCATAGGCTGAGGCATCTGTTTCAAGACGGAAATGTTTGTCTTGATCAGGGAGGACAAGGATCGGTGTTGAGGTGATGAGGAGTTTGAGCTTGTCGAAGGACATTTGCTCTGGGCCATTTGGATCCCAAGACCATTGGGCATCCTGTTTTGTCAACTGGTTGAGGGGCTTTGCAATGTGTGAGAAGTCTTCCACAAATCTATGGTAGAAGTTGATGAAACCAAGGAATGATTTGACTTCAGTGACGTTACGTGGTATTGGCCAGTCCCGCACCCCTGCAACCTTGACTGGGTCCATGGCAACCTGTCCTTGAGAGAGGATGAGGCCAAGATACTCCACCTCTAGTTGCTCAAATAGGCATTTTTCAGGTTTGAGGTACAGGTTGTTGGCCCAGAGGATTTCAAGGACACGTCGTACAATCCTACGATGTTCTTCAAGCGACTCTGTGAAGATGAGAATGTCGTCCATGAACACCACCACAACCCCTTCATCGATGAGACTCTTGAAGATGTCATTCATCATCGTCTGGAAGGTTGCTGGGCTGTTCGTGAGTCCAAAGAACATGACTAGAGGTTCATACAGGCCCCTATTTGTCCGAAAGGCTGCCTTCCACTCATCTCCCTCTTTTATGCGTACATTATTATATCCCCAGCGAATGTCAAGCTTTGTGAAGTATTTAGCCCTTCCAGCAGCAATCTTATTCATGATGTCTGGAACAAGGGGCAAAGGATAGGCATTCTTGATTGTTATATCATTGAGCTTCCGGTAGTCTTGCACAAATCTAAGACTGCCGTCCTTTTTCTTCACAAAGAAGACTGGAGATGCCATAGGTGACTTGGAGGACGGATACGATGGCTCTTCAGGTTCTCCTCAAGGAAGTTATCCAGTTCCCTTTGCTCAACCGGTGACATTGGGTAAACCTTTGTGCTGAAGGGTTGTGCACCTGGAGTGAGCTCAATTGCATGGTCCCAGGGCTTTCGAGGAGGCAGTTGGTCAAATGACTCCTTAGAAAACACATCCTTGAACTCCTGGTATGGTTTGGGACAAGGTCCTTGAAGGATCTGACTGGTGCAGACTTGCTGGCCCGTTCAGCAAGCTGTTGGGAGACAGTCCAGCCTGCGCCAATCATTTCAGGACTCTTATTCACAAAGATGACAAAGGTCCTGTCTCCTTCCTCAAGTAGGGAGCAGGTGTGCTGTATGGGAACCTCCTCTTGATTTACACTCTCTTCTGGAACAGTTTCGACTGTGGGCCCTCTGACAACAGGTCTGCCCCCACATGACTTGGGACAGCGTGTCATCTTCACATCTCCTATACGCCAGTCAACTTCTGGGTTGTGTTCAACAAGCCATGTGTGACCAAGAATGATGGCAAGTCGTCCAAGGCTCGTGACAGAGAATGTGGCACGTTCCGTATGATCCCCAAAGGTGCAAATGAGGTCGACTTCTTCCTTGATTGAGCCAGCCTCATTTGGGGTACCATCAATATTGTAGACGGGGATGGCATGGGGTAGGGGGCGGGTCCGAAGCCTGTGTTCCCTCACAAACTCCACATCGATGAACATCCCTGTAGCACCACTGTCAAGGAGGGAGTCAATTGCAAGTGGATGCCCTGTGTCAACGGAGTGGACTTTGAGAGGTACTTTGGTGCATCGGCGGAGGTCAGCAGTACGGACATATAGAGGGACTGGAAGGTTTGCATTAGCAACTGGAGCGATGGGTTGGGTTTTTGGCATGGCTGGTTTGGTTTCAGTTCGATCAGGGATAGGAGAAGGATGCATCATATCGCCTGTGATCCCTATTGTACATGTTTCGAGAACTGAAAACCGATTCGTCGAGCGGGGCATGTCTTTCACCGCTGACTGGCCTAAAAACCCTTTCCTTCCTCTTGGACAGGGGCTTCCACCTTCTCTTTGCGTTCCTCTATCGCCGCTGCTACAGATTTAGAGACAATTGCTGCAATGTCTGCCTCTGTGAGGTTTGCACGGATTCGTGGCTTGCGAGGTTCAGGACAGTCTGGTGAAATGTGACCAGGTCTCTTACAGTTATAGCAGGTTCGTGTTTCGGTGCGGCGGCGGGATGAGTCAATGTCCATAGGTGTCGCGTTACTGGGTGATGCTGTGGCAACAGGAGCCATAGCAGGAGTGTGGAGTGGTCGGGCAGGAGGAGGGCGATTAGGGACATGAGGTGTCTGTGCCTTCCTGACCTCTAACAGACGGCGATGATTGCGGTCAATCTGACAGGCTGCTTCCTTCCAGGCTTTGAGGTTGGATGGAAGAAAGGGCTGGGCGTGGATCTTGTCAAGGATACCTGCTGGAAGGCCACGAGCATAGGCATCCTCGAGTGCCTCACATTAAAGCCTGTCCTGCCTGCCAGGATCTCAAATTGAGCCGTGTATTCATCTGCCGACATTCCTGACGCCATCCTAAGGTCATGCAGCTTAGTGCGAGCCGTTCTGGCACGATCTGGGTCACCAAAGGCCTCCTCCACACGTTTAATAAACCCCTCCAGAGTGGATATAGAGGAGGTGCCATCAATGACAGCCTGTGTCTCGTTGTGTGCCCATATCTCCGCAGAGCCTCCCGTCATGAAGGAAAGAGCGTATAGGATCTTTGTGCGTTCATCTGGGAAGGATGCTGGCTGGACAGCGATGGACAACTTGATAGACCTGATAAACCCTTCAGTCTCTACACGGTCTCCATTGAACTTCTCCGGTTCTGCTGCTTTGATAGAGCGAGTAGATGGAGGGACACTGTGAGGTACCGAGGGCGCAAGGGTTTGAGCAGCAGCAACAGCAGCGTTGGTGGCAGCATTGGCTAAGTGGTCGTGAACGTTAGCAATCTGATTGTGCAGTTCCTGATTCTGCAGTTGAAGTTGCTGCAACTGCTGTGCTTGGCTGGAAAGGAGGCCTCGAAGAAATGGCCCATGGTCACCCAGGGCGTCCCAGTATGCGTCTGGGAGTTGGTCTGCCATAGGCTGAGATGAAGGCTGGTTAAGAAAAGTGTGTGGGGTCGTCCTATGAGCTTGATCTTCTGTGAGGGCAACACTAATGATGAAGCCACAACCAAAGATACTCAAGGAGATAAGAGCCGATACTAGGACAATGACCAACTGTGTAGTGGGTATCCTCAGTTTATAACTCTACCAACGATAGATACATGGGGACTTGCCTGTGTAGTGGGTATCCTCAGAGATCAAGCTGAGGAAACGCCACCACACGGGCTACAGTCTTATAGCGCTGGCAAGGCTTACATAATAGGGGAGATGGAAACTTGTAGAAGGTTACAGAAAGTGACGGAAAGTGACATGTGACAGAAAGTGACATGTAAGAAGTGACATGTGACAGAAGGTGACGGAAACTCATGGAAGGAATTAGAAACTTATGGAAGGAAACGCGTGAACCCTGACAGTCGGTTGTGGTTCTTCCCGGTCTGCCCCCAAAGTGATTGCTTGGGAGGAGGTGGTGTTTTTCTGTTAGGTGTACCATGTCCTCTGTTACGATAGCCATCAGAAGTTTTCCTGCCCTCACGCATCACATGCCCCTCTCTCTAGCTCTCCAGCTCTCTAACATCCATGACGAAATCCTGTTCCGGGTGGCAGGTGGTGTGCGGTGTGCGCGGAAGTGGTAACTGGTCCAGAAGGTAGTACTGGCGTTGTGGGTAATGTGCAAGGGTGCTGATAGAAATGTGGGATGCTGTGGCTGGCGCGTCCGACGGCGCAGGCTGTTCCAAGGTTGGGCGGCACTCGTCCTGAGGCAAGATAGGTCCCAGGGTGCCGCTTGTCATCTCTGTACCGTCTTGTACTCTTCCTGTTCGACTTCCTCTGCCCAGCCTAATTTCCCTGGCACGTAGTGCTTGTCCGGCCCATCTCCAGAAAGTCCCTCCTGTATGGCCTGTGCTGCTATCACGTGGGTCTGTGGCACAATGTTGTTCATCGGTGTCGCGGTCTCACGCGTCGCTGTGTGGGTCTCGGTACCTGTCGTGACTTCGTGCGTGCTCATAGCAGGATCGTTGGGGACTGCCGTGTCGGCCTTGCGTACAGGCTGCGTCATTGCCTGGGCCGTCTCCTCTCTCTGCCTCTTCCCGCTCTCCCTTGTCCCTTTCACTCTTCCCTCGTGCTCCCTCGGTCCCGTATCTTTTGCGCTCTCCCTTGTCGCCGTCGTCTCACAGGTCCGTGCCGCGACGTCGTTCGTCTGTGCTGCTGTCTCGCAAGTCGGCGTGTTGATTGCGGCGTGGTCCTGCGTGCTCTCACGCATTCTGTGTGCAGCGTTGCATCTCTGTGACGCGTTCTCGCGTGTCCCTGTCCCCGTGTCGTTCGTGCGCGTTGTGCGCTCGCGAGTACTCATCGCGGGGTCATGTGGCGCTGCTGTGGGCCCTGTCGTGTTTTTGGGCGTCCGTGTGGCTGCGTCCTGAGTCCTCGGTACTGCCCTCGCCACTGTTTCCCTTGTTCTCGTCCTTCCTTCCCTTGTTCCCGTCTTCCTCGTCTCCGTCTCACACGCTCTCATCTCTCTTTCCCCTGGCCCCTTCTCGCTCGTTGCGTGGGCCTGCATCACGGTGTTCTTCGTCTGCGTCTGCGTCTCGCGAGTCGTTGTGTGGGTCCCAGGTTCATTCTTCTGAGTCCCCGCGTCCGCATGTGCGGCTTCTAGGGTCTGCGTGGCTGCCTCCTGCGTATCCTGCGTAGTCGTGGTCTGGTTCGGGGTCTGTGTCTGTGCGCTCAGGGTTGCATCCATCTTGGGCATACCTGGGCTCGCTCTTTTGTGGCACGCGCCGCACCGGTGGCAGCTATCGTGCGTGGGTGCTGGCGGTAAGGGGAAGGTGCGTGGGGCTGGTGGGGCTGACACAGCGTGTTGTCCTTGTACCGTCATCGTCATCGTCGTGCGGCCGCGGGCCGTCTCCCTTTCCTGCTCTCAGTCTGCCCTGCTGTCCACCCTCTCTCAGCCACCTCTGTCCATGAACTCGTGCTCTGCCTCTCGTTCTCTGCTGTGCTCGAGCTCACGCGTTCTCTGGTTCACTAGCTCGCGCGCTGTCACTTGGCCGGTCTGAATCGCCTGCTGGTTCACGTTGGATAAGCTCTCTTGGAGGCCTACCTCTGATTGGAGCTGTCTCCTCTCGCACTCTCTATCTCTGCGCGACTGGTTCTTTTTCCTCGTTCGCTGGCCCCGTGTCGCGCTCATGGCCTGGTCCTGCGCGTCTGGTGTGCCCTCCTCTGCTCAAGCGTTTTCCGGCTCAGCCCTTAGCTCTGCCTTCCCCATCTCACGCTTGGCCTCATCTTCTATCGCAGGTATGGGCTTGTGTGTGGCTGTCTGTGGCCATCTCATGCAGAATGTGCGTTCAATCTCTGGCCAAGTCGCATCTGAGTCCTCATAGTTGCGTGTGAACCACTGCCCGGCTGGTGAACTGTAAACCAAACTGAGCCTCAGGTTGTCAAGATTGGTTTTCAAGCGTTAATATCGTGTATTAGTGAACACAGTGAATACCCGAATAACTTGTGCGAATAAGTATGCCGTTTGGCGAATAGGTGAACCAATGAATGTTCACAAGGTAAGAGGGTTTGCCTAAACGGGGCTCGCCCTATCTACAGTCGTAGCTAAATAGCCCGTGGCTCTTGACGATGTAACGTGCAAGGTCTCACGGAAGGGCTGTCTAAGTCTCGACAATCCCTTCGCTGGCGAAGGTGCTCCTTCGGAGCCCTTCGCCAACAGCACAGAAAATGGTTTGAAGGCTAAGGTAACGAAGATGAAGTATGAGAACTCACCAGTGGCGCCTAAGTCCTCTGCTAGTCGAAGATGGAAATCTCCAAGAGAAGGCTTAGGATGATGACCACGGCGAGGTCAAAGCTGCACAAGATGAACGATGTATGATAATTGAACTGGGGAATATACATGCGAATGTAAACTACTTATATCGAATGCTCGTAAGGTATCAGCGAATAGGAAAGAGGCCATTGTGAGTTGGGGTTGGATAGGGGTGCGCGGTCATGATACCAGGTAGATGGAATAAACATACAATAGAGTGAGGGGAGAATGAGAACATGAAATGACGGAGAATAAAGGGAGCGAAGGCATTTATGGACAAAACCATGTCTTGGGACCCGCATACATGCTACCCTGCACGGACTCTCCGTTTACTGGGTTGACCCCACACGACCTATGGAAGAGACGTCCTGCGATCACACCTTGGCCATATGAACACCCAATGGGGTTGGATTAAGAAGATGATGGGGTTTATGATGAGCCATCATGCCGGGTAAATGGTATTGCTCATATTTGATGGCGTGCCTGCTGATGAAATGCGCGAGCAGCGAATAGCGGTTCAGAGAATGGGGCGAACAGCGGGTAGGGTGGACGTAGAGGGGAAGTGGTCGGTAGGTGCGGTGAACTCTGGCGAAGATGCTAGGGAGTGACAAGGGGGAACATAGAGGTAGTGCGGTAGGAGAAATAAACCGGTCGTGACAGTACCCCCCTTCTAGCTTCGGAGTCCAATGATGCTGCATCCTATGGTGGGGCGGAACCGTTAAAGACGTAATGGGTCCCCCGATGGGATCTCTGAAGCCTGGGCCCTGCGTAGCTGCGTGGTCCGTGCACGACTTCTTTTTCTGTTTAAAAACACGGCGCGGAACGGGGTTATGGGGCCCAACTAAGCACCCCAGCCGAGAGTACTGTTCTTATGACGACACCTGGGTTCTCAGCTCTCCTCGATCGGTCGCTGGTTGTGTCGAGGGTTAGGCCGGAGCTTCGGGGAGAGTCGCGAGGGGATGTGGAGCAGTGGTTGGTCGATGCGGCAGGGGTCCAAGTGAGTACCGGCCTGTTTCTTTGTTAGCTTTCGTTCACTTAACGATGAGGTCTAGGAGGAGCTTCGGAAAATGCTAGAGGCCGAGGAGGTGATTGACCACACGTTTGAGAGACCGTCCAAAGTAGACGAGCTGGCGGCGGAGATTCAGAAAACAAGGGTGTGGTTGGAGAGCTCGGTATCGACGTTGGAATCGGTACCCATAGAAGCGGATATTAATTCGACCCCGGCTCCGATTTTTACGCTGACGTCGAAGGGGTGCGAAGAAAGGGAGGTGACTAGAGAGGACCCAGAAGGTACGGTTTTCTCCTGTATACTTGTGACGTCCATGCTAACTTGGTGATGTACTCGGCAAAGTTCCCTGCTCTGGTTCGCAGTCGGCCGGGGGTATGCCTGGGTCAGCGAAAGCTGCAGAGCCTGTCAGGGTGAGGCGACTGTGCATCTGCTTCACCCCCGATGGCGAAGGTAGGAGGGCAAGGATAGCCAGGGGTATGGTCAGGACGATGGCCAAGTATGATGCGCAACCCGCGAGTACCCTTACGAGCCATCGAGGGGGAAGCGAAGAGGTTGATGGGGAGCTCGGAGCGTCCGAAGAGGCGTCGGGTGCAGGCGAAGAATGAGTCGAAAGGAGTTGGATGAGGATTGAGAGGAGATTAATTAAGGGAGTTGAATCTATAGGTAGAATGTGAACAGAGTATTGTTTTCTTGGGGTTCGGTAAATGTCTAAGCCTTGGGTTTCTGGGGGTACTTCACATGGAACTCGGCGAGTCTGCGAGCAGAATTAGTAACATTCGAAGAGGGTTCCCAAGACGTAGCGTCGGGAGTGTGTTCGTATCCCTTCCACTCCACTAGGTATTCCAATCGCTTCCGGCGAATGCGACTATCGAGGATCTTCATGATCTCGTATTCGTCCGCAGAGTCAATTTCGATAGGTGGTGGGGGGTCTGCATATCGACCTGGGATGGTGGATGTCGTGGCGGGTTCGAGAAGGGATACATGAAACACAGGGTGGATCTGGCGAAGGTCCAGTGGTAAGCCTAAGTGAAACGCATGAGAAGATATTTTAGCCGTGATAGGATATGGGCCAAGTCTTCGATGGTTGAGTTTCTTTGAAGGTCGTTTTGTGCGAATATTTCGCGAGTCGAGCCATACTCTGTCGCCGACCTGAAACTCAGGGATTGGAATGCGGCGAGTGGTTGTGGCCAAAGTGTACTGGATAATTGATTTCTTGATTTGATCTCGAAGGTATTGGTGAAGGTCCTTGAGGTCTGCCGACTGGCGATAAGCGTCCTTGGAAGCGACCGAAGTGAGCGATACTTCGAGCTTGGGATGGAAACCTTTGTTGGCGAAGAAGGGTGTGACCTGAGTCGCCGAATGGGCTGTGTTGTTGTAAGCGAATTCGGCGAGAGGCAAGAGGTCGACCCAATCATCCTGCTGGTAGTTGATATAGACTCGGAGATACTGCTCGAGGATTTGGTTTACTCGTTCAGTCTGTCCATCGGTTTGGGGGTGGTAGGCTGTAGAAAGGTTGCCTTTGATGCCGAGGATTTCGCAGAGAGACGTCCAGAATTGGGATGTGAAGTGCTTCCCTCGATCGGAGATGATGTCGCTGGGGCTACCGTGTTTAGCGAATACGTGTCGAAGGAAGAGCATGGCGACGTCTCCTGAATCGATGTCTGAGAATGTCGGAATGAACAGGGCCATCTTCGTTAGCCTGTTGACAATGACAAGGATCATATCGTGCCCATCCGACGGTGGGAGCCCTTCGATGAAGTCCATGGAGATCGAATCCCAAGGTCATTGGCTGATGGGTAGAAAGCGAAGTGGACCGAATGGTTTGTGATGAATGGACTTAGCATGGCGACACTTGGAACAGGAGCCGATATAGTTGGTGACAAAGGTGGACATGTTCGGCCAATGGTACTGTCTCCGAATGTTCTTCATCGTTTTGCTGATCCCTGGGTGCCCTGCTAACTGATGATCATGCAGCGAGCGAAGGATGTCCAAGCAAATATCATTATGATCGGGGACATACGTTCGCTGTTTGTATAACAGTGTTTTGCCATCCTCTCCAAGTGACCAGGGGTCTGACTTCACATTCAAAGGGGTGATTGCCAATGACTGAGACTGAAGACGAGTAATCTGGGCTGAGGACAAGGGATCGGTCAACTGGCCCTGTTGGATGGATGTTAACAGTGATGCAGAGTCAAGGATGATGGCGCGAATGAGTTGCCCGGTCTTAAACATTGACTGGAAGTTGTGGGGATTCGCCAATGCGTAAGCACCATCCCCCCCTTTTGGGTACACGTCACCCCGACGGGTCAATGCATCCGGTTTTGTGCCAAGTCGCCCAGCTCGGTAGCGAATGATATAGTTGAACCCTGACAGGTGTTCGGACCAACATACCTGTCATCGGGTCAGCTGTTTTGTAGTTGCGAAGTACTCAAGGTTTTTGTGGTCAGAGAGATGAGGATGATGTGGGATGCCCCTTCGAGGTAGTTTCGCCATTGCTTGAAGGCACAAAAGATGGCGAGTAGCTCCTTGTCATAGATCTCGTAGTTCATTTCGGCAGGTGCCATTCCTCGTGAATAAAAGGCAATCGGGTGGATATCACCATCGGAGGGGGTGATCTGGGAGATTGTAAGAACCTGGCCTTTGGCTGGTTACTTACTGGTAGAACCTTCTTCCGAGCCCGAGCCTTGTGATATTCGTGCCCGAGTACATATGATCCTTATCCTGTGCCCGAGCCCGAGCCCAAGCTTGAGTTCATATCCGACCTTGATCCCATGCCCGTATCCCCTTAGTTACTGATTCCGCTCCATCACGCATCATTCGTATATTACCTCACCCTGACCTCCACTAATCTGTTCGCCCCTGACTCGTACCCATGCTCGTATATAACCCCCCTTGTGTGCATTCCTACTCCTCAGTCTGAAAATCAACTATCGTATCCCTTCGATCCTTAGCTAGCTTCTAAGCCTCGCCTCCTAAGCCAAAACTCGCCTCTTATTCGTTTGCCTCCAAAGTTGGGACTCGTGCGTAGGGTCGGCACAGCACATAAGCTGAAGCCAAGTCCCTCTCCGACTTCCCCATCCAAACCTCGCCCCGTAACCTAGGACCTTACCTCAGGCTTCGCTCCTGACCTCGGTCAACCTTACGAAGGATTGTATCGTAACAGAGATGATGGCGGCGATGGCGTAGTCGGAGGCGTCCGTTTCAATGACGATCGGGTTATTCGGGTCGAAGTGGATGAGGACTGGGGCCTGTGAGAACGCGGTTTTGAGTGCTCTGAAAGCCTCCTGTTGCTCCGTGTCCCAGGCGAATGGAGTATCCTTCCTGGTCAGGCGAGTGAGTGGCAGGACGATGTCAGAGAACGAAATGATGAATCTCCTGTAGAAGTTTGCAAAGTCTAGGAATGATTGGATTTCGTGAACGTTCGTCGGTGCAGGCCACTTTGTGATGGCAGCTGTCTTTTCGATGTCCATAGAGACCCCAGCAGGAGAGATGATGAATCCGAGAAACTCAACCCAGTTCGAATGGAAAAGGCACTTCTCGGGATTTATGAAGAGGTTGTGTTTTCGAAGATGGGCGAGGACCATTTGGAGATGCTCTAAGTGGTCTTCCTTGTTCTTGGAGAAGATAAGGATGTCGTCGAGGTAGACTACAACGAAGACGTCAGCCATGTCTTGGAAGATGTCATTCATGAAGTGCTGGAACGTCGCCGGAGCATTCGTTAACCCGAACGGCATGACGAGATATTCGAAGGACCCATATCGAGTTCGGAAGGCTGTCTTCCACTCTTGGCCACAGGCGATCCGAACATTATTGAACCCGGCATGAAGGTCGAATTTGGTATAGACATTCGCACTTTTGAGTTGGTCAATAAGGCTCGGAATCAGTGGGATAGGGTACTTGTTCTTTCACATGATACGATTCAGCCCTCGGTAGTCCACACACATTCGCAGTGTGCCATCCTTCTTTTTCGCGAAGACAACGGGGGCGCCACCGGGTGATTGGGAGGAGCGGATAAATCCCTTGCCAAGCATGTCTTCGAGATATTCGCGGAGGGCCTCTAATTCGCTGTTCGAGAGTGGGTATATGGGGCCGTGAGGTGGTGTGCCATTGTTTTCGATTTCGATGGTGTGGTCATAAGGTCGATGTGGGGGCAGGTCTTTGGCTTTAGCACGTGAGAAGATATCGAAGAAGTCGTGGTACTCCTCTGGTACCACAGCCCTGAACATTTCTAGCTCGTCCTTCCGTAGAGGGTTTTCGTGGAGGAGTGTGGTCGGCACTGGGGCGTTGCCAACAGCGCGAAGCGAACTGGGCTCAGGGATGGAAGGGTGCATGTTTAACATGAAGGTTTCTTCTTCGCCAAGTTTCATGATTAGCCTGAAGGCGGCTGTGCTGATTAGGGTTATATGCGGTGTTACCCTCCTTGTCGGAGGTGGATCAGGAGGTGAGGAATGGAATGGGAGGTGGTCATCGATCAGTAATTCTGTACATGGTGTACAGGGACGAAAATGACTCGGAGGAGGCTCTGTTTTTGGTCGAATAGGTTCGGTGTCTATTATGGGTTCTTTCATGGCTGAAAATGGACGAATCAGATTGTTAGGAAGTGATATAGAGGACTCAGAGGAGTGATTCTCGATCTGCTTGGTTGAGAGAAGTAAGGGTTCGCCATCCACGTCGAATGTCTGTTCGTAACCAGAAAGATTCAGAATAGGAGCGGGCGAAGAAGCGATGTCCAGTGGAAGGGCCGGCACGTAGGAGAGTGGTCCAATCGCTGTGTTTGGGATATAACCCAAGGATGGCAGGGATGGATGCAAACCAGGAACTGGCAGTGGCGATGTCATTGACGCAGTGTGGAGTTCGGTGATACTGTCGAAGATAGCCGGCGGGGAAATCATCGTACAGGCCATAGCGACCGTCATACGTGGGAGCATGAAGCCGGTGCCGGAAGGAAAGGTAATCGAGAGGGAGCCCCAATCGATCGTTGGTTTCGTAGAGCGAAGCCACAGAAGCCCAAGAACGGTTGCAGCTGAAGGGTGTAACTTTGTGACAAGTAGCGAAACGTCCTGCAAAGAACAGTCGCTGAAAGTGAGACTAGTATCTAGATATTCGTGAATGAAACCAGCAGTGGCTGGCTTCCCGTCGAAAAGGGAGAGAGCGATCGGGGAACGGAGTGATGTACATACGAAACCAGGACGAGAGGAAAAGGAGCTATCAATGAAATTGGAAGTGGCACCAGAGTCAATAAGAGTAGGGATCGAGTTAGAGAGACCGGGAAGGTGTACATGGATGATGAAGGATGAATCGGAATGGGAGCTAATAGAGGCGAATAAATACGCTGGTGGTACAGAGTCAATCGGGCTGGTATTCGGAGGCGTAGGATGTTTATCGGCAAGAATTGAGGAGAATGAGTCTAGTAGGAGAGATGATCCAGGTCTGCCAAGTAGGGCAGAAAGCTGTGCGAAGGATTGGTACGGGGAAGAGCGACCCATGGAGGGGTAAGGCTGTCCCGCGAATAAACGAGGCTCAGGCCCGCCAGGTGAGGCGAGAATCTGTAGAGAGGAGTGTTGGAAGAGAGGTTGTCCCATGAAGGGGAATAAGGAAGGCCTGCCAAGTGGGGCAGGAGTCTAGGGAACGTTCGGTGTGGGGGGAGGCGACCTTTGAAATGGTGAGGCTGTCCTGCAAATAGGTGTGGCGTAGAGTGTGCGTGAAAAAATGGTGAATGGATAGAATGAATGCTTTGACTGTAGCTGTTAGTTCAATTATACTGTCAAGATTGGTTTTCAAGCGTTAATATTGTGTATTAGTGAACACAGCGAATACCCAAATAACTTGTGTGAATAAGTATGCCGTTCGGCGAATAGGTGAACCAATGAATGTTCACAAGGTAAGAGGGTTTGCCTAAACAGGGCTCGCCCTATCTATAGTTGTAGCTAAATAGCCCATGGCTCTTAACGATATAACGTGCAAGGTCTCACGGAAGGGCTGTCTATGTCTCGATAATCCCTTCGCTGGCGAAGGTGCTCCTTCGGAGCCCTTCGCCAACAGCCCAAAAAATGGTTCGAAGGCTAAGGTAACGAAGATGAAGTATGAGAACTCACCAGTGATGCCTAAGTCCTTTGCTAGTCGAAGATGGGAATCTCCAAGAGAAGGCTTAAGATGATGACCACGGCGAGGTCAAAGCTGCACAAGATGAACGACGTATGATAATTGAACTGGGGAATATACATGCGAATGTAAACTACTTATATCGAATGCTCGTAAGGTATCAGCGAATAGGAAAGAGGCCGTTGTGAGTTGGGGTTGGATAGGGGTGCGCGGTCATGATACTAGGTAGATGGAATAAACATACAATAGAGTGGGGGAGAATGCGAACATGAAACGACGGAGAATAAAGGGATCGAAGGCATTTATGGACAAAACCATGTCTTGGGACCCACATACACGCTACCCTGCACGGGCTCTTCGTTTACTGGGTTGATCCCGCACGGCCTATGGAAGAGACGTCCTGCGATCACACCTTGGCCATACGAACACCCAATGGGGTTGGATTAAGAAGATGATGGGGTTAATGATGAACCATCATGCCGGGTGAATGGTATCGATCATATTCGATGGCATGCCTGCTGACAAAATGCGCGAGCAGCAAATAGCGGTTCGGAGAATAGGGCGAACAGCGGGTAGAGTGGACGTAGAGGGGAAGTGGTCGGTATGTGCGGCGAACTCTGGCGAAGATGCTAGGGAGTGACGAGGGGGAACATAGAGGTAGCGCGGTAGGAGAAATAAACCGGTCGTGACACGGCCAAGGGTGACAGCAGTCAAATTAGTGAGCTCCCTATATTCCTCGCCACAGAACCACTACCACGCAGCGGCAACGCTGCGTGCCAATCTTTCAGGACAGACACATGGGCCTCCTGGAGAGAGAAGTGGATCAGGTCACCAGGGCACACACGTATAGCACCGGTAGACAATAGCCTCCCAGCCAACACCTTCTACAAGAACACAGCGGGCCTCACGAGAGCGCAGATCAGCCTCATCACACAGCTCCGCATGACACACATCCCACTCAACAAACATCTCTACCACATTAAGAAAGTCCAATCCCCCCTATGCCCAGCCTGCGCGGGAGCTGATGAATCGGTCCACCACTATCTATTCGATTGTCGAGCCCATGAGCACGCGAGAGTAGCCCTGAGAAAGAATCTAGGTCGCAGGTCCAAGTCCCTGAAAGACCTCTTAGGTGACCCGAAGGCCATGAGAGCGATGCTGACCTATGTGGCAAATACCGGAAGACTGCGATCACTATTTGGTAATGTAACTCCTCTTCCCATACATGACAACCACTAGGCAATCCTACAGATGAGCGACACAGACAAACCTCGATAGCAAGGCACAACAAATACACTTTATCACACCCCATGCCCCACACATCCGCCCCCACCCCACCCACACCCCTGCCCCACGCCCATGCCCACAAGCCACACACCGAACAAAACCTGAAACCCAAAGCCCATGCCCCATACTCGCGCACCGACAAATGCTGGACTCAGCGCAGCGGGTCGAAGGAGGACAACTCATGGACGGCACCTGGAGACCATCTAAGACCACCGGACAAAGCCCCATCTACCTACAACTGCGACGCTCCTAGTTGTCGTGCCAGCCCGCCTCGGCGGCCGAGCACTTACGACGCTAGACCCACCCAAACGACACTAACTAATGGGAGAGAGCCCATACCTCACCTCACCTCACCAACAGCGTGCGGCGACAAACATCACCAAGGGAGATGGGCCGGTGGGGGGAAGGACCCGTCGCCGGTGCAGTCGTCGATGCGAGGATGCAGGGAGCTGGGAGACCCAGGGAGAGAGGGGAAAGGCCCGTGCTCACAGTAGGTATAAACCGAGTAATGACCACCATAGGCACACGGCCTGAGGTCGAATAAATTGATGAGAAAAAAAAAAAAAAAAAAAAAAAAAAAGGATCTACAGAGAGAAGTGCAAAAAGGGTCATGCCACCCAACGCAGACTCCCAGGCGACAAACTCAACAACGCCAGTCCCTCGATCAAGGGCCAGCAGCCAGCAGTCAAACACCAAAAGCAGGGCAGAACTGCTAGCAGATCCATATGCCACAGTCCGCAACAAGGAGCAGGCCAGAGATACCTCGACAGACACGGCTTCCTCGCCAAGGACACCCCCACTATCCCAGACCAGCTCAGCTACGTCCTCCTATCCCTAGTGCACAACTCCTCAGGCAAAACGATGGAGGAAGGAGTCAGGGAAGTGGCCATCCTAATGGTCAATGAAGCCGCAAGCGATGCAAGCCAAGCGATGCTGCAGTACGTGGAAAAAAAGTTGGCACCCGTGTTCACGAAGCTTGACAGTATCGTGGAGTCAATGTGAGAAGCCACGGACGCCTCCAAGAGCATAATGGAAGAGGCGAGCTTGGCAGGCGTGCAGAGAATAAGAAGTGAAATTAGAGAAGGGTCCGCAGGAGGGACCACATACGCAGCCACATTGAAAGGTAATGTTCCCCTATCCCATCCCAACAATCTATCCAGTGAGAAAGCCTGGGAATTCCAGCTGCTAATTGACAAGGACCCAATGATGGAGCACAATGCCCTCGCCGAACTTACAGAGCAGGAGCTGGTAGCGAAGGCCAACGAAGCGATAGCACAGATCACCGACTCCGACCAGCAAATGGAAGTCAGTTTCGTAGGGGCAAAAATCCTCGTGAACGGTGGAGTTTGTCATAAGGCATTTATTTCCTGTACTCAGATGCTCTGTCCTCCCATTCCCCACTCCACCTCCATGTTCACTCCGATCGCCCTTGCCCTGTTCAGCGACCAATCTTCGCTGTTCGCGCCATTCACCATAGCCACACCATCAAAGCACGATCGACATCTTTGGATCGACTTGGTGGTTCATGACTGGTCATATCACCTCCTCTACTCAACCCTCTTTCGATGTTGTTCCTATCATCAGATTGTCACGACTCGTGTATTTCCTGCACCTAGTTACCCCCGTTTCTCCTTTCGCCACTCCTCCTCCATGTTCGCTTGGCTTTTCCCCTCCCTTCGATCACTCCTCTCCTATGTCCTCTCCGTTCACCCTTCGTCACATTTGCTGAACAACTATTCGCTGCTCGCGTCATTCGCCAGCAGGCACACCATCAAACACGATCGACATCCCCTACCTGGTATGATGGCTTGTCACTGGCCCCATCAGCTTCTCGACCCAACCCCTTTGGGTGTTCATATGGCCAGGATGTGTTCGCGGGACGTTCTGCCCATAGGTCGTGAGGGATCAGCCCAGTAGACAAAGAGTCTGTGCAGGGTAGCATGTATGCAGGTCCGATGGTTCCATAAATAAATGCCTGCACCACCTTTACTCTCCATCGTTTCAGGTTCGCACCCCTCCCTCACTCTATTGTATGTTTATTTCATCTATTTTGTATCATGACTGCGCACCCCTATCCAACCCTGACTCATGACGGCCTCTTTCCTATTCGCTGATACCTTACAAGCATTCAATATAAGTAGTTTACATTCGCATGTATATTCCCTAGTTCAATTATCATATGTCCATCTTGTGCAAACTTGACCTCGCTGTGATCATCGTCTTGAGCCTTCTCCTGTAGATTCCTATCTTTGACCAGAAGAGGACTTAGGCATCACTGGTGAGTTCTCATACTTCATCTTCATTACCTTAGCCTTCGAACTATTTTCTGTGCTGTCAGCGAAGGGCTCCGAAGGAGTACATTCACCGGCGAAGGGATCGTCGCTACTTAGACAACCTTCCGTGACACCTTGTATGTTACATGGTCAAGTGCCACGGGCTATTTCGCTATGACTGTAGATAGGGCGAGCTCTGTTCAAGTAGCCCTCTTATCTTGTGAACATTTATTGGTTCACCTATTCGCCGACCGGCATACTTATTCGCACAAGTTATTCAGGCATTCGCTGTGTTCGCTAATACACGATATTAACACCTAAAAACCAATCTTGACAGAGTTGTCTATGAGCTGAACAGCCCGAGCGTGGCCACCTGGGTACAGTAAAACAGGAAAAGCTTCGAAGAAAATCTAGGTGGGACTTCAGTCATCAAGGGCCGAGCCGTCTCAGTACTGATAGAATATGTCCCGATAGCGCACTCACTGGAAGCCATGGGCAAGCTCAGGAAAATAGAAAGGGACTCGAAGCTGCCAAGCAGCACCCTGATCTTGACCAGATGGATCAAGCTGGCAAGCAGAAGAACACAGGGACAAAGGTCAGCACACCTAATAGCTAAGCTTTCATCAATAGAAGCGGCCAACCTAGGCATAAGAGACGGGCTGATCATTTCAGGGAAGCGCGTGTGGGCCAGAAGAATGAAAAGGGAACCAAGACGATGCTTAAAGTGCCAGAAGCAGAATGCAAGGCACATGGCAGCAGAGTGCAAGGGAGAGGACATGTGCGGAACATGCACGAAGGGTCACAGAACAGCAGAGTGTGAGGAAGTCGACCCGGCCCACTATAGATGTGTAAATTGCGACAAAGATGGCCATGCATCGTGGGACCGAGCATGCCCCAAATTCGTCGGGGCATGCCAGAAGATAGAGAGTGCAGACCCTGAAGGAACTTACAAGTACTTTCCCAAGGAACACCTGTGGACCTGGGAGCAGCAGAACCAAGCGGGCCTGGCCGCAGACGCGGGCGAGCTCACTCAGCGGGCACTAGATACAAACAGCAGGGGCAGAGATGAGCAGCAGACACAGGAAAGAGACAGAAGGGGCAGCAGAGAAGGGAGGAGGACTGCAAACAGGAGCAGGAGCAGACCCAACACAAACCCAGGAGTAGGATACAGGGACCAGGGATGGACGGGAGGCGGCGCAAGGCAGAGGACATTGGATGAGTTTGAGCAGGGACAGATCAACCGAATATGGCTGACAGGGACAACTGCGCCACACATCTGCAATGAAGGAGGAAGACGGCAGAATGATACACTTGCAGATCAGACAACAAAATGCTAATAAATCACTCACTGCCACATCCAACATATTATCAACGAGCACGCCAGACAAGTACAACATAATAGCTATACAAGAACCATGATTTCCTCGATCTGGTGGAGTTCCTTGCCAAACTCCATGAGGGCAGTGGCAATGTTATCAAGCTGCGATGTGATATGCTGGTGCTTGTGGCCCATGAGGGCGTTCTGGTGCAGTGCCTCCTGCACCTGTTTGGTCATTGCCTCAGCCGTCTCGTTGTCGATGACGTGTGTCCTCAAGCTCTTGCGACTTGAGCTTGAGTATTCCAAGCCCTGACTGTCATTGGGGGCTTGTATTTTTTTTCTTTGTCCCCCTTTGGGGATGATAGTCGTCGCTTGACTTCGTGAGCGGCGGTTCAAGTCTCGGCTTTGTGCCCGTCTCGACAGTGATGCTCTGCCATCTGACAACGGCGAGACTTCTCTACCCTTTCCTTTGTCTCTTGGCAGAGGGGATTGGGGGGTCGGTGCCGGTTTGTCACCCAGCGATGTCTCATCCTCAACCACACTCGGTGAGACGTGCTCAGGGTGTTCCTTGTCCTTGATTGGGGGATGAGGGCGGTGAGGTCTATGATCTCTCCGTCTTCTGGTGTCCTGGACTCTTGGTCCAGGGTAGCATCAGCTGTCGTGTCACTGGGCTGCGCCTGTGGCATGGACAGCGAGCTCGTGGCTTGCATCCGTCTTCGACTGCGTGGAATCATCACGCTCGCAGCCGACAGTAGAGGGTCTACTCAAGGGTCTCAACAATGTTTAGTCGTCGACACAGCGATCTTTTTCAAGATTGCTTCGAATCCACAATCGGTTGGTCGTGTGGCGATCAACTGCAGGATAGTTCAAAAAGGTGTAAAGATGTAGATCTTATGCCTTGTGTCACAAGAGCACAACAGAACTTGACCAATGTGTGGTATTCTGAATACTACGTAGTCAACACCAAGATCCGAGGCGAGGCACGGAACAGGCCTCACTGCCCCTGACCGATCTAGTACCGGTGCATATGTTATGTACACACGGCACTTGCTCACGCCGTGACCAACGTCCCATTCCTAGCTTAGTATCATGACATCCTACCAGCTAAATAGCTAGTAATGTATGTAGGAAACCCTAGGCAGTAACTCTCCATCATTGTGCTCTTGTTCTAGCCCATGAGGCTTATGACTGGATGTTGATGTCAGTCGGTGTTTAGTGTCACTGTCACGTGTTCGCACATACAGCCGTAGTTGTTTTCCCATCTCTATTCTCTTTATTCTTCTCCACGAACCTCAGATCTCACACTGCCTAAGCAACCCCGCCGGCAAGGCTATCTACAATTTACAGTCATGGCTTCGCAAGTATACTAGTACTACTACTACACATTCTCTTTCTTGAAGTGCATTGCACTGGTAGTTTACTTAGATTTCTAATACCATGACTGACTGGTAGTAGTAGTATAATAAGACATTGTTTTGTGAATTTCTACAGTATAAAACATTTTTTTTTTTCCTGAATATTTATTACCGCTCTACTAGTAGTGATTTACGCGGTATAGACGATCTACACATGTAGCTGAGGCATAGCGCGTATGTAACGTACATGCGGTATATACATCGTAGCGGCGGCGGCTGCCGCCTCGGTCCCTGACTCTCTCCTATCGGGGATTGAAATTCGTTTACTAACGAGGTTTCAGGTGACCCTCTTTGTCTTTTCGTACTTGACCCATGGCGGATGTCGATGTCAAGCGGGGGGTTAATCCCGCTAATGTTGTGGCATTGTTGAACCACGTTAGGAGAGGAGGCTGTAAGAGAACTCACCGTATGGCAGACGAGGACCAAAAGAAGGAGGCAGAAGGGAAACGCGGGCGGAGGCGAGACAGGGGAAAGATCGTAGGGTCCCCGCGTAAGGGCGAATCAGGACGTCAATGCCTCCGGGCGGGAAGTGAGGGCTAGAGGCGCGATTATCCGGATCACAAAGACTTTCGCTGTGGGGTGCTCCTCGACAAGGCGCTGCCAGTGGTAGAGAAGGAAAGGGACATGAGAATAGATGGGCAGGGGATGGGCAGGGGATGAAAAAGGAAACGCGTGACGGCACGGTGGCGCCCGTGAGACACGGAGAAACGGTCCCCTCCCTAAAGAGAGTAACGACTCGGAAAAACGCGGTAGGAAGGCCCGTCCAATTAAATCAATACAAATTCATCCGCATAACCGTAAACACGGTTATTCGAGCTCGTGCAAACCCTCCCTCTCCTTCGGAGAGAGTCGGGGATGCCATACGGAACATGTACAGTATATACCGTATACACCGTATATACCGTATGTACAATATAGCAGATCCCAGATCCCCTATACAATAGGGGGGTCTGCAGTGTCTTAAACCGGGGCTCATGTAGCCGCTATATAAGAGGTATATATCGTATATACGGTATATACATGCTGTTCGCTTTCCCTGATGCATGACCCATTGCACACATTTTGTTACCAGCGCTCCTAGGGATCAAAGTCTCGTCAAGAATGCCATGGCATGGTCTTTCATCACCGATGGTGTGCCCATCTTATACTACGGCCAGGAGCAAGGCTACTGGAGACCCTAATAACCGCGAAGCGTTGGGGCTCTCTGGGTACCAGACCCAGAACAAACCGCTCCTCACCCATATCATGTCGCTGAACCAAGCGCGAAAGGCTGCGATCGACGCCTCTAGTACCTTCCTCACCACACCTATACGTGACTTCATACTCCCCGCCCGTCCTTGAAACCAATGACCCATTCCCATCACACCATTCACGTACCCCATTCCTCTCTTTGGCACCCTATTCACATACCTGTTCACCCCATCCCAACCAAAGCTATCTTCAACCCTACTTATGCCTGATCACTTACAGTCCCGCACCAATTTCACAGATGAAAATACTCAACTCCAACGCCAACTCGCTCACCATCTCCAAACCGCACTCCTCACCAACGTCGGCAACGCCTCCGTCTCGTGGTGGGGCGTGCTGAACGTCGGATACAGCGCCAATGCGAATCTCATGGAGGTCCTGACCTGTACTACGATGCAGGAAGACGGGCAGGGAGGGGTCAATGCGAATACGGGCAACGGGCAGCCTATGGTATGCAGTCCGTTTCAATTTTCCATGTCTTTTTCCTTTTTCCTTTTTGGAGCCGGTGATATGATGCTCATTGCGGTCTCGCGCAGATCATCCTCCCTGCACCGGCACTGGCGGGCTCTAGTTTGTGTAACGGCGGGCAGGCAACGGGGACGGGCAAGGGAAACGGCGCATTCTCCATCCGCGGTGCCCTCGAGGGCGGGCCCCCGTGGCTGCTGGTCCAGCTGGCCGTTGTCGGCTCTCTTCTCCTCGGCTTGGCGTGACGCACGCTCGACGCGACGCCCGTCGCTGTCTCCCGCACCCAGACACGAGCGGGTCGATGCGCGTTCAACGTGTGCCGTCGTCGTCGCCGCCGCCCTTCTTGGACATCTATCCTTTTCGAGCAGTGCTCTTCTCTCCTGGCCTATCCGCCACTCATTACACACACGACCTCCTTGATTCTTTTCATGTCCACGACTGAAAAATATATATAATAATATATATCGCGCCTCAGCATGCTGGGACACTTTTTTACCAATTAACATTCGGACACGCCCCCACGGACACGCACGAATGCTATGTCTTCGAATGATTTTTTACGTTGAGCACTGCAGCTAGAAGTATACAATCTATTTACTACTGTGTGGCTATTTTACAATATGATATCGAAAAGTAGCCACACAGTAGTAAATAGATTGTAGTCAGTATCCAGGCAAGCCGGCTGTGCGAATCCAGATTCCTCTCCTCCGGAACGATGAGCATTGATTCGCCGACGTGTGTGTATATATGGGAGGTCGAGGCCGGCTTTTAGGTCTGTGAAATGCATCGCCAGGCTCAAAGCGGACAGCGCTGAGCCGCGGCTCAGCGCTGTCCGCTCCACATCCAAAAAAAAAAAGGAAAAAAAAGCAAAGCGACGCTGGAAAAACCCAAACACAGCCAGGAGCCAGGGCAACAAAGGCGCGACGCGACCGGCGCACGCACGTCATTCCTCCGCCTCAGACCCGGACGCGCGCCGCCGTCCCCCGCCTCCATAGTCAAGACAAAAAGAGAGAGACGGGATGCGTGGGACGGACACAAAATAAACACAGACGAGGAGAGGAGAATGAGAATGAGAACGCGGGAAGTGCACTCACGGGCATTCTCAGGGACCTTGGTCGTCGTCGTGTCTGTCGGCGTCCTTGGGCCCTTTTCCACTGGTAGGGGGTGGTAGTAGATGGGTTGACGGATAACACGTCTGCCCGGGAATCCAGATTCCGGGGCTGTTCGTAAACGTGGAAAGGAATCTATTCGGGGTGTGAGAGGAGTGAGATGCGGAGTTGAGCAAGAAGGAGAGGGAGCAGCATCCACTGCTTTTAGACTCGTTCGTAAACGTGGAAAGGCAACTATTCGGGGTGCTCTAAGGTTGGAGCAATAGGCAGTACAGCCCTAGAGTACGCCGAATAGATGCCTTTCCACCTTTACGAGCGAGTCCAAACGCAGTGGATGCTGCTCCCTCTCCTGCTTGCTCAACTCCGCATCGCACTCCTCTCATACCCACCGCGTCTGCTCCAGCGTCATACTCAGCCCCATCCTCCGCTCCACGCCCTCCTCCCGCTCTACCACCACCTTTGACGTGGGTCTGGTGCTGTTCCCTCCCCGCCCCGCCCGCCCAACCCACGCCCGGCGCCGGTGCCACTCCCACTTGCGACCGCGCCGCCGCCGCGCAGCTTCGTCCACGCCGGGCGCACGTCTATATGCCCATGGTACGCACCGACGCCCGGCCCCGTGGCCCCGTCCACGGGCACTGCCGGGAAATAGTATGGGTCGAGGATCGCCCCGGGGACTCTGTCGCGCTCCTGCACGGTTTCCGGCGCAGAGGCCGCGGGTGAAAGTCTGCTGCGGTGGAGGGTGGCCGTGGCCGTGCTGTTGGTGGCGGTGGCGGTGCGGTTGGCGGAAGGGGGCAGGTGGCCAGTGCCACTCGTGTGCCGGCTGCGCGCCCGTGTCCGGTTCCTGTGCATACGCTGACATCGCCACGTCCATCGGCATGTGCGAGTACATGCCTGAATGCGAGGCGGTGACGGCGGCGGTTGATGGGGAGACGGAGCGATTGTATGGGTAATCATACGCAGAGGGTTGCGGTGCCTGGGCATACGCGCTCCCAAACGCGTATGCCTTGGCCGCCAACGTGGAAGGACCCAGCTTGGGTCCGTCCACGTCCGCGGCCGAGTTGAACGCGGCGCTCGTGCTCGCGCTCGCTCCCAAGGCCGCATGGTCGCTCGCGCCGTCGCCGTACGACGGCACGAGCGACCATGCGGCGCGTCCATCGCCGACGCCAATACATGGGCATAACTACGCGCAGAAACCGGCGCAGGGGCGGACCCAGCAGCCATGGAGTGGTGATACGGATGGGCGTCCTGACGCCAGCCGATGGGTGCGTGCAGGTGTCAGGATAGGGTCTGGCGTGGGGGAGGGCGTGCGTTAGCTAGGGTGAAAAGCAGGAGATAGGAATGAGAAAGGACACGTACTGTGCACAGCAGTGACAGGAGCCCCACCTGCCATATGGACACCAGCGTGGGCTGGGTAGCGCGCGTCGAGCGGCTGCGCCTGAGCGGGGCCTCCTCCTGGTCGGGCGGGGGCGCGCCCCGATCCTCGTCGAAGAGCTCACTGGTAGAGTAAGGTAGAGTGACCGAAAGTCCCTGTCTTAAATACACGAGAGTCCTGTCTAATTATATCCATTGTCTGCACGGGCCACTGCCCTTTCACTAGTCCACCATTCCTTGTGCTCTTAGCCACTGCCCACCATCCACTGTCCACCATTCCTTGTTCTCGGCCGGTACCTTGATGTGTCAGCGTGCCGAAGTGCTGCATACGCCCTCCAACAGTGGGCACAAGAAAGCGTAGCTGTCTAGTTGCGGATAAGGAGTCGGACGCGTACCCAAGCACCCACACACACACTGCAGGAACAGCGCCCCCTGAAAATCAGTACAATCGGCGCCTGGAGAATCAGTTCATAAGGGACTGCTAAGAAGTTCAAAAGGAGCTTGGAACCGGCTACCTTAAGTCTTTTTCCCCTGATCGGCACGGCCTGAAATTCAGTAGTGATCATGAACATTTTAGGGCATTTTGTGGCTTGCCGGCAGCGGTCTTTGCGCGGTATCCAAGTGCTTTTGGGACTTGTATATAGCCACAAATGAATTTTATTTCGAGTCGTAAATACATGGCGGGCGATCGCATAGCAAAGCATAGGAGTGAACATCAAGTACAGAATAGAGAGCAAAAATCAGAGCTAGACGGCAATCATCGAGACATCGCGAGGACCCGTAGTAGCGTGCAGTCTGCAACACAAGAGTCTTCATGCAAAGCAAGAGAACCTCTGACACGCAGCGCAGCAAGAATATGGGACACAGTAGCTTAGACAGAGGGGCATGTCGAGTGTCTTGCTGGGTGGATCACTACAGGCAAAATGACACGCCAGCCGGACATACGTAGTAGTCAGTCCTGGGAGTGTACCGTGCTGCCCCTTCATACCTGCGCATCGTCGCTCATTTCTTTCGTGGGGTTGCCCAGGTCGCTGCGCTGCGCCATGTCCAGCATCGGCCTCGGGGGCGAGTGACATGACACTGCAGGGGAGCCGCTTCGAGTGAGGCGAGAGGAGGCCCAAGTGGAGCATGATACATCTGGTGGAATGCAAAGTGGGTGGTCAGCACGTGTCGCGGCGAGTGGACGTAAAGGTGAAGCGAGGAACGAGCTCAACGCCGCAGACATGCAGCCAGCATGGAGCCAGCAAAACAACCAAACAAACAGCATGCACCGCAGGTTTCGCAGCAGCACTAGATCTACTAGACCACCGCGCCGCGCGCTTTTCCTTTCCCTGCTTTTGGGGCGGCGATGCTGATGCCACAAGGAGCGGCGCAGCGACATCCGCCGGGAGGGAGGGGGGGGGGGGGGGGAGCGCCGCGTGGCGCCGAGTCGTCGTCGTTCTCCAAGTCAGCAGTGCTGCCAGTGCGTCTCGCCCGCGTCGTGCGCCACGCGGGCAGCGGTGGGACACGGTCCTGCGCTTCGCTGCGGCCGCTGTGCTTCTGCTCCTGCTCGTGCTTCTGTGTAGCCGTGTCGTCCGCGCCCTCACCCTCATCCTCGTCCTTGTCCTCGAACAAGGCCCCTGGAATCCGGCGCCGCCGGGACGGGCGCGTGGCGAGGAGGGCGTTGCATGGGTGTGCGTATGCCGGCGCTACGCGACGGGGCCCCACCGGCTGGATGGACGTGAGCCCGCCGGGGAGGACACGTGTCGGTGTCTGTGTGGGGGAGGGCTTCCCCATGGGGCCTGGGCCCATGGCCGCGTCCAGGTGCAGGTGCAGGTGCGGGTGCGGGTGCGGCGGCGGCGGCGGTGCAGCGTTGTGGCGGCGTGCGTGTGCCTGTGCGCCTGCGCCCATCATCTCAAAGGAAGTGAGCCTGTAGGGGAGAACCTGCGTCTGCATCTGCGTCTGCACTTAGCACTTGGGTGCGCGACAGTGTGCGCGTGGGGCCAGCATCGCGCCCGAAGAGTGGTGTGCGTCCTGCGTCTACCATGACTATGTCTGCTTTGGAGGCCTGTGTGAGCGATTACGGCAATGGTAGAGGAACATCCATCCGAGGCATCTGTGAAACAAAGCAAGTAATATGGAGCTCGGGGGTGCATGCAGCCCATACCTATCGATGAGCACTCTACAACTGATGCACTTCTTGAAGGATGACGTACGTGGGGCCCTACAAAAGAAGCGCCAGGCGAAGGCCGACAAGGCGAGAATCACGAAGATACGCATGCACCCCAAAGGCTAAAATGGCAAGCCAAATGAACGAGGTGCAGAGAGAACGAATGGCTAGCAGAAGGACCCTCCCTGCCTGTCTGCGACAACGGGGCATACACCGAAATTAGAAGCCTAAGCCACAAAAGGCCCCAGCAGGCACGTCGGTTTTGCAGCAGGATGTAGGTGCGGGAGTGGTAAGATGAGAGTGCGGGAAAAGAACAAGCTTATCTAACTCTGCGGAAGTTGAAATGACACCAGCATTTTTTTTCTAGTCCCGCACAGGAAACAGGTTGGGGTTTGGGGTTACTCTGGAGCTCGAAATAAAATCTGTAAGAGATGAGTGCATTCTAGTCCCACACCAGGACCATCATCCATTGCGGTGCTCTATGTACCCTCTTGCACCAGGGAACTCGGACGCTCAACGTCGATGTCACTCGGATGCTAGTAGTGCCAATAGAGATCTGGATGCCGACAGGGACTTCGACTCAGTTCCTGGGGAATTCTATCAAGATGATGGTTCCCCAGTTCAAGGTCTAGATCTCATCGCACTCAATACAATGAACCGGTCAATGATGAGTACATTGCCCGCACTAACATCTCAGACGTGCATTTCCGCGCTCGCACTCTCGCATTGGCACTCCCACTCCCACTCCCGGGACTCCTGGACTCGCAGTGCCACACCCCCCCTCACACTCCCGCACTCAAATTCTCCCATTCCTATGCTTGCCCTCCGGGGGACTCCCGCACTCGCATTCCCGAGCTCCCTCCAGACCCGCACTCGCCCTTGCACTTGGTTGCATTGGTAGGGAATGTGTCGTGGGTCGAGTTCGATGTGGGAGCGAATAGGGGATCATCAACAAGTGTTTTTTTTTTTTTTTTTTCACTTACAGTGTTTGTTGATGTGGTAGACGACGAGGAATAGGTAAACGGCGGTTTACCTTCACTTCTTGTGTATACAATAAAATTTATTTCACTTTGTGTACATTGAAATTTTTGTAACTTGATACAAGTCCTAATCCAAGCCTAGGATCAGTACCTCAGCTTTTGATTATGTTGAAATTTTTGGGGGCGCCTGGCAAGTGCATAAAGGAGTGTGTCAGCGGCGTTGGCTTGAAAAGCGCTGATATACAGCGCCTATTGTTTCTACAGTGCACAGCCGCTGATTGTGGACAAGTACACTTCCATTTCTTCGGCCATTGTCTCGTTATTGATAGCTCACCATTATGTTCCGTTTGCAATCCTTTTGTTCTCTTTAGATAGGCTTGGAAGCTCTCAGAGTATAAGTAGTACAGATGTGTATAGAATATGGACAGTTTCGAACCTCCCTTCCACTCGCCCAGCTCAACTCTGAATTCTACCTTACGGGGTGTAACCAGGCCTAACGTAAGGTTTATAGCACGGCACTCCTCCTGGTTCTGCCACTCTGCCAGCCTCTGTATGCGCTCCAATATGGAACTGAGCTGCGACAGTAGTAGCTCGAGGCTCTCGTTCAACAACAGCATTGGTCTACTACTGTCGCACGTTGTCGTCCGACGCGGGCTCGGTGGCCATGCGCCCCTGCACGGTGTACGCAGAGGACATGGACGGCTGGTGGTTGTGGAACGAAGGAGTAATAATAATCTGTTATTCTACGATCTATACAAGATCGTCTGTCCTTATATTATTACACTATATGAAAGTGGCTCGGTGGGAGGTTGTGGGCGCTGCTGACAAATAATATTATGTAAAAATTAGGTCAGCGGTGAGCGGCGCAGCCGCGAGCAATGAACGCTCCGCAGCAGCGTCCACGGTCACGTGACCCATTCGCGCGTGGTCTGTGCACGACACGCGCGCGCGGTATATAAAGGCAGTTCGGTAGGATTGAACACCAGGAATCTGCCCGACCGGCAATTCCTCACTCTGCTATGTGCTCTCTCTGCTGTGTGCTCTCTGGTGTGTCTGCTGTCTGCTGTCTGCTGTCTGCTGTCTGCTGTTTGCTGTCTGCTGTGTCTGCGCTGTCTGCTCTCTGCTCTGTCTGCACTGTCTGCTGTCTGCTGCGCTCTCTGGTGTCTCCTCCTTTAGCTGGCTGGCTGTCTATGGCTTTGGTTGGCTGGCTATCTATTGGCTTGGCTGGCTTTCTATTGGTAAGTAATATCTCTTTTTTATTGCATTCCCATGTATTTTATTTTATTTGTGTTTGTAATTTTATTGGTTTCATCATATTGTATTGTCACATATGCTTTATATTTCTGTGAATTTTTTCGAAATAGATTTAAATAAAATCCCAAGACTGCTGAAAAAAAGTATTTTTATATATATATTTTTCAGGTTTTTTTTGAAAATTGACACTTTCCTCTAAAATTAATGACAATAGGTTCTACTTTTAAATGTGGTTTGTTTTGCTGTTTTATTTACTGTAAAGCTGCCAGGCACTCCTTCTCTGGCTATACTGGTGGCTGGCTTACTATGGCTTTGGCTGGGCTCTGGGTTTCTCTGTCAGTCTCTGGGCTTCTCTGGCTTTGGCTGGGCATTAATAACAGCTTCTGCTTCAATGTACTGTACTTTTTTGACATTTTTTCACAAATAGATGTCAATAAAGTATCCTGACTTTGTGAAATTTGACAACAGCTCCAGCTTAAATGTACAGTGCATTTTTTTGACATTTTTCGAAAAATAGATATCTTGACTCTGCTAAAATTAATAATAACTTCAGCTTAAATGTACTGGACATTTGTTTTGACATTTTTCAAAAAATAGATAATCCTGACTTTGCTAAAATTAATGACAGCAGCTGCTTAAATATGGCTTCCTTTACTATTTTATTTATATCTGTATGTCACAAAATAGATATTGATACATGTCCCTGAGTTTGCTAAAAGTTAATCAAAAGACAGCCTCTGCTTGCTTCACTTTGAGGCCCTTGGGAGATGCTACACACACTATGCATGGGGACATGCATGCTATGCATGGGGACACACATGCTATGCATGGAGACACATATGTTATGCGTGGAGACATGCATGTTAGGCGTGGAGACATGCATGTTAGGCGTGGAGACATGCATGTTAGGTGCGGAGACATGCATGTTGTGCATGGGGACACGCATGCTATGCTTGGGGACATGCATGTTATGCGTAGAGACACACATGTTATGCATGGGCACACACATACTATGCATGGGGATGTGCACACTATATGGTGGGATACACTATGCTTGGGGGACACGGTACAAACAAGAGACACACTACGCACACTATGCATGGGGAAAACACTACAAACAAGGGACATTCTACACATGCTATCCTTGGGGGACATGTTATGCATGGGGGACACACTTTGCACACTATACTTGAGGGAGAGGCTACACACACTATGTGTAGGGAGATGCTACACATGTGGACATGCTATGCATGGGGGACACACATGCTATAATTTAGGGACATGCTACACACAAAAAACACTTGAGGGATATGTTATGCATGTGGGACATGCCACACACACGGTACTTGGGGACATGCTGCATGTGGGGACACAGTACATGTGGGGACATGCCACCTGTGAGGACACACTACGTGTGAGGATGCGATAAGTGTGAGCACAGATGAAGTGTGATGACACACTACAGGTGAGGACATGCTACACGTGAGGTAGGGGACACACAGACATGGGAGAAATGTGTAGAGTCATTACCTGTTATGTATCGGGTTTGGCTCTAAAAGGACTGCGGCTTCAACTTATATGTTGCGCCCCCAACTATCATCCTAAGTATTTTGGAGATTGGAGATCGGAAGTTGGAAGAGGTCAAGTATTATAACTGAAGAGGTAAGGGTTCAAGAATTAAGTGAAGTTGGATATCAGAAATCGAGTTGGAAGATGGAGGTCAGAGAGGCAGAGGCCTTGCAAGTACTTGCTGTGCTAAGAATAGGAAACAGTGCAAAGGGAGTCACATATTAAAGTTGATTATCTGATTGTAGAACAGAGGCATACGTGACTGGGGTTTATACAAAGAGCTGAGACAACATGTCAGAAGGTAGAGAGGTAAGCAATTCCAGTGCAAGCAAAAGTCACTAGGATACATGGAGTAAGTAACTAATGCGGAACAAGAGGAACTACCAGGGGGTGCAGGGTAGAACTAAGAACAATGGGCAAAAGAACAAGGGGTGTGTAGGTCTAATTGATAGCAAAACAAATGGAACTTCTGATGATCCAGCCTTGCTGTGCTGACAGTTGAGTATGGAAGGCCGGTGAATAGAGGCATATGGGGAAACATGTGAATAGGAAAGAGCAAGGGGATCAAAAGGTCAAAGTGCGGATGTTGCGGAATAGAGTTGGAGGAGGTGTGGAGGTACTGGAGTTGGTCAACCAGTATGGTCATAACATTACCTACCTTGGAATGTGTTTGACTTATCCCAAGTTTGATTTACCCAAGGCGTTTGACCTTGCTGATGCATTTGACCTTACCGAGGTGTTTGACTTGCACCCCCGCGCGAAGCGCGGGTATCCACCTAGTCTAAGAGTTAAACGCGGGGGGTGGGTGGTTGTGGGCGGTGCTTATGTCAGGTTTTAGGTCAGCATTGGTCAGCTGGCCAATCGGACGCGAGCGGCGCAGCCGCGAGCCAAGAACGCTGCGCAGCAGCACCGGTTCAAGCGCCCAACTGGCCACATCCGGCGACCGGTCGCTGCTTCAGACCGAGTGGTCTGCCGTTCCTCCGCAGGAACGCACAGCTGTGCAGCGTGCTGGCTCTCTCTCTCTCTCTCTGCCACTGGCTATCTCTGTCCTCTTGCTGGCTTTCTCTGTCTGTGCCTTCCAGGCTCTCATCACTGCACCTGGTGGGTTTTCTTTGCCATTGATTGTTGCTTTTTTATCTTCTTTTTTATCTTCTTTTTTATTGCTAATATTTTCGCTTTTTTATTCATTTTCTGACTGCTTTTCAGCATAGGTTGCTCCTCTCACTGCCTCCCCATCCTTCCTGGCTCTCATCACTGCCCCTGGTGTGTTTTCCTTGCCATTGATTTTCGCTTTTTTATCTTCTTTTTTATTGTTGTTATTTTCGCTTTTTTAGTCATTTTCTGACTGCTTTTCAGCATAGGTTGCTCCTATCACTGCCTCCCCATCTTGCCTGGCTGTTATCACTGCCCCTGGTGCGTGATTTCTTCCATTAATGTTCACTTTTGGTTATCTTCTTTTTGATTGTTGTGCTTTCTTCGAATATTTTGATCAGTTGCTGACTTCCTTTCAGCCCTGGTTTCTCCTCTCACTGCCTCCCCATCATTCCTGGCTCTCATCCCTGCCCCTGGTGGGTTTTCCTTGCCATTGATGTTTGTTTTTGAGGTTAATTTTGTTTCTGTTTCTATGTTAAAGAGAAATCAATAAATAAATTCTTCTGAGTTTGCCTTGGTCTGTGTGCAATGTAAGTCTGATATTGGCAGCTTTATTGTCTCACTACTCTTATGCCTGCATTTCTCAGGGATCCATCTACTCCAGAGAGAAACCGTCAGCGGGAGCGTGCACAGGCGAGGGAGCAGCGGTTAATGACACCACACACTGATCGGAGAGCGCGTATCAGAGATCGGGACCAGTCACTCCCTCCACCACCCCCACCTTTTGCCATCCCTCACCCTCCTCCTAGAAGCAATGCAGCTGATCCTTTTCAACAACCTGTTGCTGGGCCATCACTTGCTCCAAGGCTTGCGGGGCCATCACGTGCTCCTGATCCCAGTCCTACAGAGCAGGTGGCAGCCCTTCGTGCTCAGTTAGCAGTTATCACACCATGGCAGCCCCTGAGAGGACATAGGCCAGACCCTGTACAGCCAGCTCCTGTAGTAGGTTCAGCAGCCATTGCAGACTTGCGTGCTCAGGCAGCTGCATTGCAGCCTTTGGGAAGGCACAGGCGTGCATCTGTACAACCAGCTCCTCCTCCTCCTGTAGTAGGTTCTGCAGGAGTGGCAGCATTGCGGGCTCAGGCTAATGCAGTAAGACCAATGCCTCTGCTACTCCCTGCACTTCTGCGGCCTCTTCAGCGACTGCCTGCACCTCCTCAGCCTCCTCAGCCACTCCCTGCACCTCCACAGCCTCTTCGGCGACTGCCTGCACCTCCTCGGCCTCCTCAGCCACTCCCTGCTCCTCCTCAGCCACTCCCTGCACCTCCACAGCCTCTTCAGCCGCTCCCTGCACCTCCTCAGCCTCCTCAGCCACTCCCTGCACCTCGGCAGCGTCCTCAGCGACCTCCTCCTCCTGTTCCACTTGGTCGCTCTAGAATAATTGAGGCAGATGTGCAGCGTCATGATCTGGGTCCCATGGTTATTCCCTGCCCTGACTGTGGAGCATTACACTGGATGGCAGAACGCCTGCAGAAATCCTCAAATCGGCGGCCCAGATTTGGTGATTGCTGTATGGAAGGAAAGGTGCAGCTTCCAGAGCTGCCAGTGCTCCCTCAGCCATTGAGACGGCTCTTAGAGGGCCAGGACCCTGAGGCCAAACAGTTTCGCAAGAACATCAGGCAGTACAATGCTGCATTTGCATTCACTTCCTTGGGAGCCGAGTTTGATCTAGATTTGCTTCGGGAGGGTCGTGGTCCATATGTCCTCAAGCTGCAGGGCGAACTGTATCATATTCATGGCTCTCTCATCCCTAACCCTGGGAGGCGGATACAGTATGCCCAACTTTATATATATGATCCAGCATTGGCTTTGGCACAGAGGAACGCGCGTAACCCAGGTCTGTCTCCAACTATCATGGGAGACTTGCAGGAAATGCTCCTCCTATGCAATCCTCATGTTCCCATATATAGACAAGCGGCTGAGAGGCTCAGAGCTCAGGGACAGAATGGTGAGATCCGGGCTAGGCTCACGTACAGGGAACACAGGGATCCTAGGAGGTATAATATCCCTACTGCAGATGAGATTGCGGTGGTTCTTCCTGGAGATGGCATCATCCCTGAACATAGGGATGTTATTGTCCAGCTCAAAGGTGGGCGCTTTCGAAGGGTATCCGATATGAATCCAAACTATGCCTCTCTTCACTATGTCTTGCTCTTTCCCAGGGGAGAGTTGGGGTGGCAACCTGGTATTCGCTATCGCCAATTACCAGGCGGGCGTGAGCGAAGTGGGCGTGTCACCCAAATTCAGTTCCATTCCTATCGTCTCTTCCAGAGAACAGAAGAACCTACAACACTCCTGCGTGCTGGCAAATTATTCCAGCAGTACATTGTAGACTCTTGGGCCGCTGCAGAGCAAAGCAGGCTGTGGTGGATCAGGACAAATCAACACACTCTCCGTGCTGAGATGTATAACCAGATGATGGATGCCTTTCATCGCAATGACAATGACAGAGATCCAAACAACTTGGGCGCAAGATCCATTCTGCCTGCCACATTTCAGGGGGGGACACGGGACATGCAGCAAAACCTGCAGAACTCTCTGGCCATTTCAAGGAAGCATGGTGTGGCAGATCTCTTTATTACCATGACTGCCAATCCCAACTGGCAGGAGGTATTGGATGCATTGTTGCCCGGACAAACTCCTCAGGACAGGCCTGACCTGGTGTCGCGGGTGTTCCAGCTCAAAAAGAAATACCTCATTGACTTGATCGTCAAGGAAAAGATTTTTGGGGAGACCGTCACTCGCGTCCACACCATTGAATTCCAGAAAAGGGGACTCCCACACATGCATATTCTTATCTGGTTTGAACGAGATTCCAAGATCAGACATCCACATGAGGTGGATTCAATGATTTCGGCAGAGTTCCCTGATCCAGAGACTCATCCTGTCCTCTACCGGTTGGTCTGTGAGCTGATGACACATGGTCCCTGTGGACAAATGAAACCAAACGCACCCTGCATGGAAAATGGCAAGTGCAAGAAAAACTTCCCAAAGCCATTCTGTGAGGAAACCAGTCTGAATGAGGATGGATATCCAAAATATCGTCGTCGCAATGATGGAAGGCTGCACAATGTCAGAGGTGACATGCTGGACAACAGATGGGTTGTGCCATACTCTGCCCTGCTCTTGCTCAAATTCTGGTGTCACATCAACCCTGAACTCACCATCAATGTGAGGTGTATCAAGTATATCCACAAGTATCTCTACAAGGGCCATGATCGGACCACCATGGAGTTTGGTCGCACCCAGGATGAAATTAAGCAGTACCTGGACGCTCGCTATGTCAGTGCTCATGAGGCCTGTTGGAGGTTGCTGGAGCGGGAAATCCACACCCAGGTCCTGCAGTCATGGCACTGCCAGTCCATGAAAAGGACCACCACACAATCATCTTTGATCCCAACCAGGATGTGGACAACATCCTGGAAAGGGCTGAGGCAAAAAGACACCGCTCATGGCTTACTTTGAGGCCAATGATATCTACCCTGAAGCACGTGATCTGCTCTATGTGGAGTTTCCTGAGCATTTTACCTGGCACTCACAGGACAAGGTATGGACACCACGCCAAGGAGGTTATAGCATGGTTGCCTTCACTTTGCAAACCCTAGATCAGGAGAGAGATTTTTTGTGCGGACTCTCCTCACAGTGGTCAAGGGGGCTAGATCCTTTGAGGAGCTTAGGTCGGTGGATGGCATACAATATGCTACTTACAAGGAGGCCTGTCGTGCAAGGGGACTTCTGGATGATGATCAGGAGTTGAGGTTGTGTCTCCAGGAAGCCAGTGGCATGAAAACAGGCGCTCAGCTCAGACATCTCTTTGCCACCATCCTTGGCCATTGCAATCCATCGGGTCCTGGCAGACTATGGGATGGCTTCAGAGAGCACATATGTGATGATCTCAGACATTGGCTCCAAATCAGACATGGTATGCAGGATCCACAGGACGATCAGGTTTATGATTTTGGCCTCTTTCTCTTGGAAAAAATCCTCCAGCAGGGTGGAATGTCCTTGAGCAGCTTTGATGATATGCCTCGGGTGGCAGGCGAGTGGGAGGCCCTCATTGGAAACAGGTTCATAGCTGAGCAGAGGGACTATGACCCTGTTCAAGAGAGGCAGATGGCTGATGAGGAGGTTCCCAAGCTGAATGAGGGGCAAAGGTCTGCGCATGACCAGATATTACGGTCAGCACTGACCAGAGATGCTCATGGGAAACCTGATGGACAAATGTTTTTTGTCACTGGCTCAGGTGGCGCTGGGAAATCATTCACATGGAACACTCTAATCCACTCCTGTAGAGCAGAGAGCCTCGTTGTGATTGCAGTAGCCTCATCTGCAATGGCTGCACTTATCCTCACTAAGGGTACAACCTCTCATAGCATGCTTGGAATTCCCATTCCTGTCCATGAGCGCTCTTTCTCCTCCATCAAAAAGAACTCTGACAAGGATGACATGCTGAGACAGGCCATTATCCTCATCTGGGATGAGGCTGCAATGCAGCATCGCCATGCCATAGAGGCCATTGACAGGACACTGAGGGATTTCCTTGACCAGCCTGACAGACCCTTTGGTGGCATCACAGTCGCCTTTGGAGGTGACTTTCAGCAGACTCTGCCAATTGTCCCTAAAGGCTCCAAGGAGGATATCGTGGGAGCTACCCTTCAGAAGTCATATCTGTGGCCAAAGATCAATGTCCTCCATCTGACAGAGAACATGTGGGTAAGAAATGACCCTGACAGAGCCAGGTTTGCAGAATGGCTGCAGAATGTGGGCCAGGGAAAGGATCTCCCACTAGATCATACATTCTCACTGCCTCCTCACATGGTTTGTGGCCCTGGAATTGAAGATCTTATCCAGGAAATATACCCTGGCATTGGCAATCATGTCCCTGCCCAGGACAATTACTTTTTGGAGCGTGCCATCCTCTGTGCCAGAAACACTGAGGTCAATGAGATCAATTCCATGGTGTTTAGGGAGTTTCCAGGTGATGCTCAGGTCTTGCACTGCGCAAATTCCATTGAAGAATCCGATGATGCAGATCGGTATCCTGTGGAGTATCTGAATTCCATAGAGATGGGCTGTCTTCCTCCTGCTCGCTTGGAAGTCAAGCCTGGAGTGCCTCTGATGCTGTTGTGCAATTTGGATCAGAAGCAAGGACTATGCAATGGGACAAGGTTGCGGTTGGTGAGGATAAGCATTAGAGTGTTGGAGGTCAGGATCATCTCAGGTCCATGTGCAGGCAATATTGCTTTCATCCCCAGGATCATCATTAAGCCATCAGAGGGAGAGTTGCCATTTGTGCTGCAAAGGAGGCAGTTTCCAGTGCGTTTGGCATTTGCAATGACTATCAACAAGTCTCAAGGACAGTCTTTGGGTACGGTTGGGCTAGACCTGAGATATCCAGTGTTTGGACATGGTCAGTTGTATGTTGGTGTATCAAGAGGGACCAACTGGAACAGAGTGAAGGTCTTGCTTGAGGAGGGTTTGGACACAACCAACATTGTATATAAAGATGTATTACTTAGAGCTCCTTGATTTTATTATATCCACTTCTCTTGATATGGTTTATGTGTGTTACTTGATTTTACTTGATGCAAATTGGTTACTTTTATTTTCCCCAATGCACTTGACCTTACTGATGCGTTTGACCTACACCCCCATGCGAAGCGTGGGTACCCACCTAGTAAACTATACAGTGGGTCCCTAAGGGGCCCACTGGGATTATGTAATAACTAGAGTACATGTATGGTATCCCGGTTATTTACAGACATCCTGCAAATGCATTCCAGCCACAGGAACACCCAAAGGGGGTTGAGTCGAGAAGATGATGGGACCAGTGATGAACCATCAAGCAAGGTAAAGAATGTTGATCATGTTTGATAGTGTGCCTACTGGCAAATGATGCGAGTAGCAAATGGCCGTTCAGCGAATTTGGCGAAGAGCGAATGGAGCGAACATAGCACTGGAGTGTTGAAAAGAAAAATGGAGTTACGGCATACAACAAATAAATGGGTCATGACACCTATTCCCCCAGTGCTCCATGCTGCTCCCTCATATTCAAGAATCTCTGCCATTCGCTCCAACCCACAAATTGCTGTCTTTCACCCTGAGCCATCGCATGATTCCTTCGGTATGCATCTATCCCTTACTGCCTTATGAGTATATCTTCTATGGTTAATCAATTCACTGACTCTGCTAATGCTGAAACAGCTCTTCACAGGCATGCTAGACCAGTATGACCGGCTATGGAAGCTGAATGCCTTCCTGGAGCGAGCAGTGTAAGAAGGAGAAGATGTTCCAAAACAGGCTGGAGGATTTTGATGATTCACGTTGTATCCACCTTTCCTCTCGGTTGCTGGGATTGACAAATTCTATTGTGGGATTTCCTAGAGCAATGATAGAGGAAATAATGAGAGAGTACAAATTGTGCGAGAATGCATGTTACATGTCTTATGTCGGTGCCTCATATTCTCAGGAAACCCTTGTTCAGCTTATAGGCCACTGCGCCTTTAGAACTCGCAAGGACTGGAGCCTGCACACCCAAATGAAGCGGTGTAGGTACGTGTTGTGAAAGACTAAGAGATATCAAATGTAGAGTTGAATGCGAATATGATTCAGACTTCAAATTGAAGTCAAATCGAGTGAGAGCTCAAGGGCAGAGAGATTGAGTATACACAAGATGTGTGTACTCTTTGTTGTGATAAACGCAATTATTCCACTCCGAATCATTTATATATAAAAAGAAACTAATAAAAGAAGAAAAGAAAAACAAAGAAAATTCAAAAGAAACAGAAATTATACTTATGACAGATGTCGGCGCAGACGACGATCACACAAAAATTATGTCATGCTATGTTACTTACAAATCGGGTGATATACAGAAGTTCGAGCGTCGACCACGTGCGGTCGATCAGGGACGGCGCGCCTATCGGGTGATGGCATCAGCCATGACGTCGACAGGCGCCAGGCCATAGGTACCGAGGGGTATGGGCACCAAACGCCGCAGAGAATAGTAGACTGCGCAGGGGTACAGGGTGTTGTGGAGTGACCTGAGAAAGTCACCTGAAACACATATACTCAATCAGCTGCCACACAAGGGGGGCACAGAGACAGCGGCACCATCTCCAAGCCCAGCATATATGCTGGGCAGGGTAAAATCAAATCCATTTACTATTTGAATCCCATGACACGTCTGACTGATTACTATCCTAACAACATGTGGACAGGGGCTTTGTATACTAGGTACAGATCTCTATTTCAAAGCCCAGACAATCCTGACACTATCCCCATCACCCCATGACTTTATGACTATAAATTAGTCACCCCTTAGCTACAAAGTAGTTTTTCGACCCATCCATCCAATATCTTGAACACTAGTAGTTACTATCAACATAGTATAAATAGCTAGTACAAATATATGAACGAAACTATCCAGAATCGATTATTCTGCCTCCTGAAATTGTTGTAGTCTTGTTTGATAGCTACAGAACTCAGATCTTAATAATTTACTCCAAATCTTCGTTGAGAGTCTATTATCACTGCTTACTCTATACTACCTTAAAAGCAAACACTTTTGATTTGACTATCCCTTGGATCGACACCATTTTTCCACTGACACGGTCACGTGACCCTCGTTCATCAGTGCTGGACGCGAAAGGGCTTAGTCAGCACATAACAGAGAGGCGAATATAGTGGTTTCAACCACTAAGAAATAGATTTCATTCGTTAAAGGGCACTAATTGATATTTTAATCTAAAACTCTTGAGTGATAACTACGCGTCACAAATGTCAAGTAACTTCGAGAAAGGTGAGTTCTAATTGACTGGGGTTTTTGGATATACAAGCCGAGCTATTGAACTACGGGACATAGCTACAGGACATACTGCGGTGTGAAGAATGGGGAGGTGACATGTGTGTGTGCTCAAGCAGTTGGACTCGGGGGACTGGTGTTCTGGATGCAGCGGTGAGTATGTATCTTGTCTATCGAATAGGAATAGATGTGGATATTCATGGATATCAGAAATAAGGACTGTTTGTTTGGAAGAGGGAGAGAAAGAAAGAAAGATGGAATAAATGTACACAAGGGGCTAGCCGTTGAGTCATTCCATGGATCAACGTGTCTCGGGCTCGGGCTTTGTCTCGGGCTAGGGGTGAATCTGCGGGTCTTGGATCAACAACATGTCCGCAGATTGATGGAGTAATATGGGATGTGTTATGTGAACGCGTGTGGGCTTAGAAAGTCTCAATCAATGCGTGTGGATGTGTGTACGTGGCGTGGAGGTGCATATATGTGGTGTTGTGATGTCTCAACTGGGTGTGTAAGGGCAGTGATGAGTTGTTGGTATTTTTATGACATGTTTTGGCATTAGTTTCGAATACTTCATACAGCCGGACTATACGCGCCAGACCTAATTCCAGATCCAAGGTACTACTTTGCTCCAAACCTCTTCGACGTAAGAGTAACCGAAGCTTACTGAGATACAACCTGAACCCCGTATCTGCCAGCAATGGAGAAAATTTGGAGTGGGAGAATCGAACGACAACTTCAATTGTGTAATCCAGCACAATAGATCTTTCGTACTAGTTGTGACTAGCGAGCCCAATTTCATCCCCTTAGTGTACGCTCCTCCACTTCGCACACTGGTCTCTCAGTCGCCCCCATCTTCCACCATTCCAGGTGCGCATTCTCTGCCATTCCTCGGGACAAAGGAGGAAATGCATTTCCAGGAACGCGGCAATGACAAAGTCGGAGAATGTGGGATGCGTGCCCATGACGAGCGTATTCCCATCCTTCCCATTCTTATCCAGCAATGCTGCCAGTACGCCGAACGCTAGATGCTGAGGGGTAAGACCACAGGCTACTAATCGCAAACAAGCAACAAGCCTTTTTCTAATTCATCCCACACCCCATTCCACTTCTCGGAGCTTTTAGCGCAGACTTCTTCCAGTTTCCCGCCGAGCATAGCTTCGCGGGTGAGTCTCCAATACCTTTAATGACAGACAGTCAAGGAAGGCTATCCCAATATTGCTACAATAATACCACTCACGGACGACTGCCCTCGTTCAAGTGCTTGAACAGCTCCGGCAGCGCCATGGGGATGGTTACCATCGCGACATTTTTATAGAAGTGGTCATAGAACAGCTGCTGCAAGGCCTTCGTCCCTGGCGGAAACAGGGCACCTGTGGATGGCGTTGGGTAGGTCTCGTCGAGATATTCAGCGATGTGGAAGGACTCTGAGACGACTGTAGGGCCGCCGGAAGGGGCAGTGCGGGATGGATCTACAATCACCGGGAGTGTATATAAAGGGCTCCCATCAGGTTTTTTCCTGGTCGGCGCAGCGCCTATACTGCGCATGGTGGGCTCGATTTCAGGATATTCGAGCCAGACGGTCTTGTAGGGTACTCCCTTGTAGTTGAGCGCATACCTAGTTGAATTGAGTCATAAGCTGCACTGAGCCCAATATTTCTTGCTACCGTTGGGACTTACCTCGCCTTCCACATGTTGGCACTCCATGCTTTGCCATTAAAGTCTGAAGGCGCATCATATAGCGTGATGATACTGTCGGAAGACATGTTACTAACAGTAATGGTCAGGTTGGGGTTGGGCAGACTTATAAGAAAGAGCTCCTAAGCTACGCGGCGTATGAGCGCGTGCCACGCTGCCTTACAGTAATCAACGATATATCGGGTATATAGCTACGTGGAGAACTCGGCTAGCATGCACTGGTGACTAGCTTACATCGGCTTGCTCACACATACCTGTCGCCGGAGTCCGGACTGGAAACTACCGGGTTCATGGTTAGTCAGCTTGAGCCATGAGCTAAGCTGCTTGGCCTCCGAACTAGCGCACCACCCAATCGTACACTTCCCGGGTGGGTCACGAGTGCCGTAGCGGCCTCTGTGCGGATGGCTAAAGGCACCGTTCACTCCCACTAGTCGCAGGCTCAGAAGTGCATCATTACAAAACCGAAATGCCCGAAAGCCCGTTTTCATACACTTTGTAGCTCCGCATAGAGGGCCCTCACGAGCGCTCCGAGCTAGAGGTGCGTCAGCCATCCCATTCTCATAGTGGCGCAGGGACCTCTGCCTATACTGTCCACGCAGGACTATCAACCTGTGCCTGCGGTCTCAAACCTAGTGTGTCACCTCCGCTCTAGGTGAGTTCTCAGGCCCTCTCAGACTCACATACAAGGGACTCAATCCTCTCCTGGGACTCACGCTGATATCACTCCGGAGCTACATGTCTTTGGGAACCTGGGATGGCAAGATAACCTCTTATTGTACGAGACACGGGTTGAAAATCGCATTTCGTTTCATCGTTTTCTTTTGAAATCGACACATGCTGTAACTATCACTCGCTGATACTGACGAATCCTCTCAGAGACGTCGTAGAGCTCAGGGATATGGACGTATCCCTGGTGCGCGCTGCACCTCAGATCATGGAACGAACATCGTACCATAGACGTGACGCCGCCGGGGCGGCTAAACTTCGTGCGCCCAGTCACCACCTCTCACCACTCCCGCTGCTCATGGAAGACGTGTCTCCCGCCTCTCTCGTCATTGCATCACTGAGCCTGGTCACGATGGATCTACCTCCGATTCTGACTTTACTTTTCACTCAACGCCACCTTCCGGCTGTCCTTCAGGGCTAACGGTACGTTCTCCGCATCTCAAAGCACTGCCTTATCCTGCAATTTCCTCTCCCTGCCCAAATACTCTTGTGCGGCATCCCGGCTGTCATGTTCGACTTGAGCGATCCCGGCGCGGTTGTGTTTACCTGCGATATTGTCAGCGCGGTGTGGCAGTGAACCCCACCCCAGTGTGGACGTTACCCAGATCCCGTAGCCAGCAAGATCCCGCGCCGGAGGCAGCGTCATATGCCGTATCGACAGACCCAGCAACAGCGGAGAGCCGGTCGCGTCTACCACGTGCACCGCGCCACTGTCATCAGTGAGCCTAGTCCTTTTTTTTTTTTTTTTTTTTTTTTTTTCTCCAATTTTACGTCTTTTGGGGCAGCGCCCTATGTAAGACGGTATTTACAGTTTATTCCTTGCGTTTGGCCCGCCTCTCCTTTAGACCTCTATGCTCTGCGTATGCTCAAGAGGCATTGCCTCGAGCGTGTCCATGCCTTCGTGGGCGAGGTGTGTGTTTAGCGCCTTCTCTCCCTGCGCTGTCGTCCGTCTGCTCTTCCTCGTGTGTCCTCTTTCGCCGGTGGTAGGGCTACGTTTCCGTATTGATCATTGAACCTTTTCGTGTCCTGTATATATCCAAATAGATGCTCTAGCGCCTTGTGCCCGCCTAGCAGTGTCTTTAGGGACCTCGCTCCCCGTTTTAGCTTTCTCTCCAGCTTTTGCCTCTGCTCCTTGTATGCCCGGCACTGGAACAAGTAGTGCTGTACCGTCTCCTGCGCGCTCCCGCACGCCTGGCACAAGGGCGATTCCGCTTTTCCTATCTTGTGCAAGTACTTGTTTAACGGTATATGTCCCGTCCTTAGCTGTACGAGTAGGCTGGCCTGCTTGCGCGGCTTGTTTCTCGTGATTTTCGCGAAGGCTGCTGACGGCATGGTGGGGTCAATCTCGTGCGCTCGCATAGCTCTGGGTGACTTAGCGAAGATTTCCCTCGCTCTCTGCTTCAGGCTCGTGCCGTGTCTCTGGACCTCTGCTGTTCTGCTCGTTGGCATCGTTCCCCGGCACTCGATTAGTATGTCCCTCTCCTCGCTGGTCTCTCCGCTCGCCGCCTTCTTCGCCTCCTCATCCGCCCTCTCGTTCCCTGCTACCCCTTCGTGCCCCGGTACCCATCTCATAGTGATTTTGGCTCCCGGCTGTTGTTGCACTACGCTCTGAATTTGTCTATGGACTGCGTTGATGAGACATTGACCGGGAATTGCGCGCTCTTTTCTCGTTGTCTGTATAGCCGCTTGGTTGTCCAGGGCGATGGTGTATCTGCCACCGCGTTCCATGTTGAGCATCTTCGCCCCTATGGCTGCGCCCGCTAGTTCCGCTTCGAAGACGGTGTGCTCATGTTCTGGGCCCATGTACAGCCTTGTTGTCTTGCATTCCCTCCCATTCCTGTACATCACCGCTGCAGCCCCTACTCCGCCCTCTATGCAGGATCCGTCCGTGTATACTACCACTTCTGCTTCGTCAGCATCTATCTCCTCCTTCGCCTTCTCCTTGGACGGTGGGATCCTTGCGTTGAATGCCGGGGCCCACTTGGGCCTGAGCACCACCGTATGGATCTTCTCCATTGTGTCTGGATTCAGCTCGAAGGCGTGCATCATCTCGTGTAACGGCGATCTGTGACGTTTGACGTACCTCCTAGCCGCTCTCCTCATTCTCTCTGCTAGCGGGTGTCCCTGGGGCAGGCACGCTAGCCGTACTGCCGCCCTGTGCACTATCTTGGTCACTAGCAGCGGGAACGGTAGGAGGTCGGCATGGGCGTCGAGCGTGTCGGTGGCCGTGGTTCTCAGCGCTCCTGTGATGTCTATCGCGACCTGTCTCTGGATTCTGGCTAACTTGTTTATGTAGCCCTTTGTTCCTTTGGTCCTGTTCGATTCTGGCGTGAGGAAGACGTCAGCGGCGTATAACATCCTCGGGATTGCGACAGTTAGGTAGTAAGTCCACATGTGCTTAGCTATTATCCCCTTCAACGGTTTTGTAAATCTTCTGTACTGCCCCACGTATGCTTCCCCTTTCTTCAGAGCGTAGTTGACGTGTTCCTTGAACCTCAACTCCTGATCCATTATCACCCCTAGGAATTTGTGAGCCACCATGGGCCGCACAACATGAGTTCCTATTTTTATTGTCGGCCTCGTTGTCGGCTTGGTTTTCCTCGGTCTCGCCGGGTCTTTCTCTCTTCTCCTGGTGAGACCCATAGCCCGAACTTCTCTACCGTGAATTGACACTGTTGTTGTTCCGCCCAGTCGTACGCTCCTCCGGGCCTTTCCATCATTTCCGTCAGCTTTCTGAATGCCTCAGGTAAGTCCTTCCCTCCGCTGTTAGGGTCGTGTCGTCCACGAACCCCACGCAGCCTTCTCCCCTGCTACTCTGCGCGATGTCGATGAGGTCCGCATTGTAGAATTGGTACGCGACTGCTGACAGGGGGCAGCCCTGGTCCATTCCCCGCCCTATGGGCCTGGTCGCTGAGGTGTGGTCATCTAAGCTGACGACTGTTAGCCTATTTTGGACTTTCCTGTGTATCCAGTCCGTGTACTCGCGCGGTACACCTCTCCTGCGCATGTTGTGAGTCAGTCTCTTCAGCACGATACTAGGAAAAGCCCCCTTTATATCTAGGTATAGTACCCCTAGTACCCTTCCTCTCCTCCAGGCGTCCTTCGCTTGTCCTACCACGTGGTGAATGGCATCCGTAGTCGTCCTGCCCGGTCTGCACCCGAAGTGGTTGTCGGCTAGCAGCCGGTGCTTCTCTGCCATTTTCACTATGTCCTCTGCGACGCACGCTGATAGTACTTTTCCTATGGTGTCGAGCAAGGCTATCGGCCTGTAGGCGCCTGGGACCGTGTAATCGGGTTTCCCCGGTTTGCGCAGGACCTTGGTGATAGAATCTCTCCATTCGGGTGGGTACACCTCGAGGTCGAACGTTGCTCGAAAAAGAGGGCCTATGTAGGGTAGGATGACATTAATGCACTGTTTTATGAGTTCATTAGGGATACCATTATCTCCGGGCGCCTTGAACCGATTGAGCCTGTCTACTGCTCTTCGTATCTGCCCGTCAGTTACTGGCTGGTATTCGAACGCTGGTGGCGGGTAGTCGAAATCCTCTGGGATTTGTTCCGTTCCTTCTATTGTCTTCGGGAAGAACGCGTCGAAGAGCATGTTCGCTTTTTGTTCGTTTGATTCTGCCACCTGTTTTGTGCCGTTGTCCTTTTGTATTACCAGCGTCGGCGCTCTCGCCATCCCCCTGTCCGATGCTCCCGCCGAGGCGTACCTGTGCGCTGTCCACACCATCTTGTGATTGATGCTTGCGAGGAACTCGGCCCAGTGCTCTTTTTTTGAGTCTTCTATTTCTCCAGCATAGCTGTTCCTGGCGCATCTGTACTCTTCGTGTGGGGTGCGTCGGGTCGTTTCTCTTTGCGTAAGCCTTTCTTCCCAAGCGCCTCGTCTCGTTCCTCTTCTGAGTCAGTTGGAGCGACCACCAGCGCTTTACGTACGGCGAGGGTTTGCTCATTGGCACTAGCTCTTCCGTGGTGTCCTGGATGGCTGTGATGAGCGCCTCCAGGTGGGTATGGAACTGTCGTTGGTCCTTCGGGGTTGGGTTTTCTATGACTTGTTCCAACCTCGTTTCTAACGCCTTGTTGTAAACTTTCCAATCCACCTGCCTGTAGTTACATTGTGGTCTGTGCGTGGCGGTCTCGACTGTGAGGTCTATCTTCGTGTCTATGGGATAGTGGTCGGTTTTTGGTGGGCGCTCCTCCGGCACTGTCATGCAAGTGATCAGTCTCTCTGCTAGCGAAGGTGAGGCGAATATGTTATCTGTTCGAGTATGGTTTCCCGTTGCCATCGCTTTCAGGGTTGGCACTCCTTTTGGCAGTGTCATTTGCATCCCCTGCTCCGCTATGGCGTCCAGCAGTGTTTGCACCTCGTTGAGATTGGCTCTGGTGAATAGGTGCGAATTGCATAGCTTGTCCCATAGCGGGTGGTGCCTATTGAAATCCCCTAGCCATAGCATTTCTTCCGTCTCCCTTCCCTGTGTGGCTTCTTCTGCCGCTTTGTCCTGTATGTGTTTTCGCACGGCCCTTATACTGTCTGACTGTGCAACGTCTGCGTATATGTTGTAGATTGCTATTTTACCCACGCTTGTCTTGATGTTTATTGCCGTGACGTCCGGAGATCCTACCTCCATCGCCCCCCATGCGCTCGTCGCGATCTTTTTGTTTATCAGTATCATCAACCTCGTCCTTGCCCCTCCATTCTGGAAGTACATCCTCGGATATACTGTGTACCAGCTATGCATGGCCCTGGAGTTTCCCAAAAAGTCAATATATGGTTCTTGGATCGCAAGGATATCATAGTGATCAGCCGTGCACTTAGCTAGCATTTCCGCTGTGGCGGTGAGTGACTTGTTCACGTTTTGTTGTCTGATTCTCAAATTTTGGATCTGTTGTTCGGCTCTATTCATTGTGGGATCGGTGCATTGTTGTTGTCCTGCTGCTGTCCTGTTTGCGTCTGTTCGTGGTGCGTTCCAATCCCGTAGTCATCTAGCCTGCTCTGCCGTCCTTCCCCTTGCCCTCTCTCCTGCCATCCTTGGTCCATGTGCCCGATCCTTGGGTTCGTCCCTCGCCCTCTACCCCTTCCGTGCCCTTGGCTTTCCATTTGTCCTCTGTGTGTCTGGTAGTTTGGTTCCGTTTGTTGTTCTTCGCCTCCTCTGTCTATTATCTGTCTTCCCGTGCGGGCCTCCGCTTCGGCTGCACGCCATCTCCTCTCCTCCTGTTCCCTGACATGTTTTAGCAGGTCCCCTGCATCCACTGCTCTCTCCGCCTCCCCTTGTTGCTCCCAGGTCCAAGGATTTTCGTCCGGGAAAAATCAGTACGTGTGCTCCGGATCGCTTTTCTCCACCGCTTCGCACGCCGCTCTGAAGACCGGGCATGTTCTGTCCCATGACGCGTGACCTGTTGTGTCGCAGTTTACGCATCTGAACTTGCTTGGGTCGTTCTCCTCGCATTCTGTTCTGTGTTCTGCTCCGCACGTGCCGCATTTGTCTCGGCTCTCGCACTCTGCCGCCAGGTGCCGCGCGTTGTATTTCTGACATTTTAAACACCTTCGTGGTTCCCTTTTCATTCTCCTAGCCCATGTTCTTTTCCCCGCTATTATTAACCCGTCCCTTATGCACTGGTTCGCCGACTCTGTGGTGGTCATCCTTGCGATGATGTGGGCGGTCTTCTGTCCTGCTGTCCTTCTGTGTGGGGGTTTTATCCAGTGGGTGGACATTAGGGTGCCGGTGGGTAGCTTCGAGTCTCGTTCTATCTTCCTCATCTCCGCCATCGCATCTGGCGAATGGCTCAAAGGTACGTATTCGACTATCAGTGATAGTGCTCGATCCTTTATGGTGGCCGATCCACTGAACTTGCTCAGAAAGGTTCGTCTGTTGTCTTGGACCCATTTCGCTGCGTTCTCCGTTTCTAGATCGAAGACTATTCCTCCGTTAGCCAATTTCTTGGCTCCTATGAAAGCGACGTCGGTGCGTTCGTGGTCTTCTTCTAGGTTGTTGATCGCCTTGTTTGCTTTGGCCACTAGTTCCTGTTCTGTCAATCTGGTGAGCATGTCTTGCTCCCCTTGTGGGTCTGCGTCTATCAATATTTGTCTGGCTTTTGCTTTCGCCCTCGCCAAATTATTTAGGTGTGATAGCGGTACATTACCTCTGAGTGCGTCCGCGTACGTTGTGCCTCTCGTTCCGGTCTCTCCCTCTAGTTCGCTCTGCTGCCTCATGCTATTGCTATGCTCGATGACGTTTCCGGCCCCTTCCGTTGCCGCTTTTGCATTCTCTGCGGCTTCCTTTGCGTCGTCTGCTGCCCTTTCGAACCTGTATAGGGTCTGCTCTAGGTTCTTTTCAACATGCCTCATCACCGCTGCTCCCACCGTTCTCGCTGCATCTTCCATCATTAGAACTGCCACTGCCCTTACTCCTTCTTGTAGAGTCTTGCCGCTGACGTTGTGTGCTAGGGACAGTAGCGCGTAGCTGAGGTGTTCCGTTGACAATGGGTCTTCCTTTGCGTAGTACCCGTGTTTGTCTAGGTATTGTCTCGCTTGTTCTTTTGTGCACACTGACGTGTTGTGTTCTAGCAGTAGCTCAGCTCTGGTCTTGTTGGTGACCTGCTGTGTGGTGCTCGCTCTCGTTCGGCCTTGTGACGTGGCCGGCGCTTGGGGTTCGATGCTTTGGGGCATCGTTTTTGTCGCTTCTTCTTTTCGAGGAAGCTGGATGATGTCGCTGGCTGTCGTCAGCGACGATCTGAGGGTGTTTGTGTGAGTGTGTAGCTCGGGAGAGGGTATTTTGGATTTTGGATGTGATGGTAAGCGTGAGAAAGCCTCTGGTCAGTCTAGTCCTTGTCAGGCACCTAGCAGGTGCCACCGCAATGAACTAAGTTAGGAGCAGCCTGACGTCATGTAAGCGGGAGTCATGTAATAGCCCGAGTTTTGATAACGTGCACTCGGGGCCCAAACCGATCTGTTTGGCCAAATCAACAAACCCCACTTATTAATTTCTTCTTCCTTGCGACATCAATCACCGGCGCTTCTTTCTCCGCACTGACCACTCATAAGGCCACAGTCCTGCCCGCGGCCCCACTAGACACGAACTATGGGAGTTAGTGTCTACTGGGGCCGCGGGCAGTCACCAGCGCCCATCTGGCCCTCACATCATTCACCGATCAGAACAGGCTAACATTGGTCGCCAATCCAAGATGAAGCTGACGGACTTCGATCTAGCATTCTAGTCGACGATCCACCTGGGCTGCCGATACTATCTTGTCATTTTCGGCACGAATGACCCTTTCCCCCTTGAACAAGACATGGATCGCTTTCTGTGGGAGGCGTGGCAGATCGCATGCACCGAATACGACGTCAAGCTCGGTCCAACCCCCGAGGTCTTCACCTTGGTTAGTCCTGTCGAACACGTTCAACCCTGAGGTCCTCACTTTTCTGCCCAGATCAAACAGTGCGGGAGTCAGGTTCGCGGCGAGGTGAAGCGCAATGCCCGCCCATTGATTACGGTTCATTACAAGTTTGATGCGAGTGAGGATACCACTTATGAGGAAATCGCCACACTTGTTCGTGTTCTCACATTGAACAACAGTCTCATTTATGAGGTAAGACACCATACCAGCGCACTTGCATTGTGCCGCTGAGATATCCCAGGATCATGAAGCCCAGACTGGCCTCTTCAAGAACATATGTGTCGCATGCATCATGTTCCAATCAAGGTCAAAGATTGAAAACTGTGTTGACCAGTGGAAGCATGGGTGGTTCCGCCAAGTTGACTTTACAGAGAAACTCTACCACAAGAAATATGAGTGCTATTTGGACAATTTATAGAAATGGGGTGCATGCCAAAGGCAGGTACATTTTGGCACAACTGCAGCAGTGGCTACATGGTAAAGCCTGGTATGTCCCCTTTCCTCTTAACACGCTGATGGAAGCTGAGAGGTCATAGGGCCTTTTCTGGGGCCAGTAGTGTTGAGAAAAAACCTGGCCTTTTCTGGGGCCAGCAGTGTTGAGAAAAACCTACCAACCACTTGCAAGTTCACTTGTGAGGACTTCAACACAGCTTGTATGTAGCACCCCATTTCCATTCAGTGTCACCCAGCAGCGAGCAAAACTAGAACAAAGAATCATTTCAAACAAATGGATAAGAAGTGACTTGGATACATTTATCAGGGTAATTAATGGTATCCCCCTGATGAGCTCAGCTTTGTGTCAAGATTGGTTTTTATCGTGTATTTAATATCGTGTATTAGTGAACACAGTGAATGCCCGAATAACTTGTGCGAAGAGATGTGCCCTTCAGTGAATAAGGTGAACCAATAAATGTTCAGAAGATAAGAGGGCTTCCCGAATGGAGCTCACCCTATCTACAGTCGTAGTGAAGTAGCCCGTGGCACTTGACGATGTAACATGCAAGGTGTCATGGAAAGGTTGTTTAAGTAGCAACAATCCTTTTGCCAGTGAAGGCACTCCTTCGGAGCCCTTCACCGACAGCACAGATAATAATACGGAGACTAAGGTAATGAAGGTAAAGTACGAAAACTCACCAGTGGTGCTTAAGTCCTCCTCTGGTTGAAGATAGGAATCTATGGGAGAGGGCTCAAGATGATGACCACAGTGAGGTCAAGTTTTGCACAAGATAGACCTATGATAATTGAACTGGGGAATATACATGTGAATGTAAACTACTTATATCAAATCCTCATATGATATCAGCAAATAGGAAAGAAGCTGTCTGGAGTCAGGGTTGGATAGGGGTGCACAGTCATGATACAAATAGATGAAACAAATATACAACAGAATGAAAGAGGAACATGAAACGACAGGGGGGAAAGGGAATGAAGGTTCTTATGTACAAAAACATGCCTTGGGGCCTGCATACATGCTACCCTGCATGGACTCTTCGTCTGCTGGGTTTATCCCACACGATCTACGGGTAGGATGCCCCGCAAATGCATTCTGGCCATACGAACACCTAAAGGGGTTGGGTTGGGAAGATGATGGGACCAGTGATGAACCATTACGCCGGGTAGAGGATGTCAATCGTGTTTGATGGCATACCTGCTGGCAAATGATGCAAGCAGCAAATGGCCGTTCAGCAAATGGGGTGAAGAGCGAATAGAGCGAATATCGAGGAGGAGTGGTCGAAGGGAAGGGCAAACTCAGGCAAACTGCCAGGAGGAGTGGTGAGGGGGAAGGTAGAGACAGCAAGGCAAGGAAAATAGATGGGTCATGACACTTTGGTTGGCTCAAAACCACTACACACCTGTCTCCCCTAGCAACCCTCTTTCACTGTAGGAAGAATGAGCACTATATTTAAGTTCCGTTTGCACTATAGCTAAAATACAGTATGGGCTTGTACTGATATTTAGACCCCAAAAAATTATTTCACAGAGGACTAAAAAGCAGTACTATACAAGTACTGAAGTTTAGGTACAGGACAAAATGCAAAGTCAAAAAGTACCAATGACAAATGAATTAGCCTTTTACCTAATCATGATCAATGTCCAGGTCCACGAACACCATCCCTGGCAAAATCACTGCTTCTGTTGACTGCTGTCGACTATGAAGGATGTTTATAGGTATCATATATATGTATATATAGCTAATCTATCTGTGTTTCATAAAATATATCACAATTGAGACAGTTGCCAGAACCTGTAAGGCATGCTTAATCCTAGGCCTAAAGTTCTTTCTTACAGTCTGCAGCGCCCCCAGGAAAAGGTGTGTAACCTATCATCTAAAACATTAATAGTTATGTATCTTTGTACTTTACATGCATATTATTTTAAAAATACCTTCTAATCAGATCTATCAACCATATATAATAGTATAGTATAGTTATTGTCCATACTTTCTTTTACATTCTGTCATCATACGTCTAACAAGCTTCGTATATACTTCTAATATGTACTCATATGGTCCATACTTGCCTCTAAATTCTATCATCAAAATTTGCTATATATGTCTAAGATATAGTCATCCAAATCCTATCTGAAATTGCTCTGTTGTTTCAATACACACCATGTATCAGCACATACAAACATATTTTTAAAATATCAGAACATTCAAAAAATTTTAGGATATCCACAATATACAAATTTACCAAAATGATGGACTATGAATCTGGTTAGGGTTGATATTTCAAAGATATCTAATATATCCTAGAAGAATATACATTATTGTCAATCTGAACATCCTCCTATGCAGAGACAAGGCTGCTTGTCCACCATGGTCTCAATACATGTCACTGCTTTTTTTTCCATAAGTCTTTTGATTCTCCACTACTTTATACTTTATCTCTGAGATGTTTAACCATATACAGAATATTCTAATAACATCTATTATTCTCCTTATAAATACTATTATATACTCCTATATGTTGTTCTTGATACGCTTGTAACATATATTATATACTCATATATACTGTATCACATGACCTTTTTGATTATCCTCCTAAGCATAGCCTGCGGTCAATAAAATGATGAAGAAAAAAAAACACACCTACCCCATGAAGCATCCTTCCCCCTCTGTGATGGTGCAGTCACAAAATCCCACAGGTTCCCGCCCCACTGCACCCCCTGTGCTCCAGTGCATCCGTGATGCCCAGCTCCTCTCCCATGTCAGAGAATCCTGTCTCCTTGGACGTCTGTCCATCCCCACCCATCCCTGCACACTGCCACTCACCCCACACAGCAACACACCATGTCCTCAGCCACCTCCATAGACCAGCAGCCTGAAATACACTGGCACATGCATCCCTGTCTCATCAACTTCCTCATCAAAGTCCCACCTTCCACATCAGCTCTGAGACCCTCTACCTCATGCTCAACATCATTGATTGCCACATCTCCCTGGCTATGGAGCTTGTAATTGCAGAGGGGGGGGGGAGGTATTAATAATGAAGAAGTATGCATAGGAAAAAAAATTCACACTCTGTCATTTGGCAGAGGAGTGACAGGATGTAAGTTCCGCTCCAAACTCACACCCCCAAACCATGCAGCAAGAGCAAACTAGAAGGTTTGTAGACTTCTACACACTATGGACATGTGTGATGTAAGTGATGAATGTGAATTGAAGGCTTTGCCTATGAAATCCAGCAGTATCTGCTCAATTTCCCTCCAATACAGCAGGAACGTGCCAGATGACCACTGGCCGATTACCATGACAATCCATGGGTCAATGCCCAGCATGAGCATGTGAGTAGTCCCTCTGAAACTCAAACCGTGACCCTGTAAGCTGCCAAGACCATTCTTCACCCAGATGTCATTGTAGTGGTTCAAGAACCAGTCCCATGTCATTGGTGCCCAGCCACTGTCTGCCATCTCAAATGCAAAGAGTTGCACATGAAGAGGTATGAGAGCATTACAAGCTAAGTGCTGTTCGAGGGCAATGATCAGGCTTGTAGAGTCATCTACCTCTATCAGGTTGATGTCATCACCCACATGGCGCTTGGTCGTCAAATAAGGAATGTGAAACATTGTGAATTTATGGCCCTGCTTGGCCATGCTATGTGATATGATAGAGGATCAGGAGATGTGATATACAGGGTCAAACACCTTGCAGGATGGGATAATGGGGTCAGCAAGATGGCAGCATACTCAGAAGGCTGTAATGGCAGTGGCATATATGGCTGCATCAAAGAGGTTGTCTCTCAGTGCAAGTAAGTGCTTCTGAGTCACAGGTTCTTGGTGAGGACACCTGGCCTCTATGGGCATGATGTTTGCCACACCCCTCTTAGCTAGGGACAGGGCCTCACCGCCATGCCACAGAGCGCTTTGTATGATGTGATAGTGGTGCAGGCCTGCCAGCCAATTTGCGATGCAAGACTCACTCAATTTCCTTGTGCCATAATTGGCAACAAACAAGCACAGGAGCCGCTCTGATGTGAGAATACAATTGAGTTCAGGTAATGAAATGGAGTCACAGTACTGATGGAATGGAGAAGGCCTGCCCCCCAGTTCTTCCATGTCTTTTTGACAATGGTAGATGCTCACAACTTTTTATTACCTTTAGCTTCACCCATTTTATTGTCAGATTATAGAAAAGAAGAGGATGAAAGTACATGCCAATCTGATTGTTGAGATATAAATAAATTTACTCTTGTCCCTCCCAGAGCGGCTGCTCCACCAACGAGAATGCCTCTTCTTATTTTTATGCCTCTTCTTATTTTTTCTACCCACTTTTAATATACACTATATCATTATAACTATTCATATATATTACAAATATCTAGACAACTACTATTACTCCATATTGTAGTCTAATACTCTCTCATTATAACTAGTCATACTAATACTCCTACTACGGTGTACCTAAGCCGCCAGGCTGAAAAATGTGAATTTGAACTTTTGAAATTCCGCTATAGTACTTAGGCCAGTTTCTCTACACACACTAGTGTATAGTCTAGAAGTCATCCTCATATGAAGAACTCTACAAGCTCTACATGCAACAGTTGGAGGATGCAAAGGGTAAGACACACAAAGGAAGGCTGCTGGAAAGAACATCGTCGCTCATGATTATAAAGGTTCTGAAGTTGGCAGCGATGCGGAGGATTTCAAAATGCCTTCTGGTATGTGAGTCCTTTAACGCGATGATGAGATATTTCACTTGTTTCAGACAGTGAACCACAGCAGCAGATGAAGAAAAAATCCAACAAGTCACACAAATACTGTGAGCTACTAGTATTCTCCACCAAGTGGTTGATACTGACGCGTACTTACAACCAGAATTACAGAGTGTGAACCTAGTTGAGCACACTCCCACACCTGCTCCAACTTGGCGTCTCACCCTTCCTCACATCACTCCACCAGCGTGCACCGCTCGCATGGGAGCCAATTGACTCCAGTCACATACTACGTGCCTGGCCAGGAGCCAATTATTGCACGTACGTCAGATGCAGACGGGTGGATGGGTGGCTACATGATCATCCTCCGAAGGGGCAGCGGGTTGAGATTCTGGTGCATCTTGCTTGCACCGGTCAATTTTTCGTACATGGTGAATAACTTTTATTATTCCAGCACCCAACGCACGCCCGCCCAGCATATGTCTCCCCTGCTTCCCCGTCTTCACGTTACACCACCAGTTCCTCATCGTGCTATGCTTCGTTTACCAAGGAGAAGCCACTATTCAAGAGATTGTTTGGAGTCGAGTGGGGTGATAAGCACTCTAGGTGGGTCAGATTATCGTTCTTCAATTCTTGCTATTTTCCTTTCCAAATACTCCGTTTATTCTTCGTCACTGCATATTCTTAGCAGGAATCCACACAGTAACCAGGCCTGACTGTGCTGTGATGGAAGAAGACAGGCAAAACCGTATCTAGCATGCCATGGATCATTTCAGTATAGAAATTCCACTTGGCATTAATTCAGGGGAACATGACCAGGTAAAATAATCAAAAGGAAGCTCATGTTCAAAGAAGGACGTGGGAGTGGGCCTGAAGTTGAAGCCTGCAGAGACCTTAGTCCTAGCCAGTCAAGATGTAGGCTGGAAATTAAGATGTCCATGAGTACTAACTGACCTGTACTGTACTATGACAGTTGGCCACCAATCCCACCCACTGTTGAAGAAGCTTAATCTCGACCCTACTGAACACTACAGTGATACGCACGCTGCATCATCGGGAGTTACAGAAGATGTGCCATCACCTGGGTCATGTTCTGACGAGTGTGTTAGTTGACAGACTATGGACTTTTGGTGTGAGTTAGGACCTGTATGGGATCCTGCTTTGCCGGCCAAATAGAAGGACTTCCATGTATTTTCGATATAGTGACCCTAAAATATAGCATACAGGTATTGCTATCCTTGGGAATGAACTATTTAAACTTCCTCTATTTTCCTACCATTTCTTCGCCATTTTTAACGAAGTCCCTGGCTCAAAACACTTCTATTCTGTTGCAGCAGAGTTATGAATCCACATGTATCCACAACTCTGCTTATTCAAACTCCGATGCGCGCGCACCCGAACTCGAGCCTGTGGACACTTATGCGCCCACAAACTCTGGCCAACCTACCGGTTCAGACTCAGCACTCTGGAAATAGCAATTTATTCCCAAGCCTCCACAACACAGTTTGTGCAATACAAACTCAGCCCAACCTATGCTACCATAGCAACAAGGCTATGCTAGGCTGTGCTGTGCCATGACTACACTCCTAAAATAGAATTAGGGTCATGACTCACTGCCAAGCTGGAGTATTATTGGTCCAAAGTCTTGTGACTTGGGAAATGACTCCTGCATGACTCAGAGCCTGGCTCGGCACATGACTCATGCTTGGACTCTGGCGTATCATTGGCTGAGAGGCCTCTTACCAATGAAAGGCTGTGTTGAGCTAATCCTCTTTAAGAATAAGGGTGTATCTTATTCTTAGACGTGACTCATGCCTGACTCACTACCCCATTTCTGCATGACTCACCTCCTAATCGTGGGCTGCGATTGGTCAACACGAGTTCTGACTCATTACCCTTTTTCACTCTGACTCACTACCCCATTTCGGCGTGACTCAGTGCATGACTCACTCCCTAATCGTGAACCGCGATTGGCCAACACATGCTCTGACTCACTACCCTATTTCTCTCTGACTCACTACCCCATTTCTTCGTGACTCAGTGCATGACTTACACCCTAATCGTGAACTGTGATTGGCCAACACATGCTCTGACTCACTACCCTTTTTCTCAATGACTCACTACCCTATCTCTTCGTGACTCATTCTAGTCTATTAATAGATAGTAGATACAATATAAAAGGAGGCCTTACTGCCCACCTTTCATCAGACAATACATCATCATCTACTATCCATGTACCTCGTGTGACTTGCCAAGCTTGCACAGCTTACTAAGCTGCTAACCCCAGCTAGGGTTATTACACTTACTTAGTGTATTAATTCTCAGTTAAGTAGTTGCGTTTCTACTTAGCAACCCAGACTAACACTCCAGGTGAAATTCTGCAGAGTGAGTCTGACAATTGATTTCCTTGTCAATTAGCTCTCCAATACCCGAGACGAACTGATCAGTGACTTTCCTGTTCAGTGACTTTCACAAGTCACTTCTTAAACCCTTGTCGCTCGTTTATTGCAGTGCATTGACATTAATCGGGTCAGTCCACTTACAAACTCCCCTGTGAAGCCATTCCTATCTTTTTGGAATACTTGGACCCCGATAGTCGTCCTCGAACCTACAGACTAATAGTTTATTATTCATTACACCAGTAGTGTTTAATATTCTTGCAGTTTCGTATACGACACGTTCTGATAGACCAAAGTGTTAGCTCTGCTCTGACACCAAAGTCTTGAAGGGTTCCAAAAACAGGACCCCACCTCAGATTTCAACCCCTCAACATTCCGGATCTACACCATTGCCCAAAATTAAAAAAAATCACGCGCATGCTCGTCGCAGCCCGGAATAAGGAACTGGAGGGGCTGGTTCAAGAGGTGGATGCTTTGAATGGTGTGTTTGCTCTTCCTATCATGTGATCATGCAAGTTGTACTCGGCTCACACCCAGCTATTCTTGCGATTGACTCTTCTGGAACACTAACTCTGCTTCTCCCTTCATTCTGATCTCTGGTATTGCACTGATTTATGCCTTATATCATCTTTTATTTCTCCAGAAATCTTACTTCCTCCCAACACACATTCGCAACCATCCTTGCTTTGGAGTATACTCCGGAAGTTACACAAGACGGAAGAAGTGAGGGCTGCGCATTAAAGCACCTGGGGGGGGTTGGTGGATAAGTGTGGTCAGTGAGTTGTTGCAGGTTCTTCCTTCTTCTGTCTCTCCATGAGCTGAAGGGTGTAATAATAACTGAGTGATATCCACGGCACCCACGAGAATCCGGCCAACCCCACATTCCCACTTGACACAGCGCTAGAGGCGATTCGGGCAAGGCTTCACTACAGTATGAAATTGCCGGCTCGCATCCCAGAAAAAATACAACCGTGCCTATATCAAGTAATGTTAGTTCTCTCCATGTATACATATATAAAATTAACTTAGCCATTGCGTTTCCATTCACTGTAAGCCTCACCTTGGCTTCGAATATGCTTTTACCTCTGCATAACTACAATTGGATATTCGACTTTATGACATATGTGCACCATTCTGTTTGCAGCTCACACAGGCAGTGGTGTCGCTCCATGCGCTGCATTTACTGAGCAGGAGGGTGGAAGAAGCAGGGAAGGAGGCCTTGTGAGTGCTGTGCCATTTATTTTGGTTTAAATTTCTGTTTTGTGTTGCTTTCATGTGGTATCTATTCTACGTATTTTTTCTCCTTCGCCTCTTCTTCAGGGTATCCACTCTTTTAACCACACACCCTCTTCAATGCCCTAGGGAACTCTTTCTCAACCACGCCACCACACATCCATACCTTTTTGCGTTGCGACTGTTCGGCTTCATATCTCTGTCTGTCTTGACTATCACGGTCATTCTTGCTGATCAAGTGCATCACCATCCTTTGTTTGTAAATTTCATGTGCACATACCTCTTATATACCACTGTAATGGTGTTTAAGTGCGTACTCAGGTACTTTTTCTCAACCCACTGATATTAATATGATTCAGAGAAAGGGATGTGGTGTTTTGCGCATTGACTCAAACCCAATACAGGTTGGGTGTGTCCCTGGTATTAAGCACTATGGTTGATTCTATGAGGTTGATGTGAGCATCCAGATAATTGCATAGTCATCTGCACACACCGTGGACTACTGATGGTAATATGGGCTTCCAGTAGCTTAACAGCTACCTTGAACCTTGTCTTACATGTGCACTTCATCGGCAGTGACAGTATCCCGCTAATACTTGATCCAGCTGTGGTTTCAAATGAGGACAGCATTCCATAATGAAAATACATGAACAGCGAAGCTGCAGACATTCGCTGTGAGTTCACAGTCAACTATTGTACTGAAGCTGCTTTGAAATGGGATTAATAGCTTCTAGTTACACCTTATTTCATAGGAATAGTACCTGTCGTGGGTACATCCGCCATCTGTATACTGCGCATCTTAGCTTACTGTTCTGTTCTGTTTTAGTGTGAGCTCATATACGTCAACCCGGCACAGTATAACGGCCTGGCCCAAGGGGTATATAACTTAGGGCTTGCTATAATTATCCTCATGTCCATTTGGAATGGTCAGTTGCTCCCCCTTTTCATCTTTCGTATTCCGTGTATGTCATCAACATGTCTCTAGTCCTTTATTGGTCAGGTTTTGTCGCTATCGCCGCATCTTTTGACGAGCCGATATGGGTGGAGTAATGTCAGTTTCTTTGCTGACATGCCTTTCTATTTTCTGTCTCTTTCGACTCATTTTTACTATGTACGTTTCTCGGATAGTTCTCAGAATAAGGCTAACTGTACTGTGGTATTTTTTGAAGCACCATCACTGTGGATATCGCCTTGAGGAATAGTGACCCCACATCATATGAATCTCTGATCGCTGGAGATGCAACTAGTGTTGGAGAGTCTCTTTGTAAGCTGCGCAAACTAAGATTCCCAAACATGTTCCCCATCAATGAGCTATCCCCTCCCCGCAAGTTGCCCTTCTTGCATTCTTGTCACTTGGATTACTATGTTCATTTGGGCTACCTCACATGTATGGAAACAGTGATCAATGTTGTAGCTTGTTTTTGAACTGCACTCACTTGTGACTGACTCCAAATGTTTAATGTTGTACATGGCGTTGAGTTTGCTTGTCGAGCAGACAAGCAAGGGCTCTGAGATGCAAAAGAAGACATGAATGCTGTGAAACTTACTTTGGTATTTCTTGTTGGGTGCATTTATGCTCCTGCACCAAAATCAAGCATAATATATCCAATTTGTTGTGTGGTTTCTCAATTTCTTCTCATATTGTTCTTTTATCATGCATCCATTTCTCTGGTTATTTTCGAAATTTTCCACTCACTCCCTATCTCTCCATTTCATCTTGTTATTCCTACTTTCACAAGCGGCCGCACCCAGCGGAGTCTGAAACGACTTCAACGCGCGAGCTCTTGGGCGCTAAAGGGCCGGGTAGTAGTACATGCGCAGTGAAACAGTTTTCCCCCCCTCTCTCAGTGACAACTAAATTCACTGAGAGAGGCAAGTAAATTAGTCTAGCATTCTTTCGATTTATTAACCTAGAAATCCTCTGTAGTGAATTGTTTTCTAGGTAGTGTATAATATATTTATAGTGACAACTAAATTCACTGAGAGAGTGAATTGTTTTCTAGTCTATTCTTTTGAGCAACAAGTCCATACCTACTGCCTATAATTCCTGTCTACTACATTTCTCCCCTCCCCGCCTACGACATCACCGGACAACTAACCATTCCATCGAAATACGAGAGGTTGCTAAAAGATGCTAATGTTGATGTTCTTTTCGGGAGCTAGCTGTTTCCACGGAAGACCCCAAAGGTGAGGAACATACCCGCTATCTGGGAGATGCTGGTTACATCGCCACCTCTGCCTTTTCTGGTAGCATCGCCTATGCAAAGGAAAAATTGAAGGGATGGCCCATCAACAAGTCCTAAGAAGCATATGCGCTTCTGACTTCTGGCATCTTGCTACGTAAGGACTATAGCGAGTAAGACAGATTATTGTGGAGAGACGCACCCAAACCTTGACTTGGTGATAAGACAACCCGGAGATGTCTGCGAGGTGCTTTTTGTCTTCGCAGCTTGGGTGGCCATTTCTTTTGAGTGCGAACTGAAGCAACGGTACATACTCCTGCAAGACATGTCACCCTGAAGTGAGACATTTTACCTAAAATTGGACTGGAGACTATGCACTAGTGTGTGTAGAGAAACTGAGCTAAGTACCATAGTGGAATTTCAAAAGTTCAAAATCGCGTTTTTCAGCCTGCTGCTTTAGGTACATTATACTCCTACTCATATCTATTAGAAGTATCTATCCAAGTATCTGTTATTCTATCTTGTAGTCAGATACTCTCTCATATGTATATATATCTCCGAGATGTTTAAACATATACAGAATATTCTAATAACATCTATTATTCTCCTTATAAATACTACTATATATTCCTATATGTTGTTATTAATACTCTTATAATATATATTATATACTCATATATGCTGTATCACATGACCATTTTGATTATCCTCCAATGGCATTCATGAATACCTCATGAAGGTGAGAGATGTGGGTTGGTGGGATCACCCCTTGGAGTGCTGCACAGCTGGCAATCTAGTGGGGAGAAACCCATGTGGTAATGCAGTCACAGACTAGGATGTGAGGATGGAAGACAGAAGGTGCAAGAAAATTCTTTGGATTTTTGGAAACATGAGGCTTATGACAGTGAGCAAGCTGCAGCTGGTGAGGGTTTGCCTGGCCCACCCCACTTGCTGATGAAGAGCCAGCACCTGCTAGTGTGGCACGCAAGAATGAGGAGCTAGACTTGGGTAAGGCTGGAGCTCACTTGGGAGATTGGATCAGATGGGCAGCCTTCTGCAGCTAGGCCCAACTTGCAACGATACATGGGGTCTGACAAGCAAGGAGTTTCATGGCAATCTCCATGGTTGATTTGGGTACAGTGAGGAAGGTGATTATGTGCACAAGGTACTTCAGTCACTTGTGTTCGGGTATGGCCACAGAGCGTACTTGCAAGTCCCAGAGGAAACTGACATAATTGGAGATAAAGGAATATATGCTGCCTTTGACTGTCGCTGGGTGCCACGGCATGCCAAGTGGTAAGGTGATTGTGATTATAGTGTCGAGATTGTACAAGTATATGTAAACTGTGGTGCAGTTCCATGTGGGGCCGATGCCGTGTGCTTTGAGTATGTCTGAAATGGCATTGGCTACATGGCCCTGAATGCCTCCTCCGGCCGCCACACCAAATGGGAGTCCATGGTCTATGGAGGATAATCATAATGGTTATGTAATACAGCATATATAAGTATATAATATATACTATAAGAGTATTAATAACAACATATAGGAATATATAGTAGTATTTATAAGGAGAATAATAGATGTTATTAGATGATTCTGTATATATTTAAACATCTTGAAGATATATATACATATGAGAGAGTATTAGACTACAAGATAGAGTAACAGATACTTGGAGAGATACTTGTAACAGATATGAGTAGGAGTATTAGTATGACTAGTTATAATGAGAGAGTATTAGACTACCATATGGAGTAATAGTAGTTGTGTAGATATTTGTAATATATATGAATAGTTATAATGATCTAGTGTATATTAAAAGTGGGTAGAAAAAATAAGAAGAGACGTAAAATTGGCATCGGTGTTCTCGTCGTCGGAGCCGCCGCTTGGGGAGGGACAAAATAAAAATTATTTATAGCCCAACAATAAGATTGGCATATACTTTCGTCCTCTTCTTTTCTATAATTTGAGAATAAAATGGGTGAAGCTACAGGTAATAAAAAGTTGTGAGCATCCGCCTATGTAGTAAAGGCCTCTCTAGTGGAGAATGATGTAATAATTATGGGCGGGAAGCACTGGTGAGTCCCAGTATGCCCTTTGTATGTCCATGCATGCGGCCTGTGTCCCAGGCGGTGCTGTGATGAGCTGGACAAGTGGAGATGTGTGAGTTACTATCGTCAATGCGTGGACATGAAGTGAGAAGTGAGGAATGATAGAAGAGGATGGTCATGGTATGGTCCTGTTCAGGATCATTGTGAGTGTGCATGTGGGGCTGCTTGTTCAAGTTGGCTGGACCATTCAGTTCCTGTGTGATTCTTGGCGGTAGGTGACGGTTGTGGCGGTGTCTAAGGCTCCCTCACAGGTTTTCACTGTCTGCGCTCATCGGTGATGAGCGCGAAATATGACTTGATGTGTTTCAGCCATAAGCATGCTGCGAGCCTGAAATAGTTGACTTGCCTGCAAATCCTCCTGATAGCGCTCCTGAAATGTGACCAATAAATAATTTATGTCCGACGAAGGCTAGTACTGTACAAGACTTACGGGTCCAACATAGGACTACCATGGATGTTCCCACCGTCATGTTTCCTATGGCTCCCACGTTTTAGCACACATATGAAGTAAGAAAGCATGTAGGAAGAATAAGCACTATATTTCAGTTCTGCTTGCACTACAGCTAAATTACAGTACCAACTTGTACTGAAATTTATTCCCCCAAAAATAATTTCACAGGACTAAAAATCAGTACTATACAAGTACTGAAATTTAGTTACATAACAAAATGCAAAGTCAAACAGTACCAATGACAAATTAACTTTTTTTTACCTAATCATGATCAATCTCCAGGTCCATGAACACCTTCTGTCGATGTCCCATGGTCTGTGGGTGTTTCGTCTCAATGTAGCACCTCACTCATAAATTTGCGCAAAAGTAAGAATTCATTTGATACTCCGCCACCTTCCCACACCTCTTGCGTCTACCACCCTACCACCACCACCACACCGACAGCACAACACTGTGAAGCTAAGTGGTAACAGGTATAGCAGGCACTGGAGTTCCCACCATGGGAGAGCTAGCATAGCACAAGGTGATTCTTCTTGAGTGTCTCCAGAGGTTCATGGTTTTTTTACAGGTCATTTGTCTTCCTCATCTTCCGTCAGCTTTGGTTCAGTTCTCCAGACTAAGGAATTCCACTGATTGTTCCAAATTCTTACAATCTCTTGGCTGTACTTTGTCTGCTGTTTGGATGTTGTATCGGTGTTGAGACTTGGGGTCGATTCTCAGCTTTGGCTACATGATGATGAGTGACCAAGTCTAGTTGAATGCTACATGAGCATACCTAATTTCGCTTTGTAGTCCTCATCGGCTCTCATGAACATCACCTTCATGGAGACTTGAATACTGCTGAAAGTCTCATCATCGCCTGTCAGATCACCCTCACCATATAACTGCAATATAGCTTTGCCCTGTGTCACAAGTAAGAAATTCTTCATTGTGATCCACTGAGCTAGCTGTTGTTCAATAACCAGCTGTGATTCTTTGCCCTTATCTCCCACCTCAGCACCAGCATAGCAGGAGCCCTGCAAATGATGCTGGCTGACAGTCCTGCCATGTGATAAAGAGGGATACAGTGCCACCAGTAAGCACAACTTGCATTGGTATGAGCGTCTTCAACTGTTTATTCATGGAGGGGTTGATATATGCGCTCGTGCAGACGATGCTGTCCAATGCGCCACTCACTATATCCGGGGCATCACTAGAATTGACACAGCTTGTGCAGATTGAGCCTATATCTCTGCGGCCAAATGTCCTCCATGTGGTGTCGTTGGCAATATAGGTATGTGCTCATATCACCATTACAATATTTTATATCATGAGCCACAAGTGTGCTGATGTAACGTCCAGTCTATATGGGTTTTGTGCCTCTGTAATACCTTATCACGTACCAGAACTATTCAACGTCAAGACCCGCAGCACACTAGATGAAAAGGTTGACATTTGGGTGCACATAGAGGTGTTACACTGTTCCTTCTGTCAATCTGATCATGTTTGCTCCCACTTTATTCCTTAGGATGTATGCTCTACACCCTAGCTTACTCTCATTCCGCGAGACCACCCAGACTATGGAGCAGGGTGGCTCTCTTGCCATGTCTGTTCTCAAAAGCGCATACAAACATCCAGCGAATGGTGGGTCTTACTCAGAGGGCTTAAGAGGTCTGATTGATTTCATGCTCAAGGTTGAGCGGCCAGATATACCGACTCTGTGGCTATTTGCATCTTCTCTTGACCGTGGCCGATACTGGCATGGATGCAGCGCATATTGCATATGCACCGGGGGATGTCCTGGAGGAGGAACTCCTGTGAAGGCAATGGTGGGAGGCGAAACAGGATGTCGTGGGGTAGAGGGCGATGAGACAGGGCTGCCCTTGATGATTGTGAGGGGTGCTGTAGATGTGAATGATGCCATATTAGGTGGTGAAGGGGGGAAACTGGGGTTGGGAGTAGAAGGCGGAACAGAGCCTTGGTGGCTTCAAGGCGAGGCAACTCGCAGGTGCATGTCATCAGCGGGAGACCAGGGTCGTGAGCTGGGGGATTTATCACTAGCATGGCTCTCATTCAGAATGCTCACATCATGATCAATGTCTGCCAAAGAGGTAACGATGCTAAGGTGGGTGGGGTATGCAGCTCCTGGGTCCGCCTCAACATTAGGACTCCCAGCACTCACTTTCAAATTTTACCCGTATGGAGGTTGCTAGCACTGGTGACTTTGACATCAAGCGGTGATTGACGTGGTCAGGTGATCTAGATGAAAGTGAATGTCGTGCAGGTAATACGGGTGTACCTGTATGTTGTTCTTGACCCTCATCTGTGTTACGATACGATCCGTCGTGAGGTTGACCGAGGTCGGGAGCGAAGCCCGAGGTAAGGTCCGAGGTCATGGGGTGAGGTTTGGATGGGGAAGTCGGAGAGGGACTTGGATTCAGCTTATGTGCTGCGCCGACCCTATGCACGAGTCCCAACTTCGGAGGCAAACGAATAAGAGGCGAGGTTTGGCTTAAGAGGCGAGGCTTAGAAACTAGCTAAGGATCAAAGGGATATGATAGTTGATTTTCAGACTGAGGAGTAGGAATGCATACAAGAGGGGTTATATACGGGCGAGGGTACGAGTCAGGGACGAACATATTAGTGGAGGTCAGGGCGAGGTCAGGAGGCCGAGGTCAGGGCGAGGTAATATACGAATGATGCGTGATGGAGCGGAATCAGTAACTAAGGGGATACGGTCATGGGATCAAGGTCAGATATGAGCTCAAGCTCGGGCTCGGGCTCGGGCGCGGATAAGGATCATATGTACTCGGGCACGAATATCACAAGGCTCGGGCTCGGAAGAAGGTTTTACCAGTAAGTAACCGGCCAAAGGCCGGGTCCTTACAATCTGCCTCATCGTCAATTTCGTCACTGTCCTCTGAATACTTGGCGTCGTCACTCTTGTGGAAAGCCCTTGTCAAGGGCGATGTCAAACTCATCATGCCGAATGCGCTGGGTGTAGTGGTCATTGAGGCCTCTGCCATATCCTGCACGGGAAACAGACTCCCTGACTTTGTTCAGGCTGGCGTTTCTGACTGAGTTTTAATCGTTGATGTCGCTTCTTCGCCATGTCAAGTGAATTTTCCTTGTGGCCACATACTTCTCTATTTCCCTCCTGTTTCCGACCAGTACCGGTTCACATATGCTCGCTAGGCAATGATGTGTGTACCTAAAAATTAGTACTGAATGTACTTTTTATTAGTGCTAAACAAGCTAGAATTAAGTTCTTTTTGAGCTAAAAAAAACAGTACAAAGTGGGACATTTCACTACTAGAAATCAGTTCATGGTCAAAGGGGCTAGGAATGCTTCGGGAGCTAAAAATCAGTGCTCAAGTACTGATTTTTAGCTGGTTTTGTACTGAAACTCACGTTCCGTTTCATCTGATTTTTAGGTGCCCGCGCGTTCTGCAGTGAAAGAAAGATGATAAAAAATGAACGCCAGCCTTGCATGGGATTCGAACCGAAGAGGTCGATGTGCCAGAAGCGCATAGTCATTTCACACAGTCCGGTGACTTGGGTCATTCCACGAATAGTTATCCTAATGCACGACTGCGTTGAGTCCGATACCCTGAGAACGGCATTATAGAGTCTAAAACGTGTCAAAAACGTTGATACCTGATGGCATCCAAGGCACACCTGTTCAGCAAATGCGTCTGAGAAGCACGAACCAACACCTCACGGATCACAGGAAAAGAAGCCTGGGGTAAGCGGTTGGATTTCAAATACAACGGCTGTGCTCTCGCTCTCGACAATCCAAATAGATACGATAGAATCGGAGAGGAGGAAGGAAGTGACGCACTTGATCCACTCCTATTCGGTAGAATCACACCCATCTTTCCATTCCATCGATTGCGCGATCCCTGGTGTCATTATGCAAACTCAGTATTTTATGTAAGTCACTTTTCTGTCCCCAGCTTGAAGGCGTCAGGCCTTCAGGGAGCAGTCAAATGTTGACCACTGTTGTGCCCGATCGCTCCACGTACACATTCCATGGCCCGTAATGATTGTAAAAATGTTTCCGAGTAGCTAGCAGCATCTCCGCTCACGTCCGTGGTGGGGGGGGGGCAGAGGATCGAGGGAATGTGGGTGTAGTTGAATTGCACGGCAGAGCTCACCGATAATCACTGGACGAGAGCCTGGAGAAAGGCAATTGGCTGATAAACTATTGGGTTCCGAGAAGGTCCCTGGTCACGCTCGGGCTCACTGGCGGAAACATTTCGAAATAGGTGCGTTGGAATGCAACAGACACGTGCTAATTACAACCTTCACAGGTCGAAGCTGTCCTCAGCAGTGCCATCCTTCCAGGTCCATAGATAGAGGCACTGCCAGGAAACATTTTTAAACCCCGATGGCACTTTGGCACTCATGTACACCGGAATATTTTCTCGTGCTTCTGTGATTGCTCAAACCATGGTTAGATATTCTTGGCTAGAAGCTAGCGTTTACACCTCGTGGTTAGAGTGTCAGGCACGCCTGATTATTGTGACTCGACTGGATCGATCCGAACTTGGTCAACGTTTGACTGCTCCCTGACTCGGAGGCCTTGAGCACCGGGACGTGACTTAAATCGAGAATAAAGAGTTCAAAATGAACTGAGCCATACCACGATCTATTGCATAGGAAGATGGGTGATTCCCCAGGATACTGGATCAAGTGCGTCACTGCCCGTCCTTTTCCCTGATTCTATCGTATTCAAATTTGTATCATTGAGATCGTGAGCACACTCATTATATTTGAAATGCTTAACCCATGCTTCTTGTCGTGTGATCTGCGAGGCGTTGATGCATGTTTCAACGTTTTTGACACGTTGTAAACTCTATAACGCCGTTCTCAGCGTATCGGACTCAACGCAGTCGTGGATTAGCATGACTATTTGTGGAATGCTCCAAGTAGATATATAAAGGGCTTGCGTTCGTTTTCTTACCGCAACATACTCTGATCCCAGATGGCGTCCCACAACAAGTACACCCACTACTCTACTAGTACGACGTCCCCGGTAACTGCCTCCGCGCCATCTTTTCCCTCGCAGCAATCCCCTGTCCCGATCGAGTACAACAGTCCCCAGGATGATTTGTATGAGCCACAACCATCAGTGGCAGGTCCGAGTGAATATGCTTGGACTAACCGGCCCTTTACACAGGAAAAAAGAGTTAGCATTCTTCTCAAGCTTGAGATGTACGCCACTAACAATGATTCAGGGTGATGTAGGCGTGTCAGAAAACTGGAGTGACGAGGTTTCGGCCGCATACGCCACCCCATATTATGCGGCTGTAGATCACGTCCAGCAGGACGCACCTGTCGTCGACCCACAAGCATGCCTGTTCGAGTATCCCCTAGAGCAGCTTGTTGGAGATGTGTCAGCTGGCACCTCGGTCACCCCAGGTTGGACTGACAACGCCGATCAACATTCTGAGTATGTTTCGCCACGTTCTATCAGAATGAAGACAAAAAAGCTCACTGGCTGACACACAGAGATGCGCCGCTCCTGACGGCAGATGACTTTGTTCCGCAGTTTCCACCATGTGTTGCCGTTGGACCAGTCGCCGATGCAGACTTTCAACCAGGGACGGAACATGTGCCATATTACTCGGCTGGTCAGATAGATTATAGGTAGGTACAAGCATTCTACAGCACGCTAGAACAGTACTCACCTTTTTCTCAAGCGGCCAACAGGGATGGCGGCATTGCGCACCCCCGATAGACAACGTCGCGCATGTTTACGGCGAGCGGACACTCCAGAACAGCGCAGCAGTTAGTGGTTCTGGCTCAGAGTACTTTCAGTTCCGTTCCGTCCGGCAGGACATACCCTACACCGGTTGTGACCACGTAGGTGACGAAGAGCCTGTGGCAAACATTATGCCGTACCGCGCGGCTCATCACACTGGGTCGACAAGCTCACCTGTCGGTTATCGTGTGGAGGAGTATGCTTTCGGGTAAGCATGTGGCCGTTATACGTGACAATAGAAAATTAATCATTTTGTCCGAAGCCGGGAGCCGGAAGGACTTTATCACCCATGGCCCATTAACAGTTATCCATCTCAACCTCCGAATGGCATACCACTCTCTGGCACCCACTCTGAGTATCCGCAACTTGTGAGGCAAGAATTCCCCCCCAGTGGACAGACAGATGGGACATTCGCTGAGGATTCAAGGCAATACTTCGGGTAGGCGCAAACCTTTTTGTGCAATAGCGCATATCTGACGTGTTTATAAGGGCTCAAGACACAGGACCTAGTTTTCCACCCCAAGCTGCGTATGCCGACAATGCTTCTGAGCTTGGCGCGGAAGAGCTTGGGCCGATCTCATGCCACGCAGCTCCCAGTCAGACAGACCGGGCTTTCAGCTCATATTCAGCCTTGAGGGAATATCCCGGGTAGGCAAATATTTTTAATGGGTGTAATAGCACATATCTGATCTAGTTCTCAAGCGGTCAAGACATTAGAGGCCTTTACCTACAGCAGGAAAATGTGCCATACAGTGACAATGGTGCGCCACCATATCCGGGAATGTCATTCTCCTATGATAGCGGAGGGACAAACCATACGGATGGTGGGCAGAACATGTGCGTGGCTTCGTGTGTGTTCGACAGACAGAGACAGGACACTGACGCATGCCACAGGCCCACCATCCCAAACAAACACTTCGATTACAACCAGGGGGTGGCGTGGACCACCACGGCCACCCCACCGGCAGCAAATGCTGCCAGTTTGGAGATGGTGGGATCCCTGGCAATGCAGTCAGATCCCGTACCTTCCTCTCCAAGCCCGCACCCCGGGCCATCAAATAACGTCCACGGCGATGGGCAGCATACGGAGACGGCACAGCACTCATACCGGTGCCCTTTGGACAGTGGATGCGGCAAGACATGCGGCGCAGATGTATCCGTAAACGGCAAACGGCACTTCCAGTCCCACCTCATGCGTGAGCTCAGGCGCATTAAGAATGGGTCGATGGACCTATCTGATGCCAAGATCATCAAATCCGAGGCTGACCTTCGCCGTGCGGAGGAGCTGGAGGTGCCGTGCCCCTACGGGTGCACAAGATATGGTGTGCCGACGACGTACGCCCGGAAAACTCATCTCCGGAGACATCTGGAGGAGACGTGCTGGAAGCCGCTCGACGACAACGAGATAGATGCCGTGGCCACAAAAGCCTTTTCATGCAGAGGCAAGACAGTCGCGGAGATCATGAGGGTTTTCAACGAGAGACAGTCGGCCCATGTGAAACTGTAACTTGAAAATCATGTGCTCGTAGAAGGCACACATCCCATACTTACCAAGGTACTCATCGAAATTTGACAACCTGGCACAAATTGCCTCAATGGATCGTATGATGAGCGAAAAGGTGCCGCACTTGAGCGGATGCGTCACGTGACGCATACGCGTTCCCCTGAACGATTTTCCACATTTTGCGTGCTCGAAATCGGTTTGCCGTAGATGAGCGCTCGTATACAGAGCCCTTTGCAGCATCTCTGCCAATTCGGCTATCCGGGGTACCTCACTGCTGCTTACTCCGTCTTGCTCCGTGCAGCATATCCTTATTCCTATATAAAACTAGTCATATTTGCCCTGAATGGACTCTCCCTATCTATCTTACTGTAAGCCCCGCGTTGCGGGAACATGTTCAATTCCTGTGCGACCTTAGTAACTGTGCGTACTTGACTTTCTACGGATGTCTACTTATACATTGACGATTCGACCCGAAAGGCACACTTAATTTCCGTACCTGAATACATGCGGAACGCAATAGAGACTTGAGTACGATGGTAAATACCGCACAATTACCGAAGGGAGCACAACAGCGCAGACGTCAACTGACCCCTATAATTCGTCCATCCCTGCTAAATGCGTATACCTGGTGGCTGTCCAAGCATTCCAATTTGCTTGGAAAAATTGTAGCAGAGAGACATCTACCAACAATTTCTTCCATTACCTTTGTCTCTTCGTCACAGCACGGGGATACTAAGCTGATGAAGACTATCTCCCACGGTAGAAACTCGTCGTGTATGACGCTTCTGCTTGATTTGCAAGTCGGCCCTGACAGTGAATTGGTTTTCATTATTATCAGCTCCCGATCACTGATCGCATTGCGGCACGCCCTGTCAATGATCACGGCCATGACAACTTGAAGCGGCGCGGTGCGTTGGTTACGCATGTCGCCGTCAAACGCTAATTTCTCAGACACCTACGTTTGCCACTGCTTCCCCAGCCTTTCACAGACCCTATCCCATCGGCCGTTCAAAGTTTGACTGAGTACCCGTAAGCAGTTGGGGGTCTCAATGGGACTGACCGCGCGATATCCATTCCAATCAGTCTGCGACTTTGCGTTGAACATGCGTTGTAGCATTATTCCCCCATATTTCCCTTATACATCGACATGTATTGTTGCAAGGCTGTCGAAGAGTGCTGTTGGGTCAAAAGTCGCTTTCACACTTCCGAGTCTAACAACAAACATACAACACCAGAGATAGACCCGACCGAATGGCATAGATGACAGACAAGCAGTTGCAAAGCAGAGATATCTGACGGAGAAATGGAAAAGAAGAGGAAAATATTCATAGTCAAGATTGGACGAAATAATAGATGGCCAGAGCACGTTAACTACCTTCGACACCTTCGCTCTTCTGGTGCGGTGTCCCAGCCCGTCCTGGAGTACCCTGACCGTTGTTAACCGGCGTGAGCTTGTAGCTGCGCCGTCAGCTGATTGTCTCCCGGGAGTGGCGCTTACCCGCTGCACGTAAAGGGACTTCCCCCGCGTTTGCGGCTTGCGTTCTCTTTACATCGACGAGCCAGCTGTGCGCCCTGAAATTCACGCTCATATAGCGGGTCAGATGTATTCAGTCTAGGGAGTCTCGTTGTGTTGTCGCTGCCGGGAAAGAGCATCTACAGTCACGGTACTCGCTCGGCGGGTATTATATAACTGGATCACGCGTCATCGATCATCCTCCCTCTTACACTTGCACACAAAATTACGACGGGATATTCGCAAATCCATCGGCTTAACTTCACGGCTCAGAGGTGGCTTGTCTGGCCCCACTGTGCTGGAGTTGATCCGGTAGCGGGTGGGGTACTTCCACCAGGAGTATGGGCAGCATAAAGCATCCTCACCTGGCACATCTCTAACTCACTTTCGTCTATTTTTCCCACCTCCAATGCTTTGCAACGTCACAATTTCGATAGCTCGAAATCTCGCCGCAGACCACTCCTTCCGGAGAAACTGCCAGCTTTGACAAATTATCGATGGCAAATGTAAGTACGTGGCAAAATACGCGGATAGGAATGAGATGCCGGCTGTTGGAAACATACAACCCTGTTGTAAATAACATGTACAACGTGTTGCAAAATACACTGCCAGATGTTAAGGATATGCTCTGTATAAGCTGCAATTTGTTATGCCCGGTGTGAAACCCAAGTTGCGTTCCGCCGGTCGATGCCCGGTGTCAACGCCCGAGATAAGCTCGGCCCAGGCTGACGCTCAGACCCAGTGTCAGCCTGTCGTGCCGTGCCACGTCCAATCTCCGCCTGCGGCTTCGGCCGGAGACTATCATAGGCTCAGCTTGGGGTGCGGTCGAAGCCCGATCTCCAAGCTGAAAGCTAGGTCTAGTGCAGCCCGGACCTCAGACCCAGTGCCTCTTGAACCGCGCGGTGCCACGCTCAGCGGGCGTGCAGTACGCTCGCATGGAAGACACGCGCCTGTGAGCCAAATCCGGTACGCACCTGGCATGCCGTCATCATAACCGCCACTGATACTCACGCAGGGGGCGATTTTCCGGTCAAGCAGACAGCGTGGAATTCCGCGATCCCCACTGTAAGTTGGATAGTTCATGGCATGGAACCCACGATAACCTCGTGTCACCAGATTGGCTTGCAGACGGTAAGGGGCTTTGGCAGTGTCAAGCCTGCCAAGATGCGCGATGGCGTCCAGGCCCCCGCGCACGCGTACACGAGGACACTCAAGTCCACCGTCGTAACGTCCAGTACCGCATGTTTGCCACTGCATTGCAACATACCGCCACCACAGCGGGGGATTCGGACGGCGCGGCCGCAGGGGGCGCCTCGGTTCCAGGTGGCGCTTTCCCCGAGTACGACCATGAGGCTTGGGATGACGCTGTTAGTGAAAACGCGTTGGATGGTGCCCCACAGGCCGGCCCTTCATTGTTCCCGAGCGGCGCCCATACACTTCTAGAACGTTCATTGCGCGATAGTACGGTGTGCGAGTTGACGACAGGCCTCGGTCGGTATCTCGGTTTGCGCGATGTACCTGCACAGGAGCGCTCGGATGATGGCCATGGCGAGAGATCGGATGCCTCCAGTGATGGTTCTGCAGACTCATCTGGAGTCCATGAAGGTACTGGTCCATGGTGTCACTCCAGCCTTCCGTCGTACTGCTGGCTGACTGCGTATGTCAGATCCCGCATCCCATGGGCGTCCTCGGCGTTCACAACGCACAGGGCCTCAAGACGATAACCCGTGGTATCCATGGTTATATAAAGTGGTGAGTGTGCATGATCATTGTCTCGTTCGTACCCTTGCTGGGGGTTGAAGGCTGCGGCAAATAGACCTGTTCTCTCGATATCCTCATGCACGTGCCAAGGTCAGTATTCTCGGACCGGCAGGTAGACTTATTTTTGTGGATGCTCAAAGTAAACGGCATCGACGATGTGCCTTCGGTGAAGGGGATGAAGACGTTGAATGCATCAATGCAGCATCTATGTGGAATTGACAGTATAAAGTACACTGGGGCCTTGGGGCATAGGTATTATGTCAATAATTTGGCGCAGTTAATCGCACAGGTGCGTCAGGCTTCCTCTCGATGTTGTATAGGTGACGATAGAGATCAGGAAATGGCCAATCCTCGCGTGCATCCATGGCTCCACTTTTATCCTGAGGAGTCGCATCGGCATTTTGCCGAGGCAAGGCAGGGTGAACGGTGGCTGAACGATGTAGATGGCGCGTTGCTCACACCCATGGTTCGAGTGGCCCAGCGCGATTTCTACATGTTAGAGCCGACAATGTTAAAGGATGGCTCCGCAGTGGTGCCCTTTCGATGGTACACTCGTGATAATGACATGTGTGCAAAGGCTTGGAGGCTCCATGCTTGGGAGGGTGCGTGGGTCGTTTTGGAGTATGAGGTGGTGAAGGTGGGGGTGGAGGACCTTTTGCTGAATTTTGTGGAGTTTGGGGAGGGCTATCGGCGGTATGGATGCCCCCCTCCTTGGTGTATTGCTGGTTTGTGATGGGCAACAATCCGGTGCTCTTGAGTATCTGACATGTGGGTTGTCTTAGGTACGTTTGAGTCTGCCACGGGGACTCAGGAGCCATGGTCTCGGACGAATGCAAGGGTGGGTAATCCGTCGCGAGAGCGGGCAAGGGGTCATCGAGTGTTGAGTTTTCCTGTTAGGCTGTACTGCGACGATACATCAGGGAACATGTCAAAGAAATGGAACAAACACAACAGCTTCTTGTTCACCCCTGCCGGGTTGGAGCGGGAGCATGCGCAAAAGGAGTATAACGTGCATTTCTTGAGCACGTCCAACATCGCACCGCCCTTGGAAATGCTTGAGGGGATTGTGACCCAGTTGAGGTGCGTCTGTGGCCTGCATGGGTATCTAGCTTCCCAAAATCGCAGGGTGCTCATTGAATCTGGTAGCGCTTGCCAGGCGGAAGGCATCTGGGCATTGGACTGCGTGTATGGGGAGATGGTCCTCGTACTGGTGTGGATTCTGGCTTTGCTGGGAGACAACCCCATGCAGAGTGATATGGCATGTCATCGGGGACTACTGGCCAAGTATTTCTGTTGATGTTGCTGGGTGAAAGGCTCGGATGCGCGGTCAGATCCAGCGTTGGCCTCTCGGAATAATGGGGCGGCGGCCGGACAGTCAGGAGGGGACAGTGCACGCGGTGACAGTTCAGAGGCGGCAAGTAGTGGGCGTGGTAGTTCGGACAGTGAGCCACAGGAGGGTGAGCGAACTCGGGGCACAAGAGGGGCCCACGCTGGAGAGAGCATGGGGGAGATGGTGGACCGCGTGAGACGGTTCATGAGTGTATGTACGCCACGGCACGCTGGGTGAGACGCTTACTGATGCCATGTACAGAAGGGCGCCCCATGCAACCGGCAGGAGAGTATGGCCTATTTGTGGTCTTATTGGGCTGCAGCGAAGGTTATTGGTAATCAGACACGTATCACAAGGGCGAAGACAGGGTCGGGAATCCAAGACACTTACCAAGATTTTTTCATCAAGAAACTGGAGACTTCTTATAAGAATCAAGTGGGCAGGCACGCCAAGCAGATCGCACTGGATGATGCAGTGCGATCCCTGCCAGAGGCGGTTAACAGCCCGGTGTGGCGGATTGAGGGTGCGCGGGGCTTAGGAATCCTCAATGCATACTCTCACATGTGACGTCTCTAGGTTTGGATCCTCACAGGGATACGCCAGTCGAAATCTTGCATGTTATCTTGCTAGGATTCGTCAAATACTTTTGGAGGGATGCAGTGGAATGGGTCCGGAAGGGGAAGAGGCAGGCTCTCTTGGAATCCCGCCTCTCGAGTTGCGATGTCCGTGGGCTAGGTTTGTCTCCATTGGCTGGGCACACCCTGGTCCAGTGGGCCAGTTCCTTAACTGGTCAGGATTTCAGGGGTCTGGTGCAAGTGGCCCCTTTCATTCTATATGATCTCATACCCGCCGAGGCCATGGAGGCCTGGCTGGCATTGGGACGCATGATGCCCCTCGTGTGGCAACCAGTCATCCCAGGTGTGGATGAACACCTGGTACGTGCATGGTGGCCCTTATTGATGCGCACTGAGATCATGTTCAGGAACAACTGGAACGGGCCATTCATTATTTCCTGGATTGCACGGAGAAGTGGACGCCCTGTTGGTTTAACAAGCCTAAGTTTCATATTTTGTTGCACTTGACTGACCACATATGGCAATTTGCCCCCCCCATTCTGTTTGCCACAGAACAATTTGAATCATTCAATGCCGTCATACGGGCCAAGAGCATCCACTCGAACAGGCACGCGCCCTCGAGGGACATCGCGAACGCGTTTGCGCAAGGGAATCGCGTTCACCACCTCATGAGCAGGGGATACGTGCGGTGCACCCCCCTGGGTCTGGAGCGCACGGGACAGGGGGTGGGGGACAAATCCATTCCAGCCATGCCGCGGGGACCGGCTGAGGATGGGTCGTGGAGACAAATCAGGGAGGCCCCGTTCACCATAGTTCCGCCGGGAAGCTTGGTAAGGACGTACCTGGGGGCCGATGAGACCCCTCCAAAGGCTATCGGTGAGCTTCTCTGGCTCTGCCCATGACACAGGCGGCATTGCCACTGACAGCCGCGAGGGCACGGCAATAGTGTTGGGAATGCAGAAGCTCAGTTACATGGACACGCACGGAGAGGGTTTTTCTCACGCTTACCACCACCACCAAAATACCCAAAATTGCACTTCACACACACACGCTCGCTAAACCGCACACCAGTGCATCGCTGAATACAGCTAGCGGCGAAAATGAGCTTCCCTGAAAAGAAGCTGTCAAAACGATGCCACAAAGTGTCGAACCCCAGGCGCCTGCCACGTCACAAGCTCGCACAAGGGCAGGCGCCACACAACAAGCCAGCAACAAAACTAGATCTGATTTGTTGTTGGAGCCAAACACGTCGGTCAGAACCAGAGAGCAAGCGAGGCAGTTCCTAGACAAACACGGGTATTACACGAAGGATGACCTGTTGTCGACAGAACAGCTAAGTTACGCAGTATTGTCACTTGCACACAATGTTAGCGGCAAAACACTACAGGAAGGAGTTCGGGCGGTGGCCATTCTAATGATGGAGGATGCCACGAGAGCAGCGGGAGCAGCAGTCTCGCGACACATCGAAAAGCACATCGAGACGACCCCGGCCAAGTTGGAAGCAGCAGCTGACAGGGCCAAAGAGGCGGCTGAGGTGGCAGAAGAAGCAACAGAAGGAGCCAGAAATGTCATAGAACATTTGAACAGCATGGGAGGACAGAGGGAACGGCAAGGGGAAGACAACACGAGAGGGGCAACATACGCGGCCGCATTGAAAGGTAACGTCCCCTTATCACACCTAAACAACCTGGCAAAAGCGAAAATGAAAGCGAGACAAATACTGATCGACGGAGACATGTCACGAGAACAGGACGAGTTAGGCAAGCTAACGGAGCAGGAGCTGGTAGCGAAAGCAAACGAAGCAATAAGTAACCTCGAGCCGGACCCAGAAAGAATAGACATAAGCTTCGTGGGAGCCAAGAAGCTGGCGAATGGAGGAGTAGTGCTGGACATGGAAACAGAGGAGGCGGCAAAATGGGTGCAGACGAACAAGAGGACGTTCTTGACCAAGTTCAGCGGGACGGCCACAATAAAAGCAAGAACGCTGTCAGTGATAGTGGAGTACATGCTGCTGAACCACTCACCCGACGCCATGGCGGAGATGAGAAAGATTGAGAGGGACTCTAAACTCCCCGACGGATCCCTGCTCTCAACCCGGTGGATAAAGCCGGTCCACAGGAGAACGGCAGGACAGAGAGCAGCACACATTATCGCCAAGTTCACATCTACAGAAGCGGCAAATCAAAGCATAAGAGACGGGATAATATTAGCGGGAAAGCGAACCTGGGCCAGGAAAATGAACAAAGAACCGCGAAGATGCCTAAAATGTCAGCGCTATAACGCTCGACACATGGCAGCAGAGTGCAGCGGCAGAGACACGTGCGGGACATGCGGAGAAGAGCACAGAACAGCCGAATGCCAGGAGGACGACTCAAGCAAATACAAATGCACGAATTGCGACGCAAAAGGCCACGCGTCATGGGATAGGACATGCCCGGTATTCAAATCGGAATGCGCAGCGGCAGAAAAGAGTGATCCAGAACATACGTACAAATTCTTTCCCAACGACGACCCGTGGACATGGGAACAGCACCAAGAGGCGGAGGAAACAGACGACGTGGGGGATCTCATAAGGAAACTCAGGGAACAGGAGGACAGAAGATGGAAAACAGCGGAAATGGAAAGAAGGATGGCGAGACTGGCGGACAGCAGAAGCAGGGAGAGGCACCAAGCAGAACCAGATAACCCAAGGAATAGAGGAAGGATTGAAAGCAGAGGAAACATGCGAGGGAGAGGAAGAGAAGCGAATCCAAGAATTGGGCACATGGACCAAGGGTGGCAAGACAGAGAACAGGGCGAAGGGCGACAGAGCAGACTGGATGACTACGGAATAGGGGTCAGTCACGAGAGGACACAAACAGTACAGCAAAACGGAAGCGATAACAATATGCGCCAAGGATGAACGAAGAAAACCAACAAATGCGAAAATTGAGAATCAGACAACAGAACGTCAACAAATCGCTAACAGCAACGGTAGAAATGCTAGCTAAGTGCTCACCCGAAAAATATGACGTCCTCGCAATCCAAGAACCATATATTGACTTCTTAGGCAACACCAGAGCAACGCCAAACTGGTACTTGGTGTACCCCAGAACACACTTCAACGATAAAGAGAAGCAAACGAGATCGATGCTGCTGATAAGCAAAAAGATGGCGACGAGCGCGTGGGGAGCAATTGATATGGGATCGCCAGATGTCACGGCAGCAAAGATAAAAACCAACATGGGTGACGTCCTGATAGTTAATTCATACGAGGACTGCGCCCATTCTAACAGTATAAGAGCCATACAGAAATATATGCAACACAGAGCGGCGGAAGGGACCATGCAAGAAAGGGAGATAGAGGGCATGGTGTGGCTTGGGGATTTCAATAGGCGTCACCTGGTCTGGGACGAGCTGTGCAACGCACACTTATTCACAAGGGCAAATTTAGATGAGGCGCAAATACTATTGGACGCAATAGCAGATCACGGACTACACATGGCGCTACCTAAGGATGTACCAACGCTAAGGTCGATGGCCACAGGGAATTACACGCGAACAGATAATGTCTTTGCATCGCCTTCAGTCATTGAAAACATGATTAGCTGCAGCACAGTGCCAGAAGATCTACCACCAAAAAGCGACCACCTGCCCATAGACACCATGATTGACGTATCCATCAAGGCAAGCACCCAACCGCCGAAGCCCAATTACAGACAGGTGGACTGGAAGAAATACAGAAAGATGCTCGAAGCTGAGTTAAAAGACAGAATCAAAGAACCCATACCACTCACTGCTCAACAGTTCCATCAAAACTTGCGAGAGATGACAACGGCCATCTTGGATACCACAGAAGAACTAGTGCCAAAAACAGGCCGTCGGTATACATAAAGTGATGGTGGTCCTTACAGCTGTCGCGCACCAGAACAGAGACCAGGCGGCTCGCAAGGAAAGCATATGCACTAAGAGATGACCCGACACACACAGCACACGAAGAATACAGAGCCTCTCGGAATCCCTATGCGGAAGACATAGAGAGGTCAAAAAGAGAGCATTGGAAAGACTTCCTCGACGGTATAGACCAAAATACGATATGGGCAGCCCACAGATACGCTTCGGTGGACGCGGGAGACGGGGGTCAGACGCGGGTACCGATGCTAGTGACAAAAAAGGAAAACGGTGCGAAGCAGATAGCAGAATCAAACGAACAAAAGTCAGACCTACTCTTCGACACCTTTTTCCCAGAGCCAGGAGAAGCGGTTGAACAAATACCGAAGGACTACGAGTATCCCCTGCCAGAGTTCGAGTATCAGCCAATCTCAGACGAACAGATCAGAAGAGCCGTGGACAAACTCAACCGGTTCAAGGCACCGGGAGAAAATGGTATCCCTAATGAACTCATAAAACAGTGCATTGACACCCTTCTACCGTACATAGGACCTCTCTTCCACGCAACGTTCGACCTCAAAGTATACCCAGCAGAGTGGAGGGATTCAATAACAAAGGTCCTCCGTAAGCCAGGTAAGGCAGACTACACGGCTCCAGGTGCCTACCGGCCGACCGCACTACTGGACACGATGGGAAAAGTGCTGTCCGCGTGCATGGCGGAGGATCTGGTAAAGATGACGGAAAAATACCAATTGTTACCCAACAACCACTTTGGATGCAGACCCGGAAGAACGACAACCGACGCCATACACTACGTGGTGTCAGAGGCGAAGGATGCGTGGAGGAGAGGAAACGTACTCGGGGTGCTATATCTGGACATCAAGGGAGCATTTCCAAGCATAGTGCTAGACCGGCTGGCTCATAACATGCGAAGAAGGGGAGTACCACGTGAATACACCAATTGGATACGCAGAAAGGTCCAAAACAGGCTTACCACGGTAAGCTTTGATGACTACTTTTCCGCGACCAGACCCATTGGGCGAGGAATGGACCAAGGGTGTCTGCTATCGGCAATCGCTTACCAGTTTTACAACGGTGACCTGATAGACGTGGTGCGGCACAACAACGGAGAAGGGCGTGTAGGATTCGTGGACAACACCACTATAATAGCCGAAGGTCCGGACCTCGAGAAGGCGTTCAGTAAGCTATCGGACATAATGGTTAGACCAGATGGGGCGAACGACTGGGCGGAAAAACACTACTGGCAGTTCGCGGTAGAAAAGTTTGGTTTGATGGGACTCACCAGACACAGAGAAAAAGGCCCTGCCAAGCCGGGCAAAACCAGACCAGTAGCGAGACCGGAGATAAGAATAGGGCAGCATGTCATAAAACCCACAACAGCGCACAAGTTCCTGGGGGTAATGATGGACCAAGAACTGAGATTCCGGGAGCACGTCAACTATGCGCTGAAGAAAGGAGAGGCGTACATAAACCAGTACAGAAGACTCGCGAAACCGTCCAAGGGAGTAACAGCTAAGTACATGGGGACGTACTACATGACGGTAGCAGTCCCGAGAATGTTGTACGCAGCTGACGTCTTCTTAGTTCCAGAAACGGCCACAAGCAAGGGAACAAAGGGGTTTATTAATAAACTCGCAAGAATTCAGAGGTGGGCGGCGATAGACATTACAGGAGCCCTCATGAACGACATTCTCGATGCACACGCGAACCTCCTCCCTTTCCCGCTGATGGTATCCAAAATAGTGCACAGAGCGGCGGTTCGACTTGCGTGCCTCCCCCAGAGCCACCCGATCGTGGGAAAAGTGAGGAAAGCAGCGAAAAGATACATAAAGCGACACAGATCCCCCCTACACGAGATAATGCACGCCTTCAGTTTACAGCCAGATGCGATGGAGAAAATAGATACAGTGGTGTTCGGTCCGAAGTGGACGCTGGCCTTCAGCGTGAGGATCCCCCTCAACAAGGAACAAGCGAAGAGTGAGATGAGCGAGCAAGAGGCCGGGACCACGGTGTATACCGACGGGTCAAGCATAAACGGGGGAGTGGGGGCAGCGGCGGTGCTATTTAGGAACGGGAGAGAGAGGAAGACGGCGAGGCTACACCTGGGCCCAGAAAGCGAGCATACAGTGTTCGAAGCGGAGCTGGCAGCGGCGGTGATGGGAGCAAGGATGCTGAACAACGAGAGGGGTGGGAGCTACACAATAGCAATGGACAACCAGGCTGCCATCCAAGCTACTAGACAAGAACGAGCCATACCAGGTCAATACATGGTAAATGCTCTACACAGGCAGATACAGGGAGTGGTGGAGAAACAAGCAGGAGCTGAAGTAATTGTGAGATGGGTGCCAGGGCACGAAGGGGTAGAAGGAAATGAGAGAGCCGACAAAGAGGCGAAAAGAGCAGCGGAAGGATGGAACAGTGGCATGCAGTACATACCGACCGAGTGTTGAGGGAAGCTACCAGTGAGCAGAGCGGCAGAGATCCAGAGGCACAACGTGAAGCTGAACCGGGAAGCGAAGGAAAAATTTGCTAAGTCCCCCAGAGCGCTTCATGCACATGAGATTGACCCCACTATGCCGTCAGCAGCATTCTCGAAGATCACAAGAAATATGCCGCGCAAACAAGCGAGCCTGCTGGTACAACTGAGAACGGGACATATCGCGCTGAACAAACACTTACACAAAATTGGGAAAACAGCGTCACCCCTCTGCCCAGCGTGCAGGAGCGCTCCAGAGACAGTACATCATTTCCTATTCCGCTGCCCAGCATACAGAGAGCAGAGAGGGAGACTAGAGAGAAAACTCAAGAGAGGAGCCAAATCGGTCAAGACGTTATTGGGGGGGCATAAGGCGATGGAACATTTGTTCAGGTACATACATGACACCAAGCGATTCGAGGAGCAATATGGAGATGTAACGACGTCGAAAGGAAAGGCAGGAGTGGACAAAAGAAAAGAGGACAGGCGCAGAGGATAGGAGGAGCGAATCACATACCCCGCCCACATAGGCACGGACACACTCGAGGCTACGCCCAATGAGTTCAAGCAGGGAAAGAGGTCGAAAGGTGGGAAGCAACGGTCACAAGCAGGAATCTGTATACTTCGTCTTACATAGGGTGCGGCCCCAAAAGACGTAAAATTGGATGAAAAAAAAGAAAAAAAAAAAAAAAAAAAATGGATACGCACACCGGGAGGATCTTCCCCGATACTACCACAGACGCTGCCCACCCTCCTCTGCGGTACAAGCCCTGCAAACGCCTCATCCTCAACAACAGAGATGCCTGTGCACCCGATGCCTGGGTGATCTATCACCCACACCTCAGTTCACCTCATGTACCCGATGTAACTCATTATCACCCACACCTCAGTTCGCCTCATGTACCCCATGGCACCCAGGTTGGACGTATCCTGGAGATTCTGCGCGTCTCCGGGTCCGAGGACGACCGCCGCCGCATCCCAAGCGCGGTCCTCATCGAATCCTGGAGAGTCGGGGCACCAACTCCCCCTTACAACATGCCCGCAATCCTCCCCGGGGTGGAAACCACACATAGGGTGGTGATAGTTGAGGTGCGTGCCATGGCGGCCTCATGCTTCTGTGACGTCCGACGCGAGCCCAGGCCCTGCTCTGCACGGTTAACGTGCAGCACAATTGTGCAGGACACAATTGGGAGCCCTCTGGCATGAGACAGGTGACGCAGGAATGGGAATGAACAGGACACACGGTACCAGCACTCGTGCATAGGGGGGACTTGCGGGACTTCGTGCTCAATGTGTGCCAAATGCGAGATGCCTGCCGGCTTGCACCATTTCGGGCCTCATGGGCCGCCCTCAACCGTGAGGAGATTATCCACGCAGGTGCAGCCATGGAGGTGGCAGCCCGCATAGCACCGAGGAAACCTGTCCATCGTGCGGCGAATGGGCCTCCTCGGGGGAGGCTGGGGGGGGGCTAAGTCTCTCCTTCGCTGATCACTATTTATATTGAGAGTAGACAACTGTACACCATTCTTATTCATTCACTGCGAGTAATTCCATCGCGGTCCCCAACTCATTTGAGACCCCTGACAACTCCATAACCCAGCGCCTGTCGCGCATGCTATGCTCGCGCGCCAAGTGTACAGCCACCCGGTGCTGTCTCTGCAAGAGTTCCCACATCTCGTCAGGTGCGCCGCCATCCTGAACAGGGCCAAGTGAGGCCCTCTTCCTGAGCCATTCCAGGTACTTGTCAACTTCGTCAGTGGAAGCCGTCACACTGGCCATGGGATGATCAATGGCGCGGGCAGTTTCCTGCCTACCGAGGCCTCGGGCTCTGGGTAGATCTCCCATCTCCATCGGCATGTCCGTGACAATCTGGACACGGGGGAGTGATTGTGGAGAGGGACAACCTTCGACGGGACCCGCTGAAGGCTCCCGCTGGGACCAACCCGTGGGCATAGCTGCCACGGGACAATGAGCACGGGACAATGAGGTGAGTCTGCTATCATTGTTCAGATGTAGCCCCACACTCACTTTCATTGTCCATCGATGATTCCTCACTCCCATCCAGCTCCACCTCACCCACCCCCGTCCCACTTCCTGCAGCCGCACCCACAACAAGACCCTCTAACCCAAGGTCAGTTGGCTACATGACGCCATGTGTCACCACCCCGACGCACCCAGAGCTGGCTCTGGCTTGACCCTCATCCTGACGGCCCTTGCACCCACACGCCCTCGCTTCTTTGGACTTGGTACCCGACCCGTGCCGCCCACAGATTGCTCGAACCACTGAGTCTCTGATGTTTCTTCATTCAGAGGGCCGCCAGTCTCATGCCATGCAGACCTGACAAGGACACACACATGGCATCAGGTAAGTCCCTGAGGATTCTTGCGCATGGGTTAATGAACACTCACGCCTCGTGAAAATGCTGACGGTCCTTTCTTTTCAGGTGATCTGCACCCCCGCTGGCGTGTATCTTGGGTTTCGAGTGCATGCTCAGCGAACGCGATAGAGCTGTTCGTGATGACTCAATACCACGAGCGGGCACTTGTGCCCGCTGGCCGACTCCCCGAGGCCCATTACCGCACCACGTAAGCCCACCCCTTCTTGACCCTTACTCCCACCTCCTCACTCCCACACCCATGGCGTCTTGAGGCTACACGCTCCCGAGCGTATTGTCTCGCACGGCCCCCAGCCCCAACCCTGACCTGACACATAATTCTTTCACCCACACCCTGTTTTCCAGTCCGAGCCCAGCCCAATCCCTCCACCAACCCCACCGACCCTCTGTGCCCGCCCTCAGCATCAGCCCTCGAGACTTCGCTACCCCCACCCCCCCACTGGATGACCTATCCCGCTTTGACAGCACGGGATCTCAGCACATGCCCCCTCAGCTCCAGCATGAACCCTCTGGCCTGACCATCTCACCCCCTAGCCCCACTCCTCCTCTCAGTATGGCGGCCACAACCTCGCCAACCACGATACTGAGTTGCTCGACTCTGACCCATCCCAAGCCGCCCACGCTCATGTCTCGACCTCCACGATTGATGCTTTAAAGCACCCACTTTGTGCACACTGCTACACAATGCAATGACTTCCATGTGTTCTTTCGCATGTGTGCATTTCTCTCCCATTTTTGAAAGAACTCACCATCCCACTCACTGCAGATGGGAGCTGGATTGGGCCGGGCATACCTAGTGGCCCTGTTCTTTCGCATCGAGACATCCCTTGCGCGCTGTGATGTTGACATCACGGCACTTACCGATGAATTTCAGGCCCGCCTTGAAGTGACCTTTGCCCTCAACAAGGAACAGGCGGTGCGTGTATAGCTGTACGTCCCAGCCCGCCGCTCTCACCGGCCCCTACCTCAGGCCAACATACGCCTGGTTGCCCAAGACCTGATATATTCAAGCCACCGAACATCATATCTCACACTGTTTTTGGATGTTGATGTGCGTTGGACCGCCGTCTTTGAACATCACCTAAGATAGGGGACACCAGGAACCAACCACCTTTACGTAAGCGAGCACGCCAGTAGCAGCCGCCTTCCGACATCCTCAATTCCACCGACATATATTAAGGTCTGACTTATTTGAGTCCTAAGGGTTTCTCTCAATATGTCTAGTTTGAATTTGTAGGAAAGGGTTTAGCTAAATAATGCAGGGTAGCTGAGTTATATACTCTTGAAGTGCAGACTAAGAATTTTTTTCCAAATACTTTATTTTGTGTTTTGGAACCGTTTGGGACACATTTTGTATTTTCCAACCACAACATTTGGCGCGTCACGTGACATTATTTGTCAGCTTTCTCAGCGCTTGGACGTTGGCGCTCAGTGACGGATGACCATTCTGGGAGGTCACGTGCCACGTGACACAGCAAATTGGTCAAACATGGGCAGAGTCCCTTGCCCAGTAACATATTAGCAAGTCAATCAAAAGTATAGTAATTAGATACAAAATTTACACTTCTGTATATCAAAATTGAATTATCTGGCACACTTTTGGAAAATTTGAAATCCAAGTCTTTCGATTTGGCGCATCACATGATCTAAGCGCTCGCTTACGTCAGGGTGGTTGGTTCCTGGTGTCCCCTATCTTATGCTCACCGAACCCTGTTTCCAGGCCCTTGTCCGCAAGGATTGGAAACGCCTCGGCATTATTAATGTTTACGGGAACCCATCGCGCGAGAAAATAGTTAGCTCCAGCATCAAGCAAATCTGCTCAAGTGTACGAAATGCCTGGCGTGCCGATGTGGGTGCTCTCAGAGCCTGCAATACTCAGAACTGACACTGCACGGCCAGATCCGGGACAGTTGCCTCGGGAGCAAGACCGTGTGTCTTGCCCAGTTCACCTTCGAAAGTGCTAGCAAATACAAGACGGGTGGTCCTGGAAAAGACCTCAGTGCAATGTACAGTGTCCACAATGCACTACTAGTGAGTGCCAGGTTTGTGATCCTCGTGCACACTCACATGCCTCCCTGCCAGCGTCGCTTCACATATGAAAACCCCGCGCTCGTTGACCGGGTGGAAGGGGAACCCGACGACGACGATGCCCCAAATCCGAGGGACAAAGAGACCCGAAAACGCAAGAAAACCGCAGTTGCACGTGTCAATAAGGGTGAGGACTACTGGTCCTGCGTGGATAGTTGGTTCATGGGGCTGATCACCGCATGGGGCGCTGATATAGGGTCAGGCGATTGGAAACAGTGTGTGAGATCACTCTTGGTGCTCACAACTCACTCATAGGCCCTGGGTGCATACTAGATACATTGATGAAATGTGTCAGCGCGATGCTGACATGTTCCCGCAAGTCAACACCAACTATGCAATTAGCTATGCAGTGCCCAGTTGAGCCGTGCGGCACCGCTGCAAGCGACCACAAATACGGCACTGCAGAAAGCGCCGGCACCTAAAAATCGGATGAAACGGAACTTGATTTCAGTACAAAACCAGCTAAAAATCAGTACTTGAGCACTGATTTTTAGCTCCCAAAGCATTCCCAGCCCCTTCGACCATGAACTGATTTCTAGTAGTGAAAATGTCCCACTTTGTACTGTTTTTTAGCTCAAAAAGAACTTAATTCTAGCTTGTTTAGCACTAATAAAAAGTACATTCAGAACTAATTTTTAGGTACATATATTATTGCCTAGCGAGCGGATAGGAACTGGTACTGGACAGAAACAGGACAGAAATACTGAGATATGCAGCCACCATGAAACTGAAGTATGAGCTGGCGTAGCGCCTGACAGGACTGGTAACAACTGAACCCACAGGAAGTCCGGCGTCCATTCGAGGGAATATGTGGGGAACCCCTGCGAGTATGACGAGTGGCACTGAGATGGCATTAAGTGCGAACGAAGGTGGGTCTCCAGTTGAGGTAGTCATGGACAAATTTGTGGCCTCTGGACGAGGGGAAGACAGCAAGGGCAGACAAGAGAGGCAGTGTCAAACTCAACACTGAGCAGGAGAGGAATCATGGGTGGATGCACTGCGCAGGTTGCTGTAGGCCATTTCCTTGATATACAACGACGCAGGTGAGTGACGGTGCAAATAGATAGGAGCTGCGTACGTCAATTTCGCCTGAGAGTAGAACATCGTATAGGAAGGGACATCCACACACACGACACTACAAGCCAAGCGCTCCGTCTCGAGCGAGGTCCGCTGCAAGTCCGCGTCGCCGTCCGACGGCGCGCGCTGGGGCTCCCCCTCCGCACCCGCGCCGTTCGTGCGCATCATGCGCTCGTGAGTATTCGTCATGGGGTCGTGTGGTGTTGCTGTGGGCCCTGTCATGTCATCAGGTGTCCGCATGGCTGCGTCTTGAGTCCTCGACGCCTGTGCCGCCGCTGTCCCCCTCCTCACCATCTCTCTGTCACTCATTCCCATCCCCCTCGTCTCCCTTTCCCTCGGCCCCTTGTTACTCATCTCCTGGGCCTGCTTCATGGCGTTTTTTGTCGGTGCTGTGGGCTCGCGAGTCGTCATGGGGGTCATGGCGATAAGGGTGTGCTTTGCAGGGTCATCTAGGGGTGCTGTGTGGATGGCACTCTGGCTCTCCGGCTCCGTGATCTCGCGTGTCCCTGTTGCGTCCTCGTTGGTCTTTCTGGCTGGCCGCTTCTGTCCCTTGTCTGTCCCTATCCCTCTGCCTGGTCCCTGTCTCCTTTGTCCCCATCATCTGGTGGGTCTGTGCTGCGACGTCATTCGTCTGTGCCGCTGTCCTGCGAATCAGCGTGTTCTTGGGTGTTCCCTGCCCTGCGTTGCGTCTCTGTGACGCGTCCTCGCGTGTCCCCGTCGCTGCGTCATTCGTGCGCGTCATGCGCTCGCGAGTATTCATCGTGGGGTTGTGTGGGGATGCCGTGTGGGACTGGGTCATGCTCTGGACCGTCTGTGTGGCTTCGTCCTGTGTCCTTGCCACCTCCGCCGTCTCCCCTCTCTGCCTCATCATGCTCTCCCTTGTCCCGTTCATTCTTCCCTCGTGCTCCCTTGTTCCCATCTCATTCCTGTCGTCCCTCGTCACCATGATCTTGCGGGCCCACGTCGCAGCGTCGTTCGTCTGTGCCGCTGTCACGTAGGCGTAGGCGTCGCTGGGGCCTCCTGCGTCGGCACGGCGCCCGCGGTTCATTGCGACGTGTTGCTCCCCATGAGAGTGAAGCCGCTTTGCGGGCAGCCGTCCTTCCAGAAGCCACTGCCCGTCCGCACGCTCGCGAGCGCGCCCACGCGGGGCCGGACGGCTCGACCCACCCGGAGCTCTGGAGGTACTTGCGCATGGGGACGCTGAGGAGCGCAGCGCCCTGGGTGCCCCAGTCGGCGACGAGGAGGGCGTGCAGCGCCGCGTGGGTGGACATGGAGATGAGGAAGGCACGCGGGGAGGCGGCGGGGGCGATGGTGTGGGCGTAGGGCTTCCTGCGCGGCGGTCAGAACAAAGTACACAGTGATGCACATGCACAGGCACAGGCGCAGGGGCACGCAGTGGCTTACGAGAAGAACACGACGTCGGCGTCTTGGATGAGCTGGGCAGCGGCACGGTCCGCGGGGTCAGTGTCCGTGATGACAGGGGATGGGGGAGACGACACACCTGCTCGACGCCCGCGCGGGTGACTCCGAGACTGAACACACAGCGACAACAACAACAACAACAAAAATCCGGATGAAAGCTGAGTAAGCTATCACTGGGGTGAATATATGACATACCACTCATTGGCCATGGCCCGTACGTCTACAGGAAGCATCCATAGGGCGGGTCACAGCCAGTCGCTGCGAAGATTATAAGTACGATATCATGTCCATCAGTGAAAGAAGAGAAAAACATAAGAGGTCACAGTTTGTACGCGATGGTTTGGTAGCGACCGCAGAGGGGCGCCCACTGCGAACACACGACGTGGAAGGTGCATAGAATCATAAGGATCAAACCGTGGGTTCTGACGAATCCGATAGAGTCAACGCTCGCGCGCTCCCGGAGAGGTGTCCTACTCACTGATGCTCTGATAAGTCAGTGTCAAAATAGACCGCCTCAGCGGTGACAAGGTCGAGCTGCTCGTCGAAGACAACAGCGCACAGCTGCTCGGTTGCCAACTCGAGACCAAGAAAATGGGTGGGTTTACCAGCTGGGGGCGTCTTGGAAAGCATGTTTGAGCTAAGAGAATGTGTAGAGTATGAGAAAGAGAAAAGAAAGTGATGAAAAAAGAAAGTGATGGGTGTCGGGTGGAGAATGCAAAGGCCGGTCAGCACCCCAACACCCCGAGTAATCAAACAGGGGACAAAGATGTACCCACCCAAATCTTCCAGGATTGACCTCCCTCATCCACATCACTCCTGAGGCGTCTCGCTAAAGTTGTCAAGGACATCTGTCAGAGCCAGAGAATAGTTTAGCTTCGATGGGGGATTCCGCGTGTCTCAGCACCGGTGTGTTGATCCGCCCAAGGCAGCAGATGTATGCGCTTGCAATGGGGTCGAGGAAGGAAGGCTATTAAAGCAGAGAATCAAAAGAATTCGGGAAAGAAAGCAGTGACCTGTACATGGTGGACAAGCAGCTGTCTGCAGTCGACAGAAGCGGCGATTTTGAAGACGGTGTTTGTGGACCCGGAGATTGATCATGATTAGGTAGAAAAAATAATTCATTGGTCATTGGTCATTGGTACTGTACTGTTTGACTTTGCATTTTGTCCTGTACTTAAATTTCAGTACTTGTATAGTACTGATTTTTAGTGCTCTGTGAAACTATTTTTTGGGGACTAAATTTCAGTACAAGTCGGTACTGTAATTTAGCTGTAGTGCAAGCGGAACTGAAATATAGCGCTTATTCATCCTACAGTGATGGTGGTGGCACCCCCTTCCGTTCGACGAGGAGCACTAGATGCGATCTTGAACATGGCCTAAAGTACCATTGATGAACTGTCTATTATAACAAATAAAATACATTTCTGGAGATCCTTGGGAAATTGAGAGTGTCGGGGGATGAATCGTCTTTGTCTGTGTTTGGCTGAACCGGGAATTTCTTGAACGACACTGTGATGTTGGCCCGCAGCCTGCCCTCATTCCACCATTCTGATCTGAGCTCAGTCTAACAAGCTATAACCACTGCTGTGTCCTGTGTCCACGCGAACTGATCTATGGCTTTTCGCTTCGGCTGTCGTGGCTGGTTAGGACTCACTTCAGCTGTTGGGGCCAATGTTCGTCTGGTCTAGTTCCCTCTAGTGCTACTTAGGGCTGCTGGCTACACTTGGGGCTGTAGCTGCTTAGGGCTTGCTGGCTCTGGCTCACGCTGTAATAGCTAGTGCTCAGGTTCTTTTCTATGCTTCAGCTAATGACAGACTGGCACTCCCATGAGGGGTGTTTCCACCGCGGCTGTGGCTTTATGCGTGGGGCCACATTAGCGGTATGTCCTCTTCGCTCATGAGTTGATTGCACTGACCAGACCCCACCGTCCCCCCCCAGCACCTGGCGATGGTGACAACATGGTTCCGAGCCACCGCACATGGACATGTCATGTGTTCTAGAGTAGATTAAAATAATATATTTATTATAAACAATTTGTGGAGCAGAATAAATATAGAATGGTGGAAGGAAGACCGAGCCCGGTTTGGAATCAGGACGGTTGTGCCAGGCATAGGGGCGCGTCTATACCGGGCAGAGACTGCGCTCATGCTGAGCCCAGCTTGATATCACGCAAGCCAGGATCAAGCCTCCCGGATTCCATTGGAGCACAAGTGCCCGCAATACTGGGCTCAGGTGGCCTCCCGCTTGGAAACCGCACAGCTTGACCGTCTGCCTGTGTACATGCGTGTTCGATTCAGACGCCGGCACTGTCCTACGCCTCAACCGACCCCGGTGACCGCCGACCGTCCTTACGCCTCTACATACGGTGCACCTCGCCCCGTATCCCGCCTGTCAGTACGGTGCACGTGCCACGTAACCCGCCTCTCACTACGGTGCACTTGTACCGTACATATACAGCGCCCCTCGCGTACTACGGCGCACATGCATGAGAGCTATGAGCCTGGACAGACGTATTAGGTCTGGTGTACATCCTACTGTAATCGAGTTACATAAAGTAAATTTGTGAGAACCCCTCAGATAAGTATACACCCCCGAGATATACACCTTTGACGGCAGCATCTCCGGCGGGTTTGTCTGGCCTGTGCGAGTGCGCCGTACGTCCCGCCAGGACATATATATGGGTGGACTGTGCGGCAGCCGCTGCCACAGAGGATGAGGGGCGCAAAGCTGGTATTTACTGCGCTGGAACAGAGGTGTGCGAAAGAGGCCCCTAGCAAATAACGCACTACAACTGACTCGCACTTGACCAAAAGGCGAGTCGTTGCGGGCGTAAAAATGTGCGACAACGAACGAACAACGAACCGGGACCCGAACCCTTTACGCACGGTAAAGCGATTCAGTCTTCGGGCGCGCGCTGGCACCCCCCGGGCAGTAAGAACTTGAACTGGTCCGCGTTCCGTATGAGGTGCTGAGGTAAGCCGACGGCACTCTGCGACCTGCTGGACTGGTCATAAAAACGAGTCTCGGAATGTGGCGTTGGGGCTTACGCATCGGGATGCATCAGAGAGAGCATGTCTTTGTACTGGATAAGCGGTTGGCGGGGTCAGTTGGGTCGAGGACGTTAAGTGAATATTTGGCGGGACGTACGGAATATGCCTGAAGGTCGAGATGATGAATGAGTGTTGAGTGCGTAGAACGGGAGTAACGACGGACCTCAGGCAACATGTTAAATATATCCGTACCCTCGCATATCACCTTCTGAATCCTCGCTGGAGAGAGAAGGGACCGATCTCCCCCGATACGATCGGCGTGCGAGAAACCTACGCGCAAACCACACATAAGTTCATTAATTTGATGCCAGCCAAAGTCACCACCGGGAACTGAAAAACCGCACCTTTCATTTTCGTCACGAACTCGTGGATATACCTGAAACAATAACTGCAGCGCCCGTCAACGTCAACGTCAGCCACCGGCGGCGCACGCAGCCGCAGCCAACCATGGGAGAAGCCGCGCACCTGCAATGCCACCCCGCATCCGCCAACACGACGTCCGTCGCCTTCGAATGCATGTAGAACTCGCGGGCGCCCCACTCGTGTATCTGCGCGCGCCAGCTCCCCCAGCCGTACGGCCACTCAAACGAGTAGATGTAGTTGCGCATCTGGAGGTGCAGCGGCGAGGGCGCCGCGCACGCTTTGATGAGACGCAGGGTATGCGCGGCCGGGATCTCGTCCACGTCCGAGAAGACGACGAGCGGGCGCGCCTGCGCGGGGACATGCGCGTTGATCAGCGCGGTCATCGCAGCGCGCTGGTCGCGCTCGACGTCGAACGCAGTCTCTCCGCGCGCGGGGACGCGCCCGCTGATGAGCTTATAGACGATCTTGCCGGCGAAGGCGTCGAAGCGGGCGCGATTCTGCGAAAAGACGGGCGCCTTCAGGATGCCCGTGAACGTACCTACGAAGAGGCAGGCATGTTTGGTCAACGATCAACGAAAAAAAGGCACAAACGGCGATGAACATACGGTCGCTTTCGATGATGAAGAACTTGTCGACGACCGTATCGAGCTCGTGCATCCGTATCTCGAGCAGGTCCAGCTCCGTGCTGAACAGCACCGCGTCCCACACATCCGGCGCGCGCGCGCGGTCCCGCAGGGTCCAGCCGTGCAGCGCACAGTGCTGTGCGTCGAACGCGGTGCCTTCCGCGTAGTAGTGGGGGACGACGCGCCGCGGGCCGTCGGGCGTGTCCCATAGCGGGCGGGAGCCGTAGGAGATGGTGTTCCGGATCTGGTAGGCGTAGGTGTAGAGAAGGAAGAAGAGGGCGAGGGCGGCTGCGAGGGAGAGGAGTCGCCGATGCCGGCGATCCATGGGGAGAGAGAGAGAGAGAGAGAGAGAGGCGGTGACACGCCCGGCCAGTGACCGAACTCTGTTGACATCTGTGGGTGCGTCGGCTTCCAAAGCTGCCGGCCCTTGCCATCACAGTTGATCTTTGTATTTGAAGTGCGTGTCCCTAATCTCATACCATGTGTATCAATACTACAGTATATGGCATATGCACAGCGTCGACGCAACCGTTCTCTAATGCTTATACTAGTACGAAAATATACTTGAATATTCAAGAATAAAACCACATGATTATTATCAGTGCTACTACTATAAAGCTGTACTACTCTGAGCTAGAGATACATTTCCAGAAGGAGGTTCAAAGACTCTCATGCCAAACTGCATATGCCCTTCATGTTAACGTGGACAAATGGCTCGAGCATGGCCTGTGCACCCACCCTCTGGATTTTCTCTCGTCTGCACCCATGTTCTTCATTGAAAAACACTGCCCAACATCCCTTTCCAGTCACACAGCCGTGGATCTGCATGGAAAATGTGGGGATGCTGCTATCTCCGCCACATTCTCAATGCCCCGCCAAAGGCCTTCATGCGAGAGCAGTTCAAGCTCACAATGGGACTCTCCAGCTCTTGCCTGGGCGGTTCGCCAATGCCAAACCATCCACGAACCTAGAATGTCGGTTGTAAGCGTTGTACTGCTTTCCTGGAAGAGCCGGTGGACAAGAGTGTGCTAGTCTCCAGGTGAAAAGACAAGAATTCGTATTCGCGTCCACTCAGCGTGACGGTTTTCAAGTCTTCAAATCTTTGAGTAGTTGTATTGCCAATTGCAGTTGCTAATGCTTGACGGGAGCGGTGCGCAAGCATTGATCTAGGGGTAGTTTACACCCATCGACTCTGGTAGTGGGAAGTGTACTGATGGTTGCTCCCACACGCCACACAGTGACACTTCCCAGTGAAGCCCTGGGGACTTTGAATGAAGTTAGATACCGTCTTTGAGTGCATTAATTGATTATTCCTATTGATCACCAATGCGATTGGAAACCAGCAATGCCGTTCCTAGATCCGCGACACGACTCTGACTCTGAGGTCATATCAAACATCTCCAAGATAACCAATATCCTCAGAGTCTCAAGGGAACAGTCGACATCCTCATCATCGGCATCCGTATAATCGCTCTGGTCTTGGTCAGAAGACAAGAGTGAATGGGGAAAGTTCTCATTCTTCATCAACGTCCATCCAATCATCGACAGGGACGTACCACTCTCCTGGGACGGCTGTGGTGAAGACCTTGCTGGCCACCCAAGGCTCTGCAACTGGCAGAACCTTCGGTGGCCAGCAAGGTCTTCACCATAGAAAACTCTTGTGATTATGGTCGGGTCATTGCGCATAGTGAGTGTATCATGACCTCACCATAGTCACAGAACAGAGCCTTCTGTGGCCAACAAGGGGCTGGCACCATTGCATTCAAGAGTGGTGCCACATCTCAGCTGAGGCGCTTTTAACATTTATATATAATTAATGAGAAGATATGTTGATCTATATGTTATCAATGGTAGTGGTAAAAATGGGATGCTGAAGTTGTGAGTTTTACCATGTGGGACCCCCCTAAGCGGTTAGCCATGTTACTGTTTGGGATCCAGACCCAAGGCTGGTGGCCCCCCACCCCTTCCCTCTATATCATATTATTTTGTTGTGGTAAAATTATGCAATTTGTATTCTGTGATATTCATATCAGCACATTATTGATAATATTTGTGTTGTTAGATAAATTGATTTTTGTAGTCTATAATAGTATATGGTAGGACAATGTCTGGCAGCTATGAAAAGGCTTTATCTAAGTTACAAGAGCTATCTTTCATGGATCATATAGGTAGTCATCATGATAACATTCTTGTTGGAGAATTAGTTCATTCTGATAAAGAATGGTGGTATTTTGAAGGAGGAACTTGGCAAAAGGAGGGAGGTGAATACTTGTACAATATCATATCAGAAATATTTGTAGGTTTTCTCCATGATGAAATACCTAAGGATGACATCCCTATTAATGACATTGTTAGATACCTTGGTTCTTGTATTACTACCATGAGGTTGATGAAGGCCCTATCTTATAAGCTGGGAGATCCTAAGTTTGTAGGAAGACTTAACTCCAATGTAGGTCTTTTGGGAATGAAGAATGGGACCTATGAGATTAACTCCAAATCTTTTAGAAAAGCTATATATTCTCTTGCAATTACTCTTATCCCAGGACCTCAGAGGGGATTGTATCCACAAAGTAGGGCTCAGCTATACCCAGAAGATGTAGGACTAGTAGAATATCAAGGGATTAATATAGGCTGGCCTAATTTTAGGGTTAGACCAAGTGATAATCCTCTAGCACAGATAATAGAAGTATCTGAGTCAGAAGATTTAGAAGATATAACACGCTTCAATGGTTACCAAGCGGCATATAGCATATTGGAACCATATTCAAGATATCAGGCTATAGCAAAAGGAATGTCTGAATGGAGAGGAAGAGAATATTTATTCCTCGATGTAATAGATTGTAATGAAGCACGACTCGGACCTTGGGTGCTGATAATTCAAAGCCGGAATTTGCACAACTAGAGAGCTCACGATGCCATTGCCAAGCGTTATACTCCACGTGAACTCGGGGTGGGTGGAGGTGAAGAGCAGAAGGACGAGTTAAAGGTGTCGGATTTTCAACATAACATAGTATGGAAAACGGATCAGCTTCGTTTCCATCGCCGAGGCAGCCCGGTCGGGTCCCATTTATCAGCGGTCGACATGGCAAAGCACCTAAGACTCCCAGATACCCCAGAGGTAGGGGATACGTCGCGGTCTTCGTGTGCGTGCGCGTTGGAGGTCGTCTATTGGCGGTGACGCCGTCACGTGGTCGTGTGACAGAAGAGTGGAGGCGTGACAAGACCGTCCTGAGCTCGCGTTTCTTCATGTCTTCGTGACACGGCCTGAATGCGGCAGTCCCTGAGAGGTTACGGGAGTGCCATGCCGTGCCCTTTCCCGCCCACCACCCCCCTCGAACGCTGCGAACGATGAGCACCGATAATGGCAATGATGTGCTAGTATGCGCAGTAGCGTAAGTTCACCGTAACTTCTCCAATAAGCCAATACTTGACTGTCCACCACGAAGCGTTCCTGCAGCCACAAGCGCCGTCAAAGTGGCAGGAAAGGCTCTTTCGTTTGCGCTGTCTATCGTATACTGACTCTTGACGATCGACCACAGACTTGAAATGCAATCACCGTCCCAATATCGGACCGTTCGCCAAACGTCCTGGCAGATACTACGTGAAACTCTTTGTTGACGAGGGTGTCAAGAAGACTGCCGTAGCTGCGAGAGGCAATGCTGCCTCGTGGAATGAGTCATTCTTTTTGTTCGTTTAATTCCAGTGTTATTATCCTCGCGCGAGCTTAAATCCATGCCCAGCAACGACTTGCATCGGGATTCCGTATTAGGAGTCGAAGTCTATAGGTATCATACAATTGGTAGTGATGAGTACATTGGCGGTGCGAAGGAAAGGATTGAGTTATTGCTTGTAGAAGGAGCAACAGGAGGTCAGTCCTCGTCGCTCAACGACTGAGTGCAGACGTAATCATCCAACACAGCGGCCGTTCCTCGCAAACTGCGTAAATGCGATAAGGCCGGGAACATGCATGATGTTCAGACTGTCCTAGAGTTCACCATCACGTCTTTCGGGACGTCCGACGAGGCGCTGGAGGGCCAGTTGAACGAAGCAGTCGGCAAGGCGACAGTGCTCGATAATATGAACCCCGCGCTGTCCCGAATTATTGGTGCAGGGAATGTGGTCGACGGCATCATTTCCACCACCAATAAAACAGTCATCCCGATAATGGCGGCTTGGGATCCACTTATGGAGAAGATCAAGCTGTTTACCGAGATCGTGGATGGTATCTCCGAGGTATGGTTCAAATGCCGGCGGTCTCCCAGGTCATCTCATATACACGATTCTAGGTCCATCCTTACGCGAAAATGGCTTGGTCTATTCTGTCTAGTGTGCCAAAGGTAGATCTATCTCATGCACCAGCTGAGTACCATAGCTGACGTCTGGCTAGACGATCATCGCTCAGAAGGACCGGGACGATGGCATCAATGAGCTGGCGAAAACCATGGGAGACGCCTATACATTCGTCCACTTGGCCGAGCCGTTGAAGAAAGTTGAATCGCAAAGGCCAATTCTCATATCCTTGACGAATCAGACAGTAGAGTGTAGTTATTTTATCCGCGACTATGCCAAAAACAAGAACTTCTGTATGTTGGACCCATTGTGTCAGGATGCCATGGCTGATGATCTTTATTCAGGGAAAAGAACCGCGAAGAATCTCGTGTCGGATGTCGACAGCAAGGTCAAACAATACCAGGACACGTTCAACAAACTCAGGTTGGCGTTACAGGAAAATGCCGTCATCCATACTGAAATCACTGTACTACGTGTTCTGGATGTCGTCGGCGACCTCTGTGAGTTTTCTTGATTTGGGGCCTTTCCCGAGGCTAATACATCTTGTAACCAGCTGGCGAAGTTCAGCTTAATGACATGCCCCACGCAGCGGGAGCTGGTTGCGATCCTAACAAAGGTTGTCTGCAGGGTACTCGCGAGAAAGTTGTTGGGGAGATCTGCGATTGGGTCAACCAGGATAGCGATGACACCCCCGGGATATTTTTCTTGAACGATGTCGCGGGTGCTGGCAAATCTGCGGTTGCTCACGAGGTCGCTCGACGATTTGACAGGCTCAAACGTCTCGGATCTTCGTACTGTTTCGACCGCGCTCATCAGGCAGAACGCTCCCCAAAAAATGTCTTCAGCACAATTGCTCGTGGTCTGGCTGATCTAGATCCGGAACGCAAGGCATCGTTATTGAAAGTGGTTCGGGAGACGCGAGAACTTCGGACCACATTCGTGCCTAGCGTGCAGTTCGAGAGGTTCATTCTAGGTCCCGCTCAGGGCCTACCCGCCGTTGGACCGACGGTGATCGTCATTGATGCATTGGACGAGAGCGGAGACGAGGAATCTCGCAAGGGTCTTATGTCTGTCATCGGGGGTGAAGCAGCAAAACTGCCATCTAATCTCCGCCTTCTTATCACTTCACGTGCCGAAAAAGACATACGGGACGCCCTTCTTGGGAAGAAGCATGTGCTGTCCAGGTCCATAAAGGATATTGACCCCAACCCTGCCGATGACGTCTCTCGCTTTGTGAAAGACCAACTAGGTCACATTACGTCCCTCGAGCGTAAATGGCCTAACAGTGACTGGTGTCGATTATTAGTTCAGAAAGCGGAGGGTCACTTTCAATGGGCATCCACGGCTTGTCGTTTTATCAAAGGAGATGGGAAGTATGGTCGGGATCCTGTTAACCAACTGCAGAGGCTTTTGGCCAAGAACCTCAGTGGGCTGGATCAGCTATATCTCAGTGTTCTCAAGCAGATATTCGGGGATGACGATGACTTGACGGATGATGACGATTTCAGGCATCGGTTTCACTTGGTGATGGGCTGCATGCTTGCCGCCAGAGAACCGCTCTCGATGTCTGCCCTGCAGAAATTGTGCAAGGAAGACGACTTGGGTACCGAGGTTCATGATATAGTTGGACCTATGGGTTCTCTGCTGAGCCTGCCTTCTCAAGAATCTGGCACAATCAGTCTGCTACACACCTCTTTTCGTGACTTCTTGACAGATCACAGCCGGAGTGGACCATACTACATCGACACACCTACGCATCATGGCGGCCTTGCGCTCTCATGTTTGCGCGTGATGAAGGATGAACTTTTTTTCAACATTTGTCGGCTTGAAACATCACATCTGCGTAACGACGATATTGTCGACTTGGCAACACGGACGAGGAAGTATATAACCTCACAACTTTCGTACTCTTGCCGTTTTTGGGCGGACCATATTCACGCCACCACCTGGACGCCGGGTATGGATGCGAAAGTCAAGGATTTCTTCGAGACCAAGCTACTCTACTGGCTAGAAGTTTTGAGTTTGATCAAGAAGGTATTCGATGCATCCGCAGCGCTCTCATCAATCATTGTCTGGAGCCAGGTGAGCATGTGGTATGCCTTGATAGACGAGCTCAGACGTGAGTCTGATGATCTTCAGGATAATGGCACTACAGCATTCGCAACGGATGCTGGGAAGTTTGTAGCTGCTTTTGGGAGTGTAATCTCGCAGAGTGCTCCCCATCTTTATTTGTCAGCACTCCCGTTTACACCTGAAACGTCGAAACTGTCGAAGACTTACCTTCCACAATTTCCACGATTAGTCCGCATCGAGACCGGGAAAGCGACGACGTGGCCACCTATTCAAACCGTTCTGGTAGGTCATACCTTGTCCGTCTGGTCGGTGGCATTTTCACCGGACGGCAAGCGCATCGTCTCTGGGTCTGAAGACAACACGATACGTGTGTGGAATGCAGACACCGGGGAGGTCATTTCAGCACCATTCAAAGGCCACACCGACTGGGTCACGTCGGTGGCATTCTCGCAGGACGGCAAGCGCATCGTCTCCGGGTCTTTTGACAAGACGATCCGTATGTGGAATGCAGACACCGGGGAGGTCATCTCAGCACCAATCGAAGGCCACACCGACTGCGTCACATCGGTGGCGTTATCTGGGGACGGAACGCGCATCGTCTCTGGGTCTTATGACAAGACGATCCATGTGTGGAACGCCGACACCGGTGGGGTAATTTTAGCACCGTTCGAGGGCCACTCAGACTGCGTTGCGTCGGTGGCGTTCTCGCAGGACGGCAAGCGCGTCGTCTCCGGATCTTACGACAACACCATCCGTGTGTGGAATGCAGACACTGGGGAGGCCATTTCAGCACCATTCAAAGGCCACACCGACATGGTCATGTCGGTGGCATTCTCGCAGGACGGCAAGCACATCGTCTCCGGGTCTGCAGACAACACGATCTGTGTGTGGAATGCAGGCACCGGGGAGGTCATTTCATCACCATTCGAAGGACACACCGACTGCGTCACATCGGTGGCATTCTTGCAGGATGGCAAGCGCATTGTCTCCGCGTCTTATGACAAGATGATCCGTGTGTGGAACAAAGACACCGGTGATGTAATTTCAGCACCGTTCGAAGGCCACACCAACTGCGTCACATCGGTGGCGCTCTCGCAGAACGCCAAGCGTGTCGTCTCCGGGTCTTTTGACAAGACGATTCGTGTGTGGAACGCAGACACCAGTGAGGTAATTTCAGCACATTGCGAGGGCCCCACCCACTGGGTCATGTCGGTGGCATTCTCGCAGGATGGACAGCACATCGTCTCCGGGTCGGCAGACAACACGATCCGTGTGTGGAATGCGGAGACCGGGAAGGCCATTTCAGCACCATTAGGAGGCCACACCGACTGCATCACGTCGGTGGCGTTCTCCCAGGATGGCAAGCACATTGTATCCGGGTCTTTTGACAAGACGATCCGTGTATGTAATGCAGAGACCGGGGAGGTCGTTTCAGCACCATTCAAAGGCCACACTGACAAGGTCACATCGGTGGCGTTCTCGCAGGCCGGCAAGCGCATCGTCTCCGGGTCTTATGACAACGCGATACGTGTGTGGAACTCAGCCACCAGGGAGGTCACTTCAGCACCATTCGAAGGACACACCGACTGCGTCACGTCGGTGGCGTTCTCGCAGGACGGCAAGTGCATCGTGTCCGGGTCTTTTGACAAGACGATCCGTGTGTGGCACGCAGACACCGGTGAGGTAATTTCAGCACTATTAGAAGGCCACACCCATTGGGTCGCGTCGGTGGCGTTCTCACAGGACGGCAAGCGCATCGTCTCTGGGTCTTATGACAAGACGATCCGTGTGTGGAACACAGACACCGGTGAGGTAATTTCAGCCACGTTCGAAGGCCACACAAACTGCGTCGCGTCGGTGGCTTTCTCGCAGGACGGCAAGCGCATCGTCTCCGGGTCATATGACAAGACGATCCGTGTGTGGGATGCAGACACCGGGGAGGTCATTTCAGCACCATTCAAAGGCCACACTGACAAGGTCACGTCGGTGGCGTTCTCGCAGGATGGCAAGCTCATAGTCTCCGGGTCTTTTGACCGCACGATCCGTGTGTGGGATGCAGACACTGTCGAGTACATTTCAGCACCATTCGCAGGTCAAGCACCTAGTCAGTAGCTGTTACCTTGATTTGTCAGAACATGACAAAATCTGCTAATATCCTTTGCACAGTTGCAGTGCCGGGGTTTCGAAATGACACTCAGGTAGAAAATGGCTGGTTATTAAACTCGCCCTCAGAGCTTTTATTCTGGATAGCACCCTGGTCCCAAGTAGGTTTGTGGTGGCCGGCAAACACTGCTGTCATCGCCAAGGGGTCCACAAAGCTCGATCTTGGCCGGTTTGTACATGGCAGATTGTGGACACAATGTAGAGAGGCCACATGAGTTTTCCAGGGCAAACACTCATTGACACATGTAGTATACATTGCATCTCCTGGGATCATAGTGGTTGGACTTCCAGATGGTTTCAAGAACATTCCTGTGTCAGATTAACCATGTAGAATGAAGGAAATATAAATATGATCTTATTATGATCTACTTGAGATCGGTCTGCTTTTATACTAAATATGATACTCTTTATTACTAATTGCTTCGAGCTGTTGCTGTGCCGATGCTGTGGCAGTGCACCAGCATCCTGGAGTCAAGAATGCTCTGAAACATCTGTCTATGTGTGTGCCGGCTCATCCTTGGCTGACTCATCATCCCAATTACTAACACTCCTCCTCAGCGAGAAGTCCTTTCCCTTGAACCCTAATTTCCCCATTAGATACTTATGTTGGTGTAAGTCCAATCCCTTGGTGAATATATCTGCTACATTTTTAGAGTTTATTGTTGTTTTCATTGAATGTGATGTTTCTTGAGATCTGAGCAAGCTTCAAAGCTTTATTGTAATATTTCCAACCTTTTGCATGTTCAGCTACTCCAACGAATATGTGCTCCTCTGCTTTTGGATCAGGTTTAGCCCGGTATTGATCTGGTACCATGACCCAGCAGTTCCTCCCAAATTCTTCTAGACGTGCTGTATTTGGCTTCTTGCTGAATAGTGCCTGGAACAGTGTTGTATCATCTCCAAGCACTTGTGTGGGTGATCGATTTTTGATATAACATGTGTAAGCCATGGCCTCAGGCCAAAGTATTTTTGGTAAATTCTTGGCAATCATCATTGCCTGCATGTGTTTGAGTAAGGTTCGGTTGAGCTGGTTGGCAGTTCCATTTTGGGCTGGGGAGTATGGAGCTGTAGTTTCCATAATGATTCCATACTTGGCACAAAAATCCTTGAAATTCTTGTTAATATATTCCCCACTGTTATCTGAGCGAAACCGCCTCAGCGTCTGACCCGTTTGGGTCTCGAGAAACATGTCATATGTTTCAAAGTGCCTGAGCGCTTCATCCTTGGGGCTCCCGAAATAGATGACTGTGTACCTGGATTTGATGTCCATGAAAGAATAGATGTACCTTTCACATGATGGTTCCTCAGTCTGGGCAGGTCCCCATACATTGGATACCGTTAGATCACTGACCTGATCGACAGTGTCCTCGGTTCTTTGGGAACAGCTCCACCTGCTGCTTGCCCTGTATGCATGCTTTGCACTGGCTTGGCCCCTTAGACTTGGTGATTTTGACTCCAGTAACTAAATCATTGTTTTTTAGCATCTTAATAGAATTTACAAGTATTCTGTGCCATTTGTCCCATGACCGTCCCTTTGCCACTGCAGCAAATTCTTGTGCCTTGATTGATTGAGTCACTCGTGCCTTCATGCAGAATAGCCACCCATGCTTCTGTCCCTGTGCAGAAATAATTCTGGCACATGATTTAAATTCGACGCCAGTGCTTGTGAAGGTGTTACGACCATGCATTTCTGACTTCTGACACTCAGTTCCGCTTACATTCTGACCCTCTGATAATTCTGACAATCCCGCACTTTGTTATATCCTTTGTTCTTTCAGCTCTATTACTTCGACCCACTGGACTCAACTCACAGCAGAGCAAGACTATATGTCCATCTCCTTTGGAGTCTCGTTGTTCTGTTATGTCAGATATAATTTCTGACCCCTTGTTCTTTTGCCATTGTTCTTGACTCTACCCTGCACCCCCTTGTAGTCCTTTGTTCCCAATTAGTTATTTACCCTGTATGTCTATCCAACTTCTGCGTCCTCCGGATTTGGCTTAGTACTACCCCATTACCTGTTGTCTCAGCTCTTTGTATAAAAGCCCCTCATGTATGCTTGCTATTCTGCAATCAGATAATCGCCTTCAATACGTTATTTCCTTCACTCTATGTCCTGTTCTTAGCACAATGAGTTTTGCAAGACCTCCGTCTCTCCACCTTCTGCCTTCTGACCCAACTTCCAACCTCTGCTTACTTTGATACTTTCCAACTTCCAACTCACGATCTGAAATGCTTAGGACGATAGTTCATTGGGGGTGCACCATATAAGTTGAAGCCGTTGTCCTTTCTAGTTCCGACTTGCAGAAATCTCAATACGTAACAGAAGGTCGCCCTATCTATCTTTTATTGAGCATACGACACCATTTCATTTGCATTGATTTGCCAGTGTTTTCCTGTGTTTTCCACCCATGTGATTGGATTGTAGCCCTTTCATTGGCTATCGTGTCAGACAAGTGTTACTCAGCATTCGTGTGATTGGGTGTCGCAGGGGTTTGCATATGTTTTGCTATGTTTTGACGGCATTGGATTGCTTTGCCAGTGGTTTACCGTGTTTTCCACCCATGTGACATTGTGAGACGTTGGATTGTTGGCCTTTCATTGGCTATCATGTCAGACAAGTGTTACTCAGCATTTGTCTGATTGGGTGTAGCAGGGGTTTGCATACATTTTTGTCTGTTTTGGTGGCATGTGATGTTGTCTGTCTAATGTTATTGGCCATTGGCTCTTCCTGTGCTTTGCGTGTGTGGTGCTCCCTTTGCTTACCAAGGTTTTCCCTCTGCGTGCATGGGCTCTACATGCATGGGCTCATTACCATCATCAATCAGCAGTTGCTGACGTGTGCTACGATTTACTTATCGATATCCATGGTTTGTTCTCTCCTGTGATTCCGTTTGGTGCGTCCGTCTTGCTTACCTAAGCCCGCTCTTTATGTCCGCTCCTGTTTCACGTCTTCCATTGCGCTCTGTTCTTAGATGCAATGAACGTCTGGCTGGGTATTTCTCCTCCCTCCCTGGGACTCCTGCGTCGCGTGAGCGACTAGGACGACGGGGCCACCATCTGCCAGTCTCAGCAGGTGTTTACCATCGCATGCTGAGTTCGAGATAAGGTAAGTTCCTTCTACGCGCATCTCTCTTATATCGTGCCAGTGCTTCTCACTTTGTAGCACTTTGTTGATCACTTGAGGTGACCAAATCTGTGGCACAACGTGACTTGAGCAAGAAGATTGAGGTGGATGTGAAAGGCGAGATACTGGAGCTCAAGGTGCGAAGCTCTTTACTTGATGAAAATGCTGAGTTTTCGTCAGGTCCAAGCTGAATTATAACGCCTCGGAAACTGTGAACGGCATGACCGAAAGTTTGGGTGTATTTGTGGATGAGGTTACTAGGTGCGTATGGTTTGCTGCGGTGTGTCTAAGGGAGACCCTAATGTTTGGAATGTCTTAAAGGGTGGCACGAAGTACGGTGAATGTGAAGACTTGGAGGAGGCGATTTCATTGGATCGAGAAGCTCTCCAGCTGCGACCTGCACTGCAACCTGAACGATCCTCCTCCCTCAACCACATCGCAATTGCGCATGTCGCGTTCATGTGTTGCGTGGGGGCTGTGATCATGATATTCCCCGGCAGTACACTCACTACTGCAATGCAGCTACTCTGTTTCGCAACGTGGCCGCATGATGCAGCCAATACAGTCCCCATCGCTTCTCTTCTCTATGCCTCCATCCCTGGATGCAGTACCCGGGCTTTTATCTCCGCTCCTTTCATCCTTTGACATTCCATTATGTCCTCCAACCCACGCACCCGCTCCACGTCACCCTCCGCCCCCGTCAAACGCGCCCTGTCTCCTCTTCGCCACCCGCGCACACCCGCCGCACCAAGCCGTGTGCTCCCATCCCCGCCCAGCAGCGCATCCCCCACACACTCGCCGACCTCCGCCACGCATATGTCCGTCTTCGATTTGGCCCTCACCCTGGGGCCGCTTGTCCTGGACTGGATGGTCGAGGGGAACATCGAGGCTGTGCACCGCATATCCAGAGAGGTACGCACCCAGTGCACCCAGCGCAACTCACCCCTCCCCTCACCCGCTCACACATGTCTGCCCCTACAGTCCCCCACGAGCACGCCCACACTGGCGGCGTCCCCCTCCGCCCCATCCGCCACCACTAGCATCACGCGCTCGGACTTGGGCTCCGCCTCTGGCGCAGGCACTGCCTCACACACGCTGCGAGACTCAGACCGCCCCCGCTGGCCTGACTCAGGCTCCGCCTCTGGCGCAGGTGCTGCCCCGCGCACGCCGTGAGACTCAGACCGCCCTCGCCAGCCAAAGCACACCAATCTCTCGCCATCCCCGTCATAAAGCCCATCCACGGCCACCTGCCCAATGCCGCCCCTGCCCCAAGTACGGTCGCCGCGAAGACCTGGAGCAGGCGATTTGATTGCATCGAGAACCACTCGAGCTGCGAGCTGCACCGCATCCTGAATGATCCTCCTCCCTCAGCAACATTGCAATTGCTTTGCGGACACGGTTTGCGCAGTCCGGTCAACATGAAGACCTGGAGGAGGCGATTTCGTTGGATTGAGAAGCGCTTGAGGGGCTCCCTGTAACGCATCCTGACCGATCCACCTCCCTCAACAACATCGCACTTGCGCTCTCGACAAGGTTTGACAAGTACGGTCGACAGGAAGACCTGGAGGAGGGAATTTCATGGCATCGAGAAGCTCTCCAGCTGCGACCTGCACCGCATCCTGAACGATCCTCCTCCCTCAACAACATCACACTTGCGCTATGGACACGGTTTCAGTACGGTCAACAGGAAGAACGTGGCGGAGGGAATTAACGTGGCGGAGGGAATTAACGTGGCGGAGGGAATTTCATGGCATCGAGAAGCATTCGAGCTGCGACCTGCACCGCATCCTGAAAGATCCACCTCCCTCAACAACATCGCCCTTGCGCTCTGGACAAGGTTTGACAAGTACGGTCGACGCGAAGACTTGGAGGAGGCGATTTGATTGCATCAAGAAGCGCTCGAGCTGCCACCTGGCGATCCTCCTCCCTCAACAACATCACTGTTGTGCCCTCGGAACGGTTTGATGAGTACCGTCGACAGGAAGACCTGGAGGAGGCGATTTCATTGCACCGAGAAGCACTCCAGCTGCTCCCTGCACTGCATCCTGTCCGATCCACCTCCCTCAACGACTTCACACTTGCGCTCTGGGCATGGTTTAAGAACTACGGTCGCCAGGAAGACCTGGAGGAGGCGATTTCATTGCATCCACAGACGCGACCTGCACCGCATCCTGGCTGTTCGACCTCCCTCCACAACATTGCATTTGTGCTCTCGACATGGTTTGAGGAGTATGGTCGACCAGAAGACCTGGAGGAGGCAATTTCATCGCATCAAGAAACGCTCGAGCTGCGACGTCACAACTTCGTGGGTTTGCACAGATCTCGGCAGCTGCTATGGATGATGGCTTCACATGTTTCATCACTGTGGAAGCGAGGGGCGAGATGGACTCACTGAAGAGGCAAATCAACCAAATGGCTTTCAACTTGCGTGAGGCCATTCAGATGAACACTGCGGTGAGGGAGGATGCGGTGTTGGCTAATCGACCGAAGAGCGAGTTCTCAGCAAATATGTCTCATGAAATTCGATGAGTAATCTTATGTTGTTGGTGGGATATTATACAGTGATGTCAAAAGTACCAGATGATGTGGTGGTACTGCTGACGGTCGTTTGGAGTGGCGACAAATCCGTCTGGCTGGGTCAAGCGCATGCGGCTATCATGAAGGGACGTAGAAAGAAGAAAGCCTCATTCAGAAAACACGGTAAGCCTATACAGTTACAAATGAAACTAAGACTACTAATTCTGGCCTATACTATACATTTTGAATGCCCTCTCCTTCTTTCCTACCTTGCTTCTTCATTAATTCATTGTCCTCACCTACCCTTTGAAGATTTGCAAAAGGTGCGTCCTCACACACGCAATGTGATTTGACACATGTATCATCGCCTCCACAGGCAACGGTAAGGTGACGACATCATACTCCAGAACTTCTAGATCCCTCAAAAGAGGAATCATCCGATCACAAGCGGACAAAGTTTGTAGATGGTACGGTTGGTGAGGAGTTGGCATAACATCAACCATCCTCACGTTGATTTCCCCCGGCAGAGGAGGTCTAACCTGGATCAGATTCTTATCATTTTCTCCAAGGTGATATCGTGACACATACCCGTGAGCTTCTCCTCGTACTTTGACTAGATTTGGAAGATCGACTAGGCATCAATACTGTGGGGAGATTCTTGGCATGGGATTCCTGGTAAACAGGTACTCGGCCCTGCTTCTCGGTTTTCCATCCTGTCGCTGATTCCCACCGCAGTGTAGTATGGCCACAACTGTTCAAATCACAGATCCTCACAGATTTGCAGCCGTCTTTAAAATGTTCCAACCAAGCTTCTTCTGTCACGTGATATACCATACACCCCTGATCTCAGACGTACCTGTTTTCCCGACCTAGCCTCCCTTCTTCCCTCCCATCAGATATCCAAACGCCAATCTACTACTTAACCATCTCTTGACGTCCTTCCCAACAGCTTCGCGACCAATGGCCCGCTGGGGCTGCACTTTAGACCGCTTACGATCGACGTGTTCGTGGGTGAGGAGCCAGGGGTGAAAGCGACCGCCGGAGGATGAGGCAAGGAGTGAGAGGGAAAGGGAAAGGGACAGCGAGCGTGAGCATCCTCACCCTTCTGTTATAACGACCACCACGCACGAGTGGACAGCACAGCAGTGGACGATGCCTCTTGCGCCCCAGTCCGCCCACCTCCTCACCCACTGAGACCTCCATACCTCACGTCTCTGACCCACCATCCAGCAGGCTTACATAAGGACTGCCACTTCGAGACATTAACAGTGTTGTAAGTACAATTTGCATCTCCTCTTACATCTCATCGTCTTCCATCAATCTATGTATACTTTTCTTCTTCCTCCTCACTCGCCGCCCCTCTTCAGCTCTCCAACATGCATCTTTGCCTATACCACTCAGCACATCATGGAAAGGCGCTGACACCATCTCCTCCAGGCCGTCCATGAGCTTCCCAATCTATCCCCCGAGCGGCGGCTCCTTCTCGCACGACCCATATGCCCACGGCGACGCCGGGGGCTTCCCTGCCAAAGACGGGCGCTGCCTGTGCGAGTTATTCTCCTTGGATTACACATCATTTGGTAGCATCAGTCCAATTAATCAGGTTACTTACAGAACTCTATCAGACCACTTTTTTATCGGGATTACACATCCGTTCATACTGTGCATCCGATCGGTTTCTTTGTACCAAACAGAGGTTTTTTTTCCGAGGATTACCCATGCGTTGGACATGCAACGGCTGTTCTTTTTCGAGTATTACACATCGCCCGAGGTCTTTCTTGGGGGGGATTACTCACGCACTTATGGCATCTACCGATAAATCGGCTTCTTTGCAGGATTACTCGACCATTCCAGGTTTCTCCCATTAATTGGGTTACTTCCTCTGTTGTACGGTATTCTCCTTGGATTACACATCGTTTGGTAGCATCAGTCCGATTAATCGGGTTACTTACAGAACACTATCAGTCCACTTTTTTTACCGTGTGTTCGTACTGTGCATCCCATCGGCTTCTTTGTACGAAACAGAGTTCTTTTTCCGAGGATTACACATGTGTTGGACATACAACGGCTTTTCTTTTTCGAGGATTACACATCTCCGATCCATCGGGTTCACTTTGAACCCAAAGCTTCCTCTAGCACTCGCTTTACATTCTCACGCCGGTTTGCCTGTATCCCACCATTAGACTCTAGAACATCTATTGCTTTAAATATACGCCGGTACAGCTCCATACTGTCGTTGGCATCTCACTGACACCTCTTCCTTATTATGTACATTGAAATCTATGCTGAGTATCAGAGGAGAGGCCCCACTCATGTACGTCGTGCACCACTCTCTATATTCTTACCAACATTGCATTGTAGATGCACCTCGTACTCATTGATCAAGGAAGAACGTTGCACCGCGTAATTCCAATCTGTGACTCCTCTGATCTCGAACTCCTTCTCCTTCTCTCATTCTATTCTTTTCACTATGACACAATGCACATGGTTCATTGGTAGAGTGCCCACTCCTTCTTTTGAATGGGGTGCAAACCATGTTGGGAAACCTCATGAATGTCCACATTGTCACGTCCAACTCTTAACTGGGGAGTTGTTACGTATCGAGATTTCCACTAAGTCGGAACTGGAAAGGACAGCGGCTTCAACTTATAGGTTGCGCCCCCAATGAGCTATCGTCCTAAGTATTTCGGAACGGAGTCGGAAGTCGGAAAATACTGAACCAAGGGTTTGGTCGGAACTTGTGTCGGAACTGAGGTGGAAGGCGGAAGACAGAAGGCTGAGAGAGAGACTGAGATCTTGCTAGACTTGCTGTGCTAAAAACAGGAGATGGAGCGAAGGAAATCAAGTATCGAAGGTGATTATCTGATTGCAGAATAACAGACATACATGAGGGGTTTTATACAAAGCGCAAAACAACAAGTAATGGTATGGTACTAAGCAAATTCTGGAGGAAGCGGAAGTCGAGTACAATGTGTGGGAACTAACTAATTGGGAACAATGGGACTACAAGGGGGGTTCAGGGTAAGGTAGAACAATGGCAAAGAACAAGGGGTCGGGAAAACAGATCTGACAACAAACTACAAGGGTGGCCGGATATATGGTTTTGATGAACGATGAGGTGGGTCTGGTCGGTCCGAGTAATAGAGTCGAAAGAACAAGGGAAATGTACAAGGGGCGAAATGCCAGAAATGTCGGAGGGGCGGAATGTGTTGTGGAATATCGTAAGGGCGGAATGTGTGGCGGAACTGAGGGTCGGAAATCGGAAATGAACGATCGTAACAGGAGTGACCCGGATTCTGTTGTGGTGAAGGAGGTAAACAAAGAATTGATGTCAAGCATCTTCCTCCATTGCCAGAAGAGTACAATGTTTTTCTGAATGACAGCAGTGTCTCCTCTCTATCACGAATTCTGAACTTGGTGTTCTCCTTTTCCTCTCTGGAGTCGACATCAGAATTTCCTGGGCTCCATGGTCCTCCAGGTTTCTTCTCTGTTCAGGGTTTCCTTTATCATCGCCTGCGCCCCACACACCGTGATTCTGCTATCCAGTGGTTATTATATGATGGCTTTCTTGCAAGCCAGGCACCACACCAAAATTGGGTTCATTGTCTCCCTGAGACTCAGATAGGAGCAATGATGGATGCATTGTTGCGCATCAATCCTTTTGTTCACGGTTTACGCCAACTGTCTTTGGTTCAACCATCTATGTATCCAGAGGCGTCCATTGTTCTCAAAGATTCTTTGGGTAAAAATGAGGTGGGACATTGGAACTTCTTCATTACTCCCTCTCTAACCATCTGCATTAGATTGCGGCCATCATGTGCTTTCGCAACTCTACTCACACTGACCTCCATCCTCGCTCACTCACCATTGCTAAAACCAATGGCAAAAATCAATCCATCCCAGCCGTTAGCCGTCTTTGGGAGCCTCTTGCATATCCCCTCCTTTTCCCGCATGGAACTTTAGGATGGGGTGTCAATGAAGGGCTTGGCGTCTGTGCATCTGATGCAGACAGTGACAGTGTGTCAACACAAATGCGGTACTATCGCGCCATGCTTCTTCGAGAACCCCGCTTTCAAATTTTTGGTCATCTGTGCAATGAATATCTGGTGGACATGTTCACATGTGACCTTGAGTGCAGACTCAACTACATCCGCCGCAATCAACAGAGGGTCTCAGCACAGCAAAACCCTTCTCCTAATAATATCTACTTACCTGCGTCCTTTCTTGGTTCAGGAAAATGGGCAAGTGAGCAGATTGCAGATGCTCTTGCCCTTGCTTCAACATACGGACCCCCAACTTTCTTCATCACTATGACATGCAATCCCCAATGGCCTGAAATTTCCCAACAACTACGTCCTGGGCAAGGTTTTGAAGATGCCCCACTTATAGTGTGCCATGTCTTCAAACAGAAACTCGCTCACTTCCTCAAAACATTATCAACCATGTTTCCAAATGCAGGACAGCGGTTGTACACCATCTATTGCATTGAATTTCAAAAGCGTGGGCTACCTCATTGCCACATTCTCACCAAATATCAAGCTGATTGTATAACACCTGACGATATCGATGCTGTAATTTCTGCTGAACTTCCCTCTAACATTTAAGACACAGGCTTAATCAAAACCCATATGCTCCATAGTCACCCACCTGAAAACCGACCACGTTCATGTTACTGTCAGTGTGAAAAAAAATGGTTTACGGATGTGTAGATTTAACTATCCTCGCCAACTACAGCAGATGACCACTTTGGATGATGATGGCCGTGTTTCTTATCGTCGTCGTCACCCTGGGGATGAAATGGTGGTCCCACACTGCCTTCCGTTGATCAGAAAATATCACTGCCACATCAACTTTGAAGCCGCAAGTACAAGTCATTTATTCCAATACATCTTCAAGTACATTAACAAAGGTAGCTCTCTTGATGACTCATCCCTCACTTCTCTCACCAATTACAGGTCCTGTTCATACGTGGGTGCAACTTAAAGATTCATCCATGTCTTCTGTCAATGAAATTGCAGAGTTCTGGAATGCCAGATATTTATCTGCAGGTGAAGCTGCATGGAGAATTTTGGGATTTCGCATCACCTCCAAGGAACCATCTGTTACTGCACTTCCAGTGCACACTCCTAACTCCATACTTTTTCATCAATATGAGCACACCCATCAATCAACAAGCACACTCTCCAAGCTTGATCGTTACTTTTGTTGCCCTAGAGGTTCATTTGAAGACAATGACAACCTTGAGCGCAATTTTGCAGACATCTCCTATGCAGACTACTACCGATTGTTTCGCCTCCAAAAGTTGAACATGAATCAACCAGTCAACCCCCGTTCCTACATTGAACAACCAAATGTCCATGGCCAGCCTATGATGCATGTCATACTTCGGAAACCTAACAAACCATATATTTCAAGACTACAGACAGTTTGTCCCTCTGAAGGCAAGCGTTTCTACATCCGCTCGTTGTTATTGCACAGACCAGCTCTGTCTTTGGATGACTTAAGAACCATCAATGGAGTTATACAACCTACCTTTCAAGAAGCTGCACACCTATCAGGGTTGTTTGCCGATGTATCTGAAGGTGACAGCTGTCTCACAGAGGCTTTGGAATGCTTACGCACTCCATGGCAGTTGTGTCTATTGTTCATTCATCTCCTAACAAATGACTGTTGCCCTCTGCCTCTTACCACTTGGAACTCATTCAAGAAACACTTCTCCCGTGACTTCCTACACAGCCAAGGTGGCAACCATGATTTCGCACACACCACTGCTCTCTATGAATTATCCAAGTCCTTGGATGAACATGGAAAACAATTGTCTGACTTTGGATTACCACAACCATGTCTTCATGGAAGTGAAATGCAACACGAACTCCTGCAATGGTGTGCAAATCCCGGTCTCCTCCACCACCACTCCCAAATATGCCAGGCATCATTCAACTCTGAACAACAAAATATCTTTGCTGAAATAGAACATGCTGCAGACACTAAAATGCCTCTACGATTATTCGTTGATTGACCCGCAGGTCGTGGTAAAACATTCCTGACCAACACTGTTTGTGACTCACGACGCAGCAAACAAGAAATTGTATTACCCACTACTACTTCAGCTTTTGCGGAACAGGTTTATCCTGGCGGTAGGACAACACATGCTGCTTTTAAAGTCAGTGAAATTGGATTCCATTCTTTGGTATGAATGCTAACATTTCTATCTCAAGGTTCCAGTCAATGAACTATGTGAATTCCTTCATTCCCCTATTGAACCTGACGATCCGCATGGACAACTATTAAAAGAAGCTTCCATCATCATTTGGGATGAAGCACCCATGGCAAACCGTGCTGTTCTCGCATGTGTCAATGACGCCCTTCAACGTATTATGCAAAACTCTCTTCCTTTTGGAGGAAAGATCATCATCCTTCTAGGTGATTTTCATCAAACATGTCCAGTCGTCCGTAAAGGTTCAAAAATGGATGTTATTGATGCCTCAATCCGCAGTTCACCTCTGTGGAGAGACTTTGAAATCTGTTCATTGACAACTCCAATGCGTAATGCAGATGATCCAGATTTTGCTGCTGCTGTTGATCTCATAGGCAATGGCCCATCTTCCAATGTTTCCTTGAATATCATCAAACGTATCTCAACTACATCAGATGTTGTCGACTTTGTCTTTCCTTCCCATATATTGGCTAATGCAGCTCAATGCCTCATACGTTCCATCCTTGCCCCCACAAATGCTCAATGTGACATGTATAACTCCATATGCCTTCACCGCTTAAACACTCCCGAACACACATATACCGCAGCCGACGCTATTAAAGAAACTGAAGACGCCAATGTCCTATTACCACAACCAATCCTTGACTATGTCACCCACCAAAATCCTCCTGGTTTTCCATGCCACTCCCTCTCCATCCGCCTAGGTGGTCTATATCTCATAATGCACAATTTTTCCATCACGCGTGGCTTGGTCAAGAACTGTAGAGTGGTTGTCACTCACTTAGGAAAAAACCTCGTGACTGTCAATGCCCTCCGTGTCCATGCAGGTCGAAACTACATTGACAATGAAAACATCCTCCTTCCCCACATCACATTCACCTCTTTGTTGCCCTCTACAGGCCACACTCTTCTCCACAAGCAATTCCCTCTGTCACCTGCATATGCGACTACCTTCAATAGCTGTCAAGGTCTTACCCTTGATCATGTGGCCATAGATCTTTCCACTCCTGTTTTCTCCCATGGTCAACTGTACACCGCTTTGTCACATGTGCATCATAGAGATGATGTCCGAGTTCACTTTCCATCAGGCAAGGACTCTACAGAAAACATTGTCTATGATGAAATAATTCTATGATTTCCATGTCTATTACATCCTGGCCAGAGTGAAGCGCAAGCCAGGCTTGTATATAATAAATTTTTTTTTAAAATACTGACTTTTGCAACGGGGACATCACTGACAAAATGGGGGGCCACATTTGATGGCACGCTCAACACAGACGGACTCGAGATCATCAGGGCCGAGCAGTGCGGACAGTTGCGTTTCGGTGTTGCAGGGGTGTCTTCGTCCTCCGGGGTCCAGACTTGCGAGAGACAGGATGCCTTGTCGGGGACGGCGGAGGTGCTACGTGGGATGCGTGGAGCGGAATGAATGGGAGAAGCTGGGGCTGAGGGTGCAGGCGGTGTTGGTGGGGACGGTGCTGGGGTGGGTAAGGCATCCTCTACAGGCTGCTGGGAAGGCGTGTGCGAGGGCTCTATAGGCTGCTGGTGAGGCATGTGTGAGGGCTCTACAGGGTTCTGGGGAGGCATGTGCAAGGGCTCCACAGTCATGGTATCTCCTTCGACAATGTCCTTCTCCTCTACAGGGCTGCTCAACTCAGGCACATGTGGCACGGTGATATTTGCAGCTGCATCGCCACTGGCCGCCAGCTTGGCAATCTTGGCATCCTCACGCATGATTAACATGTCCTCGTCTTCCTCCTCCTCTTCCGCCTCCTCAAAGAGAGAAATGAAATGGCTAAATGAAAATAAATGAAAAGGCCAGTCAGCGCTCCAACACCTTGAAAGATCAGAAAGGGAACAAAGTTCCCAAATCGTCCAATATTGACCTCCCTCATCCACATTGCTCCCAGGGCGATGACGCTAAAGTATTCAGGTTTGTTGGACTTACGTATGGCTTGCGTACTTCCTAACGCCTCAGTTCTTGAAGAGGCCAACACAATGCCAGAATCAATTATATGCAGGGCAAAGATTGTTGAAAATGTTACTTACATTGAGGTAGAGACTGAAATATGCTACTGGGATTGAAGGCCGGTGCAAAAATAGCTCATGGATATGTGGGTATTGAGTGGCAATAATGAGGACATGAAAAAGTGACTCACTTAGTGTTTGCCTGGTTGCAGGCTCCATCATCTAACCGAGGATGTGTTCGCCGAGTTCGAGAGTAGTTATCGTCGATGTCAACAGTTGTTGGGGGTCACGGCGGTAGGAAGAAGGAGTTGCAATTTGGAAAGTGTCAGACATTGAATTTACTTACCAAATCTTATTATTGCACGCACATGTATCGTTGCTTTAGGTATAAAGAAATGTGCAGCGGATCCCAGTCCTTATGTGCGAAAGGCTGCAGCACTCGCCATTCCCAAACTATACCAGTATGAAATGCTCTTTAATATGTGTCGATGTCTCAACCCCTGCTTGCTTCCAGCTTAGACCCTTCTCATCTTACCTCTCTTGAAGCAGTTCTCTTGTCGTTATTACACGACCATTCTCCCGTTTCGGTTGGCTGTGTTGCCGTCGCATTCAGTGCGGTTTGTCCCCATCAACTAGATCTTTTACATAGCCACTACAGGTGTTTGTGCCGCTTACTTGTTGACGCAGATGAATGGGGTCAAGTCTCTCTGATGGATCTTTTACTGCGCTATGCCAGACACATGCTAACCAAACCACCCAGATTTTGAGGTACGTAACTTGGATGAGTGACTGGATAACATCTGACCATTGTTACATGTCCAAGGTCGCAGCGCAACTCCAGGGCCTCGAGGTTACCTTCATGGACTTTGACATGACCAGTGACGATGATGTCGTTGCAGCCGTGCGTGAGAATACCAAGGTATGCCACCGGGCTCTCTCTTTTGCATCAGCTTCATCACTGACACATACTGTTCAGCTTGTGTGGATAGAGACACCTACGAGCCCCACATTGTGCCTCACATTCCCCATATTACAGCCCTCATACACCATGCCTTCCCGGCCGCTCATCCTCGTGGACTCCACATTTCTTTCACCTTTCTGCATTTCGCCTCTTGCAGGACCAACTCATGCTGACATCATCCTTCATTCACTTACAAAATATATCAAATGGCACTCAGATGTTCTCATGGGCGCCGTCATTTTCCCTAAAGCACAAAGTAGTGACAGCGATGCACTATACCAGAAGCTCTTGTTTATTCAGAACGCCATGGGGGGTGCCAAGACGCTCGCACTCTGAATGCGTGAGCACGGGTGTCAAGATTGGTTTTTAGGCGTTAATATCGTGTATTAGTGAACACAGCGAATGCCCGGATAACTTGTGCGAATAAGTATGCCATTTGGCGAATGAGTGAACCAATGAATGTTCACGAGATAAGAGGGTTGCCCGAACGGGGCTCGCCCTATCTACAGTCGCAGTGAAATAGCCTGTGGCACTTGACGATGTAACGTGCAAGGTATCACGGAAGGGCTGTCTAAGTATCGACAATCCCTTCGCCGGTGAAGGTGCTCCTTCGGAGCCCTTCGCCAACAGCACAGAAAATAGTTTGAAGGCTAGGGTAACGAAGATGGAGTATGAGAACTCACCAGTGATGCCTAAGTCCTCTGCTGGTCGAAGATAGAAATCTCCAAGAGAAGGCACAAGACGATGATCGCAGCGAGGTCAAGTTTGCACAAGATGGACAACGTATGATAATTGAACTGGGGAATATACATGCGAATGTAAACTACTTATATCGAATGCTCGTAAGGTATCAGCGAATAGGAAAGAGGCCGTCACGAGTCAGGGTTGGATAGGGGTGCGCAGTCATGATACAACATAGATGAAATAAACATACAATAGAATGAGAGAAGAGGGAGAACATGAAATGATGGAGAGTGAAGGTGGCGAAGACACCTATGTACAAAATCATGTCTTGGGGCCCGCATATACACTGCCCTGCACGGGTTCTTCATCTACTGGGTTGATCCCACACGACCTACGGGTAGGACGTCCCGCAAACGCACCCTGCTCATATGAACACCAAAATGGGGTTGGATTGAGAAGCTGATGGAGTTACTGACGAGCCATCATGCCGGGTAGGGATGTCGATTGTGATTTGATGGTGTGCCTGCTGGCGAATGATGCGAGCAGCAAATGGCCGTTCAGCGAAATGCGAGGAAGGGCGAACAGAGATGACATAGCGGAGGAGAGGTTGAGGTGGAGGGCGAAGCCGAGCGAACACTGGGGAGGAGTAGCAAAAGGGGAAATGGGGATAACAAGGTGCAGGAGATACACAGGTCATGACAATCCGATTATCAGAACACAATCAGAAGAGGGTTGAGCAGAGGAGGTGATAGGCCCAGCGATGACTGCCAAGTCAGTCCAAAGACGTCGATCGTGCATTGACGGCGTGGCTATGGTAATTGGCACGAACAGTGAGAATCGGTTGCTGAACATGCCAATGGCGATCGGAGCACACACAGAGATGGAGTGAGAAATGGCAGGACAGAGCACCTGAGTATGAGAAATAAACGCATCATGACAACGGGCTTCAGGAAGACCGAAGCGACATAGATCCGGACATACAACTTCTCCTCTCCAACTCTGCACCACTCTTTCAAAGTCGTAATCCAGCTGTATGTATCAGGACTGTTTTCGTGGAACCGGAAGTTGAGTTTGAATAGGTGCGTTTTTTTTTTTTTTCTCTTTGCTTTCTCATCATTTTATATTACTCCAGTAAGCTACATTGTCGCTAAACATCAATTGTACTATTGGAAACACTCCCCTTACTCTCTGAGACTCCCAAGTCCCTGCGCTCTCGAACTACAGATGCACAAACAATTCGCCATGCACGATGCAATGGTTCTTTTGTTGTACTCACTAAGATTTGCTTATGCTAACCTAGTGAGTGAATTTGCTGTCTCAGGGCTCGCACCAGTCGGTTTGTTTGGTGCTTTGATGCATCTACCCGTCAATATGGGCTGGCTTTGGGTAGCTTATTTTAAGTGTTTAAATGTACTTAATTTTAGTGGTAGCTAAATTATTTTTTTTGACACTGATTTTGGAGTGAACAAAGCTACTGAAATTAAGTACTAGTGCATAAAGTACTTATTTTAAGTGCCCACTCTTCCTACAGTGGTCAGTATGTAGTGATGCATGAGGCTCGGGCTCAAGCCCAAAGCTGAGCCCAGCCGAGCCCAATTTGGGTGAGCCGAGCCCGGGCCCAGCCCGCATCGAGCCCACCAAGTGGGCCGGGCTTCTAACTTGCGGAAGCCCAAGCCCTGGGCTTGAGCCCAGGCTTTGCTGCACTTATATAGTACAACTTTGCCTTGATTTGGACGGCAACCGTACATACATGAAACAAGGTTATTTCTCTCGTTCTGCCTCCTGCCTGAAGCCATATATCGGGGATCACCAACACCAGTCGACCGAAGTGCAAAATTACCACAATGGAGAAAGTCGTCGACCCCAGCAATGCCTCCACTCCGGCACTTGCTTCACATCAGGCAGCAGCTACAGCTGCCGCAGCAAAACGTTTCGCTGCATCTGACCTTACAAAATCTGCAAAGCTTCGTGCACTGAAGCTTAGCGATGGTGAATGGGATCGGCTCAAAGCATTTATTGATCTTCTGGGAGTAAGTTGTAACATTTTCAATTTGTTACATGTGGCACTAACTGTACTCTAGCATGCCGACAAAGCTCAGCAGGCATTTTCATCCGATGCCGGCCCTAGCTTACACCTTGCCCTGCCTGCCCTCGAGGCTTTGCACAAAGCATGGACCACTCCCCTTAGCAAGGACAAGTATTTACCATTTACCGGGGCTATTCAAGCTGCCATTCACAAGATAACCGAGTATTATGACAAGACTGCAGATTCAGACGTGTTTATTCTTACGATGGGTCAGTTTAGTTTAGCACGTTCACATTTATATCTGATACCTGAATTGTTATTGCAGTACTTGATCCCAGTCAGAAGATGGACCATTTCAAGAGGCATTGGCCCGAGAACCTGCAGGGCGACATCGTTGAAGCTCTTCAGTGCCTCAAGTGTATGTTGCGACACGTACTAATTTTCCGTGAACCCGAGCCATGCACCCGAACCGAGACGGCCTTAGAAGATGAAGCGGGAGAGTCTTATGGAAGCAATGATGGGGACAATACAAGCGCACTTGCCGACATCGAGAACAGTGATGACGAATTAGAAAACATTTAACATTGATTCTACGGCTTAATCATAATATTTTATTTTTTTCGTATATGATTTTTTTTCATACCTGAAGCCCGGGCTCGAGCCCGACCCAGCCCCAGCCCGACTAATGGGCTGGGCTCGAGGCTTCACTGAGCCTGAGCCTGCTAAAGCCAAGCCCAAGCAACTCCCTACCGAGCGCCAGTTGTCAATAAGGTGGTGTTTTATTTGGTTGTGTTAATAGGGCCGTCTTACTTTGGCAAGAGCAAATCGAGTGTATGTGCCTGAGGCGGAGTTCGTGTCGGAGGATGAAGCCCAACGGACAGAGAGCAACCCGGCCGTTGGGAGATAGTCAGCTGACAGTGTCACGCGCAGGACTGAGTTCGAAGGGAAAACTGATGAGATTACTATCTACTCGGTGAGTACCTAGCACTACGCACCTGAGTTCGAAGGGAAAACTGATAGGGTCTCCCTTCGAACTCAGACTGCCATATTGGGCATCTGCGTCACGTGATCTCGCGCGAGTAGCACGCGAGTAACACACCCCCCTGACGCGGTCAACATTAGAAAAGTCCCATAGTGCGTCTATGTCGTTCGACCAACTACGAGGTAACACTTTGGTCAGTAGGTCCGCCGGCATACTGTTCGTAGGTACGTAACCAATCTGGATGACTTTATGAGCGACCTTTTCTCGCAGCCAGAAGTACCGGATATCCAGGTGCTTCATGCGTCCATGATGCTCCGGATTTTTGGCAACAGATAGAGCAGATTGATTATCAATGAATAGGTGAGATGGTCCTTCAACTCTTGAATCAAGCTCATCCAATAAGCTTCACAACCAGACAATTTCGGTCCCTGCCAGGACTGATGCGACGAACTCGGCCTCGGTTGTTGATAAGGTGACTATGTTCTGCAACTTGCTGGCCCAGCTGACGGCTCCGGTCCCGACCTTTGTGAGGAACCCAGAGGTTGATCGACTGTTGTCGGGATTTCCTCCGTGATCAGCGTCGGTCCATGTCTGGAAAGATTTGATTGATGGATCGGGTGCGTAGGTGAGTGCTAGATCGATTGTCCCTTGCAGGTAGCGTAGGAGGTGTTTCACCGCTGTCCAATACGCCGGGCCTGGATTTGAGTTGAATCGTGTGAGGTGTCCGACGGCGTAGGCAATGTCAGGACGAGTCGCGATGGCTAAATAATTCAGCGCTCCGACTGCATTTAGGTAGGGTACATCCCTCATTTCCTCTATCTCCTCTGGTGTTGATGGTCCCATGGCAGCGCTCAAATTCGAACCTGGGGCCATAGGCGTGAATACGGGTCGACAATCCGACATCTGGAACCGATCGAGGAGTTCTTGAATGTACTGCTTTTGTGAGAGTCTTAATGTCCTCTGTGAGCGATTGTATTCTACCTCTACTCCCAGTAATGACGTTGTCGGGCCCAGATCCTTCAATCTGAAGATTTCGCCTAGTTTGTTTTTGACCTGGTCCAGTTCCTGCTTGGAGTTTGATACCAGAGTCAAATCATCGACAAAAACAGGTATGACGATCTTGGTGGTGTTGCTCAACCAGATGTAGACACTTGGCGCAGATTGGAGATGCTTGAATCCCATACTCTCTAGCGCAGTCCCAAGCCGTTCGTACCATAACCTTCCACTCTGCTTTAATCCATACAGCCCTCTCTTCAGCTTGCATACCCAGTCTGATCCCCCTTGATGGTAGCCGTCTGGTTGCTGCATGTATATTGTTGCGTCATCGGCGAGTACTCCATTTAGGTAAGCGTTCGATATGTCTATTGACTCGATATGTGCTCCCTGTAGTGCTCCCTGAGCCAATATTGTGCGCAGGGCTGCCCATCGTGTGGTAGGAGCGAAGACTTCGTCGTAATCGATGCCTGGTCGTTGGGTATATCCCTTTGCTACCAGGCGGCTCTTGTATTTATCTAGAGAGTCGTCCGAATGGAGCTTGATTCGGAAGACCCACCGAGAGCCAATGGCTTTCTCTCCAGGAGGTAATTTCACTAATTCCCATGTCCCATTGTCTAGGAGGGCTCGGACCTCTGCGTCCGTCGAGTCCTTCCATATTGGCGCGTCGGAACGTTGCATTGCTTCAACGAACGTCTTGGGAACGCGGCCATCTTTTATTGTTGCATTCAGTGCTGCTCTGATGATACCCGGTGAGATCGTGTTTGCGTCCATGATGTCTGATTCATCATAGATGAATTCCAGGCCCTGAATGATTGAAGCGCTGGCTGCTGCACCCCCCTCAGGGCCTGGATCGTCATGATCGGGAGGTGGACGAGGTCGGAGGAATGGGTCATGGAGATGGCGATAATCAATCCGGGCAGTAGCCCTGCTGGACCGACGGAGGGGTGCGATAGGTGCGGGTGGGGCTGGTGGGTCAAGGTCAGCTTGTGGGTCGGGGTTGGCTGGTGGGTCAGGGTCAGCAGGAGGGTTGGGAGCAACTGGTGGGTTGGGTTCGGCTGGTGGTCTGGGATTTTCTGGAGGGGCGGCTTCTGGGAGTTCAATGCCTTGGTCTGGTTGCCCTTCCAGTGGAGCTACGATCCGGTTGGGAAGTATGGCAGAAGGTAAGAGTGGTTCGGTAATATTGTTAGCCGTGGTAAGACCTGGGAATTCAGATTCATCAAAGATGATGTCTCGAGATATGATGGTGCGTTTTGTGATGGGGTCCAAGCAGCGCCAACCCTTATAGCCATCCTCGAAGCCGAGGTAAATGCATTTGCGAGATCTGGGTTGCAGTCCAGCTCTTTCGTCCTTTTGCACATGGACATAGGCAGTGCAGCCAAAGGTACGCAGCATTCCAAGGTTTGGTTTGTGGCCAAACCAGGCCTCGCAGGGAGTTTTGTCTATGAGCGCAGAGGTTGGAGTGGCATTGACAATTCGAACCAATAATTTTAGGGCATCTCCCCACATCGACGCTGGCAGATGGGCTTGCTGTAGTAGTGCGATCGTTCCTTCCATGAAGGTCCGATTCATCCGTTCTGAGATGCCGTTCTGCTGCGGTGTGCCCTTCGTAGTATGTTCGTGGAGTATACCACGGTGCTGTAAATGTTGGTCCCACTTATGACCAATATACTCCCCGCCTTTGTCGTCCCTAAAACGCTTCACTCTCGAGTTTAATTGATTTTCTGCCAGTGCTTTGAAGGCCCGGTAGGCATCAAATGCCTCATCCTTTGTCTTCAGGAGATAAACGGTCCTGTACCTCGTGCAGTCGTCTGTGAAAGTAATCCAGTATCGGTGTCCTGATGGTGTGCGGACTGGGAGAGGCCCATGGACATCTGAGACAACAAGGTCGAGTGGGCTGGATGCGCAGTTGGTGCTTTTTGGGAAGGGGTTGCGGTGTTGCTTCGCAGCAATACATGGTTCACAGATATGAGGAACAGTCCCATTTGCGTTTACCTGTATCCCATCAACCATGTTATTTTCTAGGAGCTTCTCCAGCCGCGCTTGTCCAATGTGCGCGAGTCGTCTGTGGAGTAATGGTCGGTCTACCATTTGCGAAGAGATGGCGAGTGTGAGTTCTTGATTTGGGACTGTGTTCCCAGTCAAGAAACCCGTCCCGTTTCGTACGGCGGCACAGAAGCGCAATTTATTGCCTTGGATAAACGATATGTGGTCCTTCACGATGCAGACAGTGAAACTGTGGTGTGTGGTAAGGTGGAGGACTGCGAGTAAGTTGTTCTGGAGTGCGGGCACGTGTTGAACTTTCGAGAATAAAACGTCTTGTGTCGGCTTCCCGTCGATCATGGGGGAAAACAATACTTGCCCCCGCCTGGCCAAGTACACTACCTCGTTTGTTGCTAGTCTGATAGGTACTCTGTAGTACTCGTAATTCCGCAGCCAATGACGATGAGGAGTCATGTGGCTGGTCGCTCCTGTGTCCGTGTTCCAGCACAGATCGGCGTCTCCGTTGATTGATGATGAAGGCGAAGGTCGTAGGTTCGCATTCCCAGCGAGTTCCTCTGTGATATCGCTCGATGTAGTTTTCTTCTGTTTTCGTGGTGCGGATAGCCTCTCTGCAAGTGGCGCAAAAGACCCTCGTCGCTTCAGGTTTCTGTCTCCTGTAGCGATAGTATTTCCATCCAGATTCTTGCTTTTTAGCCTTTTCCACATTTCGATGGGATTTTCCATGATGTTCTCGATGTGAACGTATTGTGTCGCAGTTAGGGATTCGAGTATGGTGCCGGCGGCCTCCTCTCTTCAGAATCCACTTTTCCGCTTCTCTCGCGTCCATCGGTCTTTTGAGGTCTTCGATGACTATTCGCCATGCGCCTATCTTCATGAGCTTCTCCTGCATTTCGGTTGCCCAGACATCGTAATTCGTGCCCGTGAGTCTGACGCTTTTCGCGCGACCTTCAGCCTCTGATTTGGACATGCTGAGTTCTTTTCCTTCGATTATAGCATGGGGCCCATAACCTGTCACGCGCAGGACTGAGTTCGAAGGGAAAACTGATGAGATTACTATCTACTCGGTGAGTACCTAGCACTACGCACCTGAGTTCGAAGGGAAAACTCCCTTCGAACTCAGACTACCATATTGGGCGACTGCATCACGTGATCTCGCGCGAGTAGCACGCGAGTAACAGACAGGTCCGCCGGACATGTAACCCTAATATTAAAATAACCCATAGGCGTGTATGGGTGATGAAGCCCAGTGGAAATCGGCTTGAATTAGGGCTGCGCGTAGCTGTAAATACCGGTATTGAAATAGAAAGTCGGGGTTAAATCTGCAGGTACCTGTGACGCACCGATGCATGAAAATACTTTTTTACAAAACTCAGTTGCTTCCAGTTCAGCACCGCCACCAACTGATACCGGAATGCCTTCGCCCTATTTTGCATGAAGAGATAGCTCTAATCTAGTTTACAAAACCTAGCTGCTTCCGGTTCAGATCCGCCACCAACCGATACCGGTACATCTGCTTGACAGCTTTGCTCAACTTTTTCTGGACCTACTGGCATCTCGTTACTCCACTTCCCATATCTGCGCGCGCAATCACATCTGCAATATTCTGCCATTTTAACCCAATTTCCAGTTGCTGCGCGTTCACGTCAACGCACGATTTTCCATTTCCATGATTTCGGGTGCGAGTTTTTCATTTTTCGTTTTCTGCAAACGCACATAATCTTTTTATTTTTCTACGCACAGACACGCGACATTCGCTCTCTCCACCTTCCACGCACACCCGAGCGTGTTTTATTCGTAAGTCGACCTACGGCTCGACTAATGATTTATTGGACTTACCACGCTATTCTTAAGAGTTAGGAAGGGAGAGGCGTGCGGGGAGGGTTCAGGACCCGCGAAGGGTTCTCAGGATGTAGCGTAGCTCGACTACGCAGATACGCATCGGGTCCTGAACGTGGCAGCTGCTCTTCACCAGGCCACGTTCCTGTACCGACTGGAAGACGTCTCCCAAGGGGTCCCGTGTTTCAGTTCACGCCGGTACATGCGACTCGACGTGCTGGGGGCGCGTGCACGGTCGGTCTCGGCGTGGGAGGAGGACATGCAATGAGTCTGTCTCTCTGACCATGGTGGTGCACATCGAGGACTCGGGTGCGTGCGGATGCGATGCGCGACCGGCGTAGCGCCTGAGGGAATCCTGGAACCCATCGGGAGGGCTTCCAGGGGTGGATGCACATCTCCCATTGCACATTTGAGTCGTTGCCGCTTTTCCGGCCTGAGTGGGAGGCTGGACGCGTGATCGGCGGGTGTGGTGGCGTCGGCGATGGGCGTGCAACGTGCTTGCTATGCGCGACTTCTGGGGCATCGCTGTCCATCCCCCCATAGCGCTTTGAGGCGCGTAGACGGGGGAGACGGGGCCGGTACCACATCGGCCCTATCCCTGTCTTCCTCTTCAACACGCATCCTTGGCGGCGCCTTCGTGTTGTCAGCTCCGCGTGTGCGACGTGGGCATTTTCGGTCCGTATTGGCCATGAGAATACGCGTGGGCGCGGGCTGCGGAGGGCAAGAAGCAAGGCGGTTAAGGAGGTGCCACCGATCCATGAGGATGGCTTCATCTCTCCTTGGCCCCACACCGCTGCTGTTGCTCCCGCTTGTCTGACGGTGTCTCCGTTCCTTGCCGCAGGCCTGTGCACCAAACCACCGTCCATCCAGACCGTGCCTTCGGCTTGTGTACGTCGCGTCCGTCGCTGGGTTCCGTCATGGGTCACACGAGCGTGTATGTGTTCCCTGTCCGTCTCACTGCTTCGCGCTCTTTTCCGAGTCGTAGGCGGCGCTGCGGGTAGACACGAAGGCGCGTGGGGGATCTGCGTGCTGGGAATCGCCTACATGGGGTCGGACGCTGCGGCGGGGGGCATCGATAACGAGCATAGGACATGACACGTCACCCACAACGTCAGGGGTGCAGCTGTCCGACTCCTGCAGCCCTCACCGCTTGTTGTAGTGTCGATCCGCGTCCCTGAACGCGCCTGCTCCACTCGACTCATCTAACGGTTTGCTGCAGATCGTCGGTATGGCTACACAACAACTCTTGGTGGAATCACGCAACACTGCTTTCCTTGCAGTCGAATATCAACTCCAAACATTGGAGTAAGTGGTGATATATATGACTTCTCCAGAATCTGTCAACTCACACGCATATACACAGCAAATCTTATGCCCTACTCTTGGCTCGAATCCCCTCCCATGCCAGCACCATCTCCCACGCCGCTTCGCTGGATAACGAAGGCCAGCTAACTGCCACTACAAGCTGAAACGAAATATACAGCAAAGAAAACGATGATGCAACGTATTACCCCAGCAAAACATCCAATTCACCGCAGTAAGGAGTATTCATTCATCTACTAAGCATAACGATTATTTGACATTTTCGGCTGCTCAGGAACTTGTTCTCTATTAACTATTGCCTTGCCAATCAGGAAGCGAAGGGCAGGCCAACGAGGGGTGGCGTCAAAGAAGCATTCACGAAGCTCTCAGAAGCAGAGAAGGAGGTGAGTTAAAAGCCTTATTCTGTTATGCCAGTGTCTCATCTAGGTACAGTTCTACAGTGAACTCAGCAAAACGAACAAGTCACGCAAGATATTGCCCATCAAACACTCACTTCGCATTACATTGGTGTGTATATCTCTCATTTTATTGTGTTGCTTTCTCATTTGTTTCAGTCTTTTCTTTCTAGCCATTGGACGTGGTACAGGTGGACGCAGAGCGGAGGGATCGGTTCCGGGACGCGCGGTGCAGGCGGATGCAGAGCGGAGGGATCGGTGCTGGGGCGCGCGGTGCAGGCGGATGCAGAGCAGAGGGATCGGTGCTGGGGCGTGGGGTACAGGTGGAGGACCGGGAATTGGTTCTGGGGCACGCGGTGCAGGTGGACGCAGAGCATGGAGGGATCGGTTGTGTACATGTACCAGCGGTTGTACACATACGGCAATACAGAAAAAATCGGTTTTATTCTGCTATCTACCGGGGAGAACATCGCTACACATCTCACAGCGACTCTGCGCATCTCTCAGCCGAACAAAATATCGGTTATAGTTCCATTTCTCGGTTTGTGGCGGTTCTCACATGTAGCGCTTATTTTACAGATATTTACAGCTACGCGCAGCCCTAATTCGAGCCGATTTCCACTGGGGATGAAGTGACGTCACTCGAGATGTGTAGTGTTTTCTAGAGGCCGGTATCGCCAGCGTGGCCCTCAGAGGACATATGCTTTTTGACCCCTTCCTCTTCATGACACGCTTCTGCTCTCGCGACTCTCTTTTCCCCTTCCACCCTGAGCTTTGGCTGACGTCTGCAGGCTCCACCCCTACTTCCGCATGGTTCGTCTCCTGGCTGTGTTCCATACTCAGTGACCACGTTGGTGGACATTCCCTTCAATCTGGCGGCGCAACGTCTCTCACACTCGCTGGTGTCCCCGACAACGTCATTCAGGGAATAGGGTGCTGGTCCTCCGACACTTTCAAGTTGTAGGTTCGCAAGCACCCAGTTGTTTTGCAAGCACTCATTCACGGTCATTCTGCTGTCGACGCACTGTCATGAGAAAAATTCTTCGTTCACCACTTCATATTGTGCTTACCCTTCTATGCTCTTTACGGCCTTCAATGGTTTTCTCGCGGCGGCGGCCTCACTAGGAACACAAGGTGAGTTCCACCCGGGCCGCTGGCTTAACTGTTGCACCGACTTCACTTGCCCCTGCAGGCTGCATGTGGTTCCGTACAGGCTGTTGGGTCACCCGCGTCTTTTCCTTGCCTTTGCCCTTTTTATTGGTCTTTCTTTTCAGGTGATTACCCTTCGCTGCTGCTAATCTTCATTCCGCTGAACGTATATTCCATCACCACGGCTGTGTGTTTAAAAGCCCACGGCATCGATGTCTTAGGTGGTTGAGGCTGGAGCTGTTGGGGAATAAGAACAAGAATGACCGGTTGATGTGGCTGTTGCAGTAAGGGCGCCATGCGATGGTGAACAGAGACGATGTGGCAAGTTGAGCACTGCGAGGCAAAATACGTTGGCATTTGAGGCAATGAATATTTCGGCTTACCTGCTGACAGGCCCTCCCCATATTTCCACGCTTGGAGTTCTTAGTGACGAACGGTACGTTGTACTCACAAGAACAGCCTGATTTCACACAGATGGTCTTAGCTGCTATTCGGCAAAGTGGGTGTTCTGCCGGCAGCTGTCCTTGATCTTTGTGAAGAATGGAGGGTTGGACTTCAGGGTCAACTTGCATGCAGAATAAGGAGGCTGTCAAGCGATGGAAAAAAAAGATATATTGGGAAACCTAATACGGCTATATTGTGGACGTGTTGTGGCTATGTGGTGGCTATGTGGTGGCTATGTGGTGGCTATGTGGTGTTGTGGCTATGGGTCCATTAGGGTTATGTGTCAGCGGACCAGTCCGGCGGACCTGTCAGCTGACTATCTCCCAGCGGCCGGGGTTTCCTGAACAGACAGTGGGTTCGCTTTCGCTCTGAAGACTCAGCTGGACGACCAGGAGGGTCTGGGGGAAGGTTCGTCATCATTTATGTTTTATATGTGCCTTTGGCTCACGTTGTGCGTGTTGGATAGATTGATGATGAGGACAAAAATACTATTCTTGCTGCAGTGAAGGCCACGACGCGCTGGATTGATGCCAATGGACAGAGCGCCACCGCTGATGAACTAGAAGAGAAGTTATCCGGTGTGTAACTATTCCTGAGACCCAAAGTTGTCCTTGTCGCAGATCTCCAAGCCATTGTGACCCCAATTACATTGAAATTGTACGCCGATGGTGCTGGCCCACAATCGCATGGACCTGGAGAGGAAGACGAGAAGTTGATGGAGGACGATCGCATGACGAACTATAGAGGCTACTACGACTTGGGCCTGAGGTGCAATAAGGGGTTGGGAACAATGGGGGGATGTACTTACCAACCCCTTCCCCGCATCATTGTTCCCTCCCCATTATTGCACTCCAGGCCCAACCCCAATCCAGCCACGGACCTGGGGACAAAGACGAGGAGTTGACGGAGGACGATCGCACGATGAACTATAGAGGCTACTATGACTTTCTCCCTTGTAGCATTTGTGGTGGACCTGTGCGATTCATGATCAAAATAGAAATCGTGGCGACAAGGAGCTATAACATTTGTCGTCTACTGATTTCTAATAGTGGGCTGAAAAATCAAATGTTTATGGCCACTGTATTTACGATTCGAGTTTTCTTGAATAGTCACATACTTATAAGCCAGACAATGACGTTCCTTTCAGAGCTGACAGAAATTTGAGTTGCTGTTGAGGATACGTACCAGCACACGGGCATTGTGGCACTGGCACCCGTCCCTGTGCTGCTCGTACAACCTCCTCACACGGCATATGTTGCGATACGGCCGTGCCCTTGGCTGCTCTTGGCCAAACTCCACTTCTCAACGGAGTCGGCGCGAGGCGTGAAAGACAATTTGTGGACTCGAACTTGAAGGACATCCTCGTCTCCACTGTGAGTAGGTGTCAGCAACTATCTCGTGTCTGTGGAGAGGAGCGAGAATTAAAACTAAACATAAAAAGGGACAGCAGACAGCAAGAACAATCCAGAACAGAAATTCTGAACACTCCTCCACAGAGTGCGCACACGAAAGGGGTTGCGCCGTATAGCATGTCAGGAGCGGAGCTATTACTGGCACATAGTGACAGAAAAGGCAAGTAATGGAAGCCCCCAGCGCCAAAATCCGATTGACAACAGAAGCACGACAGGGAGAGAAGCGCCGTCGCGGCAAGTTACCAAAGAGAAGGAAGAATCCAGGAAGTGACTTTAAGATGTTGCCAGGAACCCGAAGTTCGGGTCAGGACACGTGGCCGCCATGCGCAGGGCAAAATTCACCCAGAAATTTTAGGCGCCTTAGCTAATTATGCCGTGTTTCGCTCGAGATCCAAGTTCTTGCTCTCACACTTGCACTATTCACTCTGATCGTGACCTCCGTCGGCGGCTGCCCCGCTCAGTGTGTCGAATCTAACGATCACAAGCGTGCGGGTTCATTATATAATGCTCATTGTGTGTATGCTCGCAGGAGAAAGGAGACATGTGTGCAGAGTTGAGTTTGATATTTATATAAATTTGCGATTGGAGGTGGGATTTACCTTGCGAATGGAATTAAACTGAAAGTGATTATGATTGGGACGTGGAACGGGTGCAGGAGAGAGGGGGTGGGATTCAAATCATTATGACATGAAATGCGGGGACAAATACGGATATGAATACTAACATGGCGCCAGGAGAGGCAGAGAGTATATGACGACGACAAGCACACCCCCTCTTGCTCGAAGGCGCTAAATATATAGTACACGAAGAGGATGGACGGGCGGTTGCTGCGGGGAGGGCGGTTACTGGATGGAGAATGGGCACAGCGGACTGGGAATGACAAAGATGACTGACTCACAGACTGTGAGAATATCGACCCCCAACTCTCGGCCTAGAACCAGGTGGGGAATCGAGCTAGGTACTGTCCGGGTCTATGAACTCGCTGCCTGCAACATCGTTGCGTGCAGTTTAGTGAATGCTGCACATCATGATACAGAAGCAAGACGCTCACGTTCTTCGGGGGAAGGGTTCACCATAGTCATACTCGACACCGGAACGACATCGCATATGACTCCTCATAAAAATTTATTGAGGAACTACTGTCAATTCTCACAGCCGATAACTCCTGAGGATGTGCTCAGATTGAAATTCGAGCACTCGTCGAAATTGGTGAAGGCAAGATGCCCATCACCACTTTCCTCAGAAGAGGACTCTTCTTCGGCAACATTCGCTTTTGCTTTACCCTTCTTCTTCTTGCCTTTGGCTTTTTTCTTCTGACGTGGTCCTTGACCTTCTTTACCACCTCCTTTAGCCCAGCAATTTTCGATGGAATGTCCAGGCTTTTTGCAGTTGGTGCATATATGCGCCTTCTGCCCCTTCTGGTCCTTCTTAGTAGATGAACCAATAAACACCTGCTCTTCTTGCGGGAGTGTTTTTTTCCTGTCATACTGAGCCTTTAGTACCCTAATAATATTATCAGGGACTAATGGCATCCCGCATTCTTCAAGCGAAGTGGTAAGGGCGTTCATGACTGCCTCATAGGATGGTGGAAGTGACGCAAGGATAATGTCCATGAATTCTTCTTCGGAAACTCTGGCTCCCATCTCATTAAGCCGAGCATATAGGTCTTGGGCCTTGACCAAATGATCTCTCAAATCTCCATCCTCAGGACATCTCATACTGCGGAGTTGTCTCTGTAGGCTGGTGAGGACCATCTTGGGCTTTTTGGTCATTTCATTGACCAGTGCATCCCAAGTCTCTTTTGCTGTCTTCTGCTTCTGTAGCATCAGAGCTAATGACTCTGACACTGAGACGATGATTTGGGTCTTGGCTTGTCCTTCTCTAGCAAGGTATCTCTCCAGCTTCTCCTCAGCCTTATCCATCTGAGTTTCCTCAGCTTCTGTAAGAATATGGCCTGGGGGCATAACTGGAGGATCAGGAGGTCGAGTGACTCTCCCTTCTACATGCTTGAGTAGATTTTTGGACTCGAAATAGCTGATGAGAGTGGCTCGCCACAATGGCCAATTACTTCCATCAGTAGCAAGCTTCTCAACACCCAATAGCTTCTCAGAAGTGTCTCCGGGGCCCATAACCCTGTAGAGGACAGGAATTATAGGCAGTAGGTATGGACTGCTTGCTCAAAAGAATAGACTAGAAATTAATTCACTACAGAGGATTTCTAGGTCAATAAATCGAAAGAACACTAGACTAATTTACTTGCCTCTCTCAGTGAATTTAGTTGTCACTGAGAGAGGGGGAAATCTGTCTCACTGTGCATGTACTACTACCCGGCCCTTTAGCGCCCAAGAGCTCGCGCATTGAAGTCATTTCAGACTCCGCTGGGTGCAGCCGCTTGTGAAAATAGAAATAACAAGATGAAATGGAGAGGTAAGGAGTGACTGGAAAATTTCGAAAATAATCAGAGTGATGGGTGCATGGTACAAGAACAATGTGAGAAGAGATTGAAACACCATACAGCAAATCGAATATATTATGCTTGATTTTGGTGCAGGAGCATAAATGCACCCAACAGTGCATGACTGCCACGCCGGTTGCCCGGCTCCATGGACATGCTGCCGGTGTCGTTCATGCATGCTCACACACACGTGGCACTCCTGCACACCGTCCCACCATGTGCTCACTGTGGCTTTTGAACCCTGACGTGTTAAGGATGTGCAGGCATTCCTTGGCTTCGCCAACTTTTACCGGCGTTTCATTTACAATTTTTCCGACATTACTGTTCCGCTCACGCGTCTCACCAGGAAGGGTGCCCCATGGAATTTCACTCCAGAATGCCGTTCCGCATTTGAAGCTCTCAAATCGGCCTTCACCACGGCTCCCATACTCGGTTTCTGGATTCCTGATGCCCAACTTGTACTCGAAACCGACGCTTCCGACTACGCACTAGCCGCCATTCTTTCAATCATTTCCCCCGACGACGGAGAAATCCATCCGATCGCCTTCCATTCCCGCACCTTTTCCGCCCCGGAACTCAACTACGACGTCCATGATAAGGAACTACTTGCGATTTTCGAAGCCTTCAAAATCTGGAGACACTACCTCGAAGGTCCAACTTATCCGATCGACGTTGTAACGGATCATAAGAACCTTGAGTATTTTGCAACTACTAAGATTTTGACTCGCCGTCAAGTCCGCTGGTCTGAATACCTCTCACAGTTCAACATGGTGATCCGCTTCCGCCCCAGAAAGCTCGGAGCAAAACCCGACGTGCTCACTAGACGTTGGGACGTCTACCCAAAAGAGGGAAGTAGCGACTATGCCAGCGTTAATCCGCACAATTTCTGCCCAGTATTCTCTACTGAGCAACTGGCATCGTCCCTGCGTGCCACAGCATTGCAGTTTCCGCTACTCCGCGCCTCAATCATTATGGACACCGAGTCTCTCCATTCCAACATCCGTTCCGCACTCCGTTCCGACCCCATCTCCGCAGCCCACCTCGATGACCCCACCAGTCCTGGATGGTCCCTCGATTCCGACGGATTTCTCCGGTACAAGTCCCGGATTTACGCTCCGGATACCAACGATCTACGACTTCGCGTACTCCAGCAAAGCCATGATCATCCGCTCTCAGGACACCAAGGCCAGAACAAAACCCTCGACATAATCTGACGTACCTATACTTGGCCTCTCCTCCGCACAATGGTCCAAGACTACTGCAAGTCATGCACCACCTGTATGCGAGCCAAGCCTCAACGTCACAAACCCTACGGCCTCCTGAAGCAACTTCCAATCCCGGAACAACTGTGGAATTCGATATCCATGGATTTCATTGAGAAACTTCCTAAGTCATCCAGCTATGATACCATTCTAGTGATCGTTGACCGCCTCACAAAGCAGTCCATCTTTATTCCGACCTACGACACCATCACTTCCGCCCAACTCGCCCAACTCTTCGTGCTCCACGTCTTTTCCAAGCACGGAATCCCTTCGCATGTCACTTCCGACCGTTGTTCCGAGTTCATGTCATCCTTTTTCCGCACACTCAGCAAGGCTCTCGACATGAAGGTCCACTTCACTTCCGGTTATCACCCTGAAGGAGACGGACAAACGGAACGTACTAATCAGACCCTTGAGCAGTACCTCCGCGTCTATTGCAACTACCAACACAGCAATTGGTCCGACCTTCTTCCGCTCGCGGAATTTGCCTACAACAATGCGCCTTCCACCACCACTGGAAGTTCACCCTTTTACGCCAACAAGAACTACCACCCGAATCTCGCCATCCACCCTGAACGTGACCTCGCCTCTGCAAGAGCCCGAGATTTCGTTGTGGAACTTGACGACCTTCACCAACACCTCCGAGAGAACATTACCGCTGCCCAGAAGAGATACCAACTTCCGCCGATCGGAAATGCCTTCCGCAACCGGCATTCGAGACAGGCAACAAAGTCTTTGTCAAAGCGGAAAACTTCCGCACTACTCGACCCTTGAAGAAGCTCTCTGAGAAACACCTTGGCCCTTACGAGATCATCGCTAAGGCCGGAAGTCGTTCTTTCACCCTCAGACTTCCTGACAATATGCGCGCAGTACATCCGGTGTTCCATGTCTCTATGCTTGAGCCAGCAGTTCCGAACACAATTCTGAATCGAGAACAACCTCCGCCTCCGCCAGTCGTCATTGACGGAGAACCGGAATATGAGATCTCGGAAATTCTCAACTCAAAGCTCGACAGACGATACCGATGCCAACTCCAGTACCTAGTCAAGTGGGCAGGCTATGAAAACACCCACGAAGAGACTTCCTGGATTTCCGCCACGGAACTAGACCACGCCTCTGACCTCGTCTCTGATTTCCACAAGTCTTATCCTGATAAGCCTGGCCCCATTTCCGCGCCCTAGTCAATTCCGACCTCATTTCCGAAACCCATTGCTTTCTTACAAGATCTCAAATCATTGTTCAAATCCGATTAATATTCGGATACCCTAATTCCGACGTTCCAAGAAATCTATTCTACATGTTATTCCAACTCCTAGTCATCCTCCATCGTGTCCTCACCAAAGCCCGCCCAGTCTTCCACCTCCGGATCCTCCGTGTTTCCGTTCCGCCCATACTCCTCTGCAAACCTCTGTATGGCTTGAACCTCGCCCTCAGACACTTCCGCCCCCATTTCCGAGTCGTCCCCCTCCTGCGTCCACCTCAGTTCCGCAACGATGCGGTCGAATTGGTCCTCGTACGCACCAAGGCGATCAGCGACTGCCAGGTAGAAGTGGTGTTGCATCTGCAACACCTGCTCCCCCTGTTGAAGCAGCCCCCGGAGCGACCTGGCGATATCCGCCAGAGGATCCGCCACCTGCTCCCTCCGCGACGTCCCACTTCCGCTCGCCTCCGGCCCGTCTTGAACTCCCCTCGCCTTGGCAGCCCTGGACAAGGGCTTCCGCGCACCCTGAGTAGGCTTTTCCGAGCCTACTTCCAATCCTCCGGTTTTCCTCCGCTTGGCCGTCACCCGGGCCTTAAACCCGTCAACCACACAAGCCCGCTTCGCGTCCTTGCAGCGGTTACAGGCCGTGGCCTTTCCTGCCAAGTCCCACATGCACGGAAGGCCTTTCTCAAGACAGGCATCGCAGCTAAGCTGCGATGCGCCGTCCTCTTGGCCCTATCCTTCCGGCGCTGTTTCTCCTCCTGCGCCACCCGCCATTCCGCCGTCACCTTCCCTTTGCCCTTGTTCAATGGCCTTGGGGTTTCTTCCGGCACCGTTTCTGACGGAGGCCCACTCCGCTCGGACTCCTGATCCGCGTCCGCAGCCTTTTCCTGTTCCGATGGTCAGCCCCATACCGTCAAAAACAAGAAACACTTACCTTATGCGACTCGCGATTTTCCTCCGCCTTCTCCACGGTGGCCATTTCCGCAGCCGTTTGCTCCTCCGCAAATTTCTCCGCAGCTTCTTCGGCCTCCCTCTCCTCGCGTTCGCGCTCGATGCACTCAAGCTCGCGCTCGCGTTCCAGCCGATTGCTTTCCTCCTGGTCCCTGTGCTCTTTTTCCTTGCGCTCTTCCTCCCTGCGCACCTCCTCCAGTCGTTCCTTCTCTTGTTGAGCCGCCTCCTCGGCCTCGCGTTTTTCCACGAGCTCCTTCTCGGCGAGAACGTTGGCGAAATGCTCTTTCATCTGAGCGCTGGACATTTTCGAGAAATTGGGGACGGAGCTCATGATGGATCAGAATTCGACGTGTTTCTTTCTCCCGCCTTTCTTTCGAACTCCGACGTGTTTTGTTCACAGGTCACGTGACCCGATCTGTGGTCTCGCAGGGCTCGACCTTGAAAGGGAGATACTGTTACGACTGTTCCGATCAACCATCTCCGCCACCTCCGCATATCCTCCGCGCCACCTCCGCGCCACCTCCGCGCCACCTCCGCGCCACCTCCGACTCTATTCTGACATCTGCGACATCCGCAATATCTGCAACCTCCTCCCTTGTTCTTTCAGTACCCCTGGCCACCTCCAGATACCGGCCCCCGTACTCGACCCTGAGCACAGCAAGATACCATTTCCGTAGTTCCGTTTCTTCCGATGCCTATTGTACTTACCCGCCTTGTTCTTTGCCATTGTTCTACCTTACCCTGAATCCCCCTTGTAGTCCCATTGTTCTCAATAGTTATTTCCCACGCATTGTCTACTCGACTTCCGCTTCCCCCGGAATTTGCTTAGTACCATATCATTACCTGTTGTCTCAGCTCTTTGTATAAAACCCCCTCTTGTATGTCTGTTATTCTGCAATCAGATAATCGCCTTCGATACTTGATTTCCTTCGCTCCATCTCCTGTTCTTAGCACAGCGAGTCTAGCAAGATCTCAGTCTCTCTCCACCTTCCGCCTCAGTTCCGACTCGAGTTCCGACCAACCTTTGGTTCAGTACTTTCTGACTTCCGACTCAGTTCCGAAATACTTAGGACGATAGTTCATCGGGGGCGCAACCTATAAGTTGAAGCCGCTGTCCTTTCCAGTTCCGACTTAGCGGAAATCTCGATACGTAACATCTCTCCATTCCGCAGGGTAGACATCGAGGTCAAACCTGGCTCGATAGAGTGGGCTATGTATGGCAGCATCGTTTTGACACACTGTTTTATTAACACATTGGGGATGCCATTTGCTCTGGGGGCCTTGAAAGGGTTGAGTTTCTCCACCACCCTCCTTATTTGGTCGTCTGTGATCGGGGCGTAGTCGAAGGCCGGCTCTGGGTACTGGTAGTCGCTTTGTGTACCTTCGCTGTCTGCTCCCATCGCCGGGAAGAATGAACTGAACAGCATGTCAGCCTTCTGCTCATTGGTATCTGCCACCCACCGGGTCCCATCATCTCTTTTGGCGGTGAGGGTCGGTATGCGTGTCCACGCTCCATCTTTGTTGGGTCCACTGAGGTGTACTTATGATCCGTCCACACGGTCTTTTGGTCTACCTCCTCCAGGAATGCATCCCAATGCTCCTGCTTCGCCTTTTCTATCTTCCTCGCGTACTGATTACTTGCCTCTCTGTACTCCTCATGCACCCTGTCCGCTAGATCACCTTGTCTGGCGTATGCCTTTCTGCCCCTGCTCCTGGCTTCCGCCCTAGCTTTTGTCAGCTCCAGTGACCACCACCGTTTCATATAGGGAGACGGCTTAGTCTTGGGCACCAAGTCTTCCACTGTCTCCGTGATAGCCATCGTGAGCATTTCAAGATTTCTTTGGAACTGCGCCCTGCTCCCTGGTGTTGGATCGTCGATCCTTTCTCTCAGATGTGTGTCTAGTTCCTTGTTGAACTCCTTCCAGTCTACCTGTCTGAAGTTGGACTTGGGGACATATGTGACCTTCCTGAGCGAGACGTCGATCATTGTATCCACTGGGAAATGGTCGCTTTTGGCTGGCTGGTCTTCTGGAATTGTTCTGCAGCTGATAAGCTGCTCCAGCATTTCTGTGGAGATAAAAACATTGTCAGTTCGCGTGTAGTTCCCTGGTGCCATGGCTCTTAGCGTTGGTATCTCGTTCAGGAGTGCCATCTGCATGTCATACTCTGCTATGGTGTGTAGCAGGAACTGCACCTCATCTAGGTTGCTGCGAGTGAACAGGTGTGAGTTCCGACCCTCATCCCACATTGGATGGTGCCGATTGAAGTCTCCCAACCATATCTCCCTGCATGTGTCTTCGTCTTGCACCTGGCCACCTTTCGCTTTGTTCTGGAGGTGTTTCTGTAGCTCTCTTATGCTGTCAGAATGGGTACAGTCGCAGTATATGTTGTATATTAAGACATTACCGGTGCCAGTTTTTATCTTGACTGCTGTGACATCTGGCGTCCCTACGTCCACTGCTGTCCAGTCGTTCATGATTGTGTCTTTGTTGACGAGTATCATGGATCTTGTCCGTTTGGTCTTGTCCTTGTAGTGTGTGTCGGGGTATATCGAGTACCAATGCGGTGAAGCCCTAGCATTTCCAAGAAAGTCAATATACGGTTCCTGTATTGCCACTATGTTGTATTTGCTGAGAGGGCACTTAGCCAGCAGGTCAGCGGTCGCTGTGAGCGACTTGTTTACGTTCTGTTGTCTGACTCGCAAGTGTTTTCTGGGTGTGTTGTCTTCACTCATCCTTGATATAGGTCGGTGTTGTTGTCTTCTCGCTGTTGTCCCTCGAGGTTCTCCCCACCTATGCCGTACTCGTCCAGCCACCTCTGTCGGTTTCCTTTGTTCGCCCAGCCAGGGTCGTGGTGCCCTCTCGGTGGGTTGACTCCCCTATTTCCTTCGCCTTGTCTCTGCCCTCAGGCCACAGTGCTCCACCCATTGTACTGCCATTCATCTATGTTTTGTTGTCTGACTGTCAGGGTTCACGCGTTTCCTTCCACAAGTTTTCTATTTCCTTCCATAAGTTTCTATTTCCTTCCATGAGTTTCTGTCACTTTCTGTCACATGTCACTTTCTGTCACATGTCACTTTCTGTCACATGTCACTTTCTGTCACATTCCGTAACCTTCTACAAGTTTCCATCTCCCCTATTATGTAAGCCTTGCCAGCGCTATAAGACTGTAGCCCGTGTGGTGGCGTTTCCTCAGCTTGATCTCTGAGGATACCCACTACACAGGCAAGTCCCCATGTATCTATCGTTGGTAGAGTTATAAACTGAGGATACCCACTACACAGTTGGTCATTGTCCTAGTATCGGCTCTTATCTCCTTGAGTATCTTTGGTTGTGGCTTCGTCATTAGTGTTGCCCTCACAGAAGATCAAGCTCATAGGACGACCCCACACACTTTTCTTAACCAGCCTTCATCTCAGCCTATGGCAGACCAACTCCCAGACGCATACTGGGACGCCCTGGGTGACCATGGGCATTCCTTCGAGGCCTCCTTTCCAGCCAAGCACAGCAGTTGCAGCAACTTCAACTGCAGAATCAGGAACTGCACAATCAGATTGCTAACGTTCACGACCACTTAGCCAATGCTGCCACCAACGCTGCTGTTGCTGCTGCTCAAGCCCTTGCGCCCTCGGTACCTCACAGTGTCCCTCCATCTACTCGCTCTATCAAAGCAGCAGAACCGGAGAAGTTCA